>JANAVB010042618.1:5896345-6058845 GCA_029216955.1 Iris pallida
ACCCAAAATTATGATTTAGCCCCTATTCCAGAATTGGACGTTTGGACAGGCATTTCCTAGACATATCTTATATTTCAAAAATGTTTGTGGTATTTATTTCAGTATCTGAGGACGTATGCAGGATTTGGCTTTCATCGCTTCACTATTCTGACGGTTCGAACTATTGGACGTCGCCCTTTTTGCACACAACCTCAGGCAAGATACCTTGCCACCTTACTCTGTGATTTACATATTTTTATTTTCAGTTATTATTTTCAGTATTTCTTATTTGTTATTATAAAACTGTGCGTCCAAGTCACACTTGGGTGCAATCGAATCTATCGATCGTTTTCTTGCTTTTATTTATCTCTCTTGCATCGACTTAGCCTAGTGACCATCCATTGTTGATGAGGTATTGGTATATCTCATACGGCTTTGACACTTACTTTACCATGTATTGTGAGTCACATATAGGACACGTATTTGCGTAGTCGGCCGGCCACCGATACGTATGAGGCGTGCGACGGTTAGGAGTAACTGCCAATAGAATTGCATGCTAGTGGACTTGGCAGTTACTAGAGGGTCATATGAGTCATGGATGTGACTCCTCTAGGCATAGGGTGGGAAGAATAGTTCCTTGATGTATGGGCCACATATTAATTGCAATTGTACATGAAGCTCTGCTGGAGACGCAGGTTCACCTTACTATTACTGATTCCCTCTGACGTTCATGGAGCGTTATGGACGATTTTTACTGATTCCCTCTGATGTTCGCCAACATTATGGATAAAGACGACTGGTTCCCGAAGGAAGGGACGATGCCACTGCTATACAGCCCGAGTGCCCATATGTGAAGGATTGTTCTTTATTGCATATTCTCTATAGTACGGTTAGGTACCCTATTGCATATCCCTTATTTTCTATTATATATAACAGTTTATATGGCATGGTGTTTTCTTGTATCTTGTTACGTCCCTCTGAGGACCTGGTTATCTCTCTAGGTGTGTGCTTTGTGACTTTTCGCAGGTGTTCTAGCCAAGGCCGTGATCTTCTTCATTCCTTCGAAGATGATTGCCTTTGGTTCGTCTTGTCATTTTATCTATCCTTTCCTTTTATATTTCTTTCTTTAAAAAAAGTTGGTAGTGGATTTGTCTCCGCCCAACTACATGTATAAGTGACAAATTATTGAGTTAATTCATATTACTTTTCTTTTGATTTTTGTGGATGAGATTTAGTTGTCATGGATTTACTGTATTTTATAGCTTATGTACACGTACGAGGTTTCCATATATTGGAGTATACTTCGTATGTGTACAGCTGGCATGGATACGTACTTAGTCCTAAGTATTTTGGGACTGGGCGTTACACATACAAGCTCTTCTTCGTATAAGGGATTGTATTGTACCTTAAATTCGAATTCTATTATGCACATATTTGCATTATTATGAGGACTATCCTCCTCTCTGGAGTTGCTAGCTTTTCTTTCATACCTGCACTCATAAGTAGCTTTAAGAACTTTCCAAATTTTATGAGATGTTGTGCAAGTATTAATAAGATTGAATACATTTATGTCTACAGCATAATAAAATATATGCGTAGCTTTTCCATCAAGGCTAGTTGATTATAGAGGATGTGAGAATAGAAGTGATAGAAGGCTTTTTGTATCAGGCTTGTTGATTATAGAGTATGTGAGAATAGAAGTGATAGAAGGCTTGTTGATTACAGAGAATGTGAGAATAGAAGTGATAGAAGGCTTTTTGTAGCCATTTACTACAATTGACCATAAGTCAAAATCTAGAGACTTCGGGTAGAAGATCATCCGTGTTTCCAATAACTATAGTTTGTTCCATCAAATAGTGGAAGTCTATTTGAGGATTGCTCTTCAGTTGTGAAGTACATACTTGCCATATGTGATACTGTGATCTATGTAACAGCTGTAATAAATAAGAATATACTAGCAATGTTACCTCGCTTTACCTATATAACCCGATCTGATAATGAGGAACTGCTCCAAGGATGTTAAGCCAAAATAATAGAGTCTTTGCTCTGATACCAATTGAAGGAGCAATTGGTATGAGCAATAATATCTCAATAAGGAGCACCTACAATAGTATCTCTAGAAGGAGCACCTGCTCTGATACCAATTGTAAGAGCAATTGGTATAAGCAGCAATATCTATATAGTAAGCACCCGCTCTGATACCAATTGTAGGAACGAGTTGTAAAGCGCAATACTCAAGAGGGGGTGAATAGAGTAGGCAGCGAAACTTAGCTAATTAAAAATGTTAGCAACAAGATCACGTAATATATATATCACAGATATGTAAATGAAAAGTAGAGAGTAGAGAGCAAACACAAACACAAGGATGTATACTAGTTTCTCTCTTGTGAGGACTAGTCCAGTCGGAAGAACTCTAGCTTCCAGTTGAATCCACTATGGAAAATCAAGTTTTCATCCGAAGTTCTTACAACTTTTACAACGCGAGCTTTGATCCGAAGTACTCGACCAACTTCAATTGTGAAGTGTCTCTCTTCAATCAAGCCTCTGAATACAATCACTCTGAAACTTCTAGACCGTACCGCACTGACAAATCCACTAAAGGATTGTAACTGGCTTGGAATTTGAAAATGAAAGGTCAGAACACTTTGGAAGAAGTAGTAGGCTTATAGAAAAGAGATACGAAAGTGAATTAGTGAGTTGAAATGGTCGAAATCCTTCTCTATTTATAGTTTTTCTAAAGGCAGAATTCTGACAAAATTCGGGTAGAATTCGGACAGAACTCTATGAAAAAATCTCGGCAAGATCCGTAACTACGGGGAGACCAGGTTCAAAGTCCAACATCCACTAACCGAACTCTGGCCGAATTCGGGCCAAATTCTATTGGAGTTCTGTCAGGGTTTTTGCATATTGGTTTTGGGCTTTTTGAAAAGATCAAGTTGTTAGGAAGTAGTTTAGGCTTTTGTAAGTGGGCTTGTTTTCAAAATGAAAGAATATTTTGAAAATGTTTCTTGGGTATCCTATTTGCCAGTACGACGCAGTGTATATCGTATTCCTAGACTCAATAAATATGAAAAATATATTGATGAAATAGAAAAACCAAGAGCCCTTTGATGACGCCTTTCTTCAAATATTTGAGCAGACTTGAAGACGCCTTTTTCACTTGACGGCGGTCATCCAAAGATAAACAAATCTAAAAATCTGAATACCTTTCTGTGGCTTCGCCAACGCCGTCTTTGGACCATTAATAATTCTCTGTTGTATATGTCCTGGTTTGATCATATTTACTGTATGTCTGAAAGTACATGTTAGGCGAACAAAGCAGTATGAGGCATTATGATATAAATATAGAAATATGATATAGAACATTAGGACAATGCTAATATTAGGACAATGCTAAGTTTAAGTAGCAACATGATAGTGATTAGATGAATATTAGTGACGTCGTTATGTTAAACTTAATTGATTAGCCATATTCAAAAACATGATATAATCATTGGGCTAACAGAACTAAGGATGTCAGACTTACAGAGAGTCATACAATGTCGCCCTTGATAGCGAACGGATCTTTGCTCGAGCTTCACAAAGGACCGGGTCAGACGTCCGTATCAACTTCAACAAGCGTCTTTATGACACGGGAGGATCTGGTGTACCAAAGCGCCAGAACATATTCGAGTATCGGGGGCCTCACCCCGCAGTACGGTGCCATCGATACGGCAAGATGGGACATCTGGCAATCGATTTCCAATGGGGATGCTTCAAGTGTGGCCAGCTAGGTCACAAGGTAGCAGATTATCGAATGTGGAGGGCGAACCAATATCCACCAAGGAACGTCCAAAATCAGAACAGGGCGCCTCCCGCCCATGGAGAAAAATCCAGTACCCGTGAACCCACAAAATTGCCAAGGGGCACAAGGCTAAGTCTATGCACTAACTCGGGACGAAGCGTTCACGTCCGATACTGTTGTGACAGGTATATTACTCCTTAAAAATATGCCTGCTAGAGTACTGTTTGATTCGGGTGCTATGCATAATTTCATATCTGTCGGCTTTTTAGAAGAGAATAAATTACCCATGAAATTATTTGATATGAATCTTAGCGTTAGCACTCCATCGGGAGAAGATATATCTGCCACTAAAATTGGTAGGGATGGTTACATCTGTATTGGAGGAAGAAATCTATCATTGGAAGTTATCGTCCTCGACATCAAGGAGTACGATATAATCCTCGGCATGGATTGGTTGGGAGCATGCCACGCAACTATCGAGTGCGCAGAGAAAAGAGTTGTATTCCGCCTTCCTGGCAAAATCGAGTTCTGATATTCGTGCGAAGGAGTGTCAAAGACGGCAATGGTGATATCAGCGATTTCGGTAACTCACATGTTGTATTCTAGTTACAGTGGGTACCTAGCATTAGTTTGAGACACGAGAACGAAGATTGCAGGCACGAAACAGACTGAAGCCGTGGCAGAATTTCCTGATGTGGCAGAATTTCCTGATGTGTTCCTAGGCGAGTTGCCAGAGATGCCGTCGGATCGAGAGATAGAATTCAGCATCGATACCTTTCCGAACACTCGACCGATATCCAAAGCACCCTATCGAATGGCGTTAGCAGAGCTGAAGGAACTAAAAGCACAAGTACGAGTTGCTAGATGGCAGATATATTTGCCCTAGTGTCTCCCCGTGGGGTACTCCAGTATTGTTTGTAAGGAAGAAGGATAGATCGATGCGACTGTACATCGACTATCGGGAACTTAACAAAGACACGGTACGAAACAAGTACATGTTGTCAAGGAAAGACAATTTGTTTGACCAGTTGCATGGGGCGATGGTATTTTCCAAGATTAATCTTCGCTTAGGCTACCATCAATTGAAGATCAAGTTCGGGGATGTGCCAAAGTCCGCTTTTCGAACTCGATACGGTCACTTCAAATTTCTTTTCAAGCCCTTCGGCTTGACAAACGCTCATGCCGCTTTCATGGATCTGATGAACCAGTTGTTCCGACAATTCATAGACAAATTTGTCATCATATTTATCGACGACATTCCCATATATTCGAAAAGCAAGGACGAGCACGTAGAGCACTTGAAGACGGTGCTACAGACTCTGCGTGAACATCAAATTTATGCCAAATTAAGTAAACGCAAGTTTTGGATGAGCAGTGTGACGTTCCTTGGGCACGTTATTTCAGTTGAAGGCGTTACTGTGGACCCACAGAAAATTGAAGCGATAGTTGAATGGAAGCGGCCTACCTCGGCAGGCGACATCCGAAGTTTTCTCGACTTGGCAGGCTACTACCGAAGATTTGTGAAATTCTTTGCCAAGATTGCCTCGCCTCCGACTCGCCCCATCCAGAAGGGAGTCGCCTTCGAGTGGAACGACGACTGTGAATCTAGCTTTCAGGAATTAAAGAAACAGCTCATCTCAGCTCCAATCCTTGCACTTTCGGACGGACCAGAAGGGTTTCAAATATTAAGCGATGCATCGCGAACTGGCTTGGGATGCGTGCTTATGCAAAGGGATATGGTGATTTTGTTTTCTTCGAGACAATTGAAGCAACATGAGAAGAATTACCCTACGTATGATATTGAGCTAGCGGCGATTGTGTTCGCATTGAAGCTATGGCGGCACTATCTTTATAGTATGGCTTGCAGCATCTGTACGGATCATAAAAGCCTCAAATATTTATTTACCCAACGGGACTTAAACTTACGGCAGCGATGTTGGCTCGAACTCATCAAAAACTATGATCTGACTATCGAGTACACGCCGGGTAATGGAAACGTCATAGCGAATGCTCTGAGCAGAATGTTTACAGGATGCTATGTTATCAACCATGACATACAACGAGACTTGGCAGAAATGGGTATCGAACTTCAAATTTGCTGCCGTGGAGCACAATTGGCCCAATTGCACCTTGAGTCGATCTTGCACAATAAAGATAAATACCGCACAGGAGGACGACCCATTCCTGAAGAAGATGCGCAAGCTGATTTCGACAGGAAAGGCGGCCGACTTTGTGGTGGACGAGGGTGGAATGACGCGGATAAAGGGGAGAATATACGTGCCGGACCATGCCGAACTTAGAAAAAAATTTGACGGAAGCCTACTATGCGAAGTACTCGTTGTATCCCGGAAGCACCAAAATGTAAAAGGACTTGCGCACGACCTTTTGGTGGCACGGCATGAAGAAAGATGTGACAACTTTTGTGTCACAGTGCATGGCCTGTTAAAAGGTGAAGGCCGAGCACCAAAGACCAGGTGGGGAGCTACAGAATTTTAATATTTCAGTATTGAAGTGAAACGACATCTCTATAAAATTTATCGTGGGCCTTCCGAAGATGTCGCCGGGAAATAATACGATTTGGGTGATTGTCGATCGATTGACCAAATCTGCTCATTTTATCGCAATCAAAGCATCATGGAGCATCGATCGGTTAGCTCAGATATATATCGATGAGATTGTCTGACTCCACGGGGTACCTGCTGTTTGTCATTAAAATTGTTTGATTGAAAACTTTAATACAAACAGAACAGTGTTACAATGTAGGACTTAGATGTAGTCCTAGGAGTACACTTTTGTTTAAGCTGGGTCCTTAGTGCCAATGGAGCGAGTGGTAATACGTTGACTCCGTTGACCGGCTGACGACGGTTATCGGTTCTCTGAAGGCGTGGATTGCTCTGGGTGCTGGAGCTTGTTGAGAGGAGGAAGACGTTGAGTGTCTGTATCTGCCTCTCTGATGATTCCTTGTATGTTCGTTGTGGATTCTGTGTGTGTGTGAAAGAGAAGATCCCTCTATTTATAGTTTTGCAGGCTGGCTGCTCATGCGCGCATGTAGGATGCGCCGGTGTGTGGGGACGCCACGTGAAAGTTGCTGATGGGGGCGCACGGATGATGCACCCTGATTGGGAGGTTGAACTCTTCATACTGCTGTTGTGAGCCGGCACGTAGCAGAGGAGAAGATCTTTCTGTTGCTGAAATCTTGGACGAGTTGAGTCAAAGGACACGTGTCATCGACCCATGGCTCGAAGATCTCGGATTTGGTGGAGGGGGGTAATCTGGTGAGCTGCGCCTTGATTGGGCGCAGGAGGAGGTTGCGGTTCATACCCTTTAGGGGTTACAAACTGTTTAGAGTGCATGGCTTTTGAGGCGCATGCAGGCGACTTTCCTTCTGTCTTTCGGGATCAGAGATCAGTCTGGGGCACATGGCTTTTGAGGCGCATGCAAATCTTCAACTGGAGACTCTTCTTCTGTCTTTAGGGATCAGTGAAGGGTCTGAGGCGCATGGCTTTTGAGGCGCATGCTGGTTTGGACGCATGGCCGTAGAGGCGCATGCGGATTTGGACGTATGGCCGTAGAAGCGCATGCGGGTGGCTACGTGGCAGTAGCCGTCGGGATAGAGTCATGATGATGCTGACGTTGCCGACGCTTCGTTCTCTGAAAAAGCTGTCAACTGTTCAGACTTTGGGCAGCGTGCTGCCAACTCTGATGTCAGTTCAGCATTTAATGTTTGTGACGTTCGATGGACAGCTGAATGGGCACATTGGTTGGTGTTCCACTTGGCATGGAGATGTGAGGGCGCATCCTCTGTGATGCGCCGGGTACTGTAGGGCGCGTCTGTGTGATGCGCCTGATGCAGGAGGGCGCGTACGTGTGATGCGCTGTTTGGCTGGCGCATCCGACATGTCCTTTAATGACGTGGCTGTCTCGCTCCTCGAGTGCTATAAATAGCCGTTTGGCTGAATTCGAGGCGTCCGGTTCATCTATTTAATGCAAATTCATTGCACAGAATTCGGAGAGTCATCCACTTGTTGCGTGGGTTTGATTTGCCCGGCCTATAAATAGTGGCATGGAGAGAAGGTTTGCTCCTCATTCCCTCACGTACATCCAACATGATGAAGATGAGACGTCATATTGTCTTCGATGCTCTTGAAGGTGACTGTTACATCCAAAAGACGGAGTCGAGGGCTTCTGAGGCAGGCGGAAGGTGCCTGTTGCATCCAAAGATAAGGATGTTCGGGCCTCGTCTCCGTTATTTCGGAAGAGCCGTAGATCGGAATGGCGATGCTAGGCTCTCTCTTCCTTCAAAGTGGGCGCCGCCCACTTTGATTGTGTTGAAAGCTCCTTGTGCCATGATTTCGATCACGGTCTTCCTTGGTCTTTGGAGGCTCTTTCGAAGCCTCCCCTGGCCACAGCATTTGTGGTGCTCTTCTCTTCCTTGGTTCCAGCCAGAGGGTTAAATGCTTTGCTTGGCGAAGCACTTATCAGGCGAGCCTGGCTGGAAGAGCGGCACATAACTGGGCTCTGCTCGGCCAGGTGAGCCTGGTTAGAAGAGTTGCACATAACTGAGCTGCTGAAGAGATGGTAGGATGCGTCTGGCTGGAGGCGCATGACATCTGCTGTGCCTGGCTGACAGCGCATGGTGACTGCTGCGCCTATCGGAAGGCGCATGGTGGTTGCTGCGCCTATCTGGAAGGCGTATGGTGGTTGCTGGCTGTAGACTAGGATCCTTCCTTTGTGGAAATTCTCCTTTGTACCATCTTTTCTAGACATGTAATAGACTTTTATATATATAAATAAAAAGTCCTTCTTCGAATGTCTATGGCTTATTTGATTAGCTGTCTGAGTTCTGGCGCATAAGATGCCTGGCGCATGGGCTTTCTGGTTGTGAAATTCCATGCTTCTACAAGACCCCCTTCAAAGTTTTCAAAACTTTTGAATAAGTTTTGGAATACTTTGAATAAGAAGCATGGAGGTCAGGGCGCATGATTTTTGGGCGCATGCTTGTTCGGGCGCATGCTCCTTTCAGTTGATGATGATGACGTCTTGGTAACCCAAAAGATTAATGATGAACTTTTGGTTGTATTTGTTGTTATCTCTTCACGGAACCTGAAGCGACGGCTGAGATTACACGTCATCGGTTCACGCGTGCGACCAAGCCCTATAAATAGGTAAGGGTTGGAGAGAGAGAGAGTTCATCTGCTCTGTGCCTTTGCTTTCTTTAGAGTTTTTCTTCAAAACCCTAACTTTTTCTTCTTTGAGAGAATGGCTCCCAAGACTCCTCGCGGTGGTGCCGGCAAGAGGAAGGAGAAAGCGAAGGAGTTCGTTGGTGAGGATGCACCTATCACCCCTGCAACTCCGGCCGACGTTCGTCCTGAGGTGACGGGTGGGTTCATCTCCTTCACATAAGATTTTGGGCCAGACTGTGCCCTAACTCAGATTTGCCGACGCGTATGGACTTTTGTCCTGATGATACGCCGAGGTTCTACCCCGCCGACGTGTATAGGTTTACACCTTTATCATGCACCGAGGTTTAATGGCTAACGCGCATGGGTTTCGTACCCTGATAATGTGCCGAAGCCTTCGCTGACACGCATGAGCTCACGCTCTGAATGCGCCGAATCTCCAATGCTGACGCGCATGGGCTGAACATGCAGTATTTAAGAAGGATGAGGCGACCTTTACTCAGCGGACTCTTGCCCTGGCGCAGCAACGACAACAGCTTGATGAGAAGCATGCAAGTGATACTTCCGCTGGGGCCGTTGAATTGATGCGCAAAGAAGCAGAGCGACGAGTCCTGGAGACGGTGGAGGCCCGCGCAGTCGACTTAAAGCTTCGAGTCAGGGAGCTCTCAGCCCATCCTGGGGAGATTCAGGGACCATAGCTTTTTCCCTTTTTCTTTTGCGTTCTTTTGCAACCCTTACTGGGGGATGATGTAGTTTCTTGTACTCCTTTTTTCAGAAGAATAAAGAAGTCTACAACTTTTTTTTTTGATTTGTTCATCTTTTGTTGTCATGAACTTGATGATTTGTGTGGACCTATTATCTTTTGCGTACCTTGGTTTTCAGGTACAGATAATAAGTTTGAAGGAACCATTATGTTTACTCAGAGGTGATGTGGACATGGCAATCATTGGGTTCGAAATGATAGAATCTTCCTACTCAGAGGTATTATGGACGTGGTAGGAATGATCTTGGGGGATACGCTGAACAACTCAGAGGTTATATGGACGTGGAAGTTCTGCGATCAATGTACAATAACGTAGGAGTTGTTTGTACAAGATGTTTACTCAGAGGTAATGTGGACGTGGTAAACATGAAGGGTAGCGTAGGCTTACAAAGTGTAAGATTCTGCTTTGTAGGGTGTAGAGAGACAACTCAGAGGTAATATGGACGTGGTTATCTTTCTACTGGAAGATGCCACGAAACAGCTGGGTTCCGGAGGCGTATGAGTTTGTAAAAAGAGGTTGTTTGGGGAAGTACATGTCTAGAGGATGTCAAGAATAGTACTTCTTTAGGAACTTACCGTTGATGGGCATCATGAACAAGTCCCCATTAGGTTTGGCGAGGCGGTAAGCACTGTTTGAGTATACCGTCTCTATGATGAAAGGTCCTTCCCACTTGGGCTCGAACTTTCCTGGTGTCTTGTGGGTCAACACCATTGGTCTTCTGACTGCTAAAACCAGGTCGCCAACTTGGAAAGTCCTCTTTTTGACCTTTCTGTTGAAAGCCTGTGATATACGGGCTTGGTAGAGCTCGATGCGTTGTTGAGCTAAGAGACGCTTTTCGTCAAGTGCCTCCAGTTCCCGCAGACGACGACGTTGATTGTCCTCTTCTGTGAGTTCGTTTGTGATTGCTACGCGGAGCGAAGGTATCTGTATCTCAAGAGGCAGTACTACTTCGCTCCCGTAGACCAGGGAGAATGGAGTGTTGCCTGTTGGGGTTCGTACCGTTGTACGGTAGGCCCAAAGGCATTCGCCAAGCTTTTCGTCCCAGTTGCGTTTGTTGGATGACACGACCTTTTTGAGCAGCCTAACGATAGTTTTGTTGAATGCCTCAGCTAATCCGTTTGCTGCCGGATTGTAGGCGGTTGAGGCCACGTTCTGAATGCGATTCTTGTCACAGAACCTGCTGAAAATATGGCTGATAAACTGAGGACCATTGTCATGGATGATCCGCCGGGGTACCCCGAAACGGTAAATGACATGGTGTTTGATAAAGCTGACCACCCTGGAGCTTTTTACTTCTGCTAGTGGAACTGCTTCCGCCCATTTGGAGAAGTAGTCGGTGATGGCCAGGATGAAACGGTGTCCTCTCGATGAAGGAGGGGTGATTGGCCCTACAATGTCCATGCCCCAGGCTTCGAAGGACCAGGAGGCGACTGTAGGATGTAGCGGCTCCGATGGTGTATGTATGAAGTCTGCATGAAGTTGGCACGCGTGGCACTTCTTGGCATATTCGACAGCATCGGCAACCATGGTTGGCCAGTAGTAGCCCATACGTCGCAGTCGATCTCGCAACTTAGGACCGGGTTGATGAGCTCCACAAGTTCCGTCATGAGCTTCTTGAAGAGCTTTGGCTGCTTCTTCGTTGGACAGGCATCGAAGGAGGAGCCTATCGAAGGAGCGTCGGTACAGCGTTTTGGTAGCCGTATCGTAGTAGAATCGAAGAGAGCGTCTCCTGACTGAGACGGCTTCCTTCGGGTCCTCTGGAAGGATTCCGTAGACAGCGAAGTCGATGAACGGGAACCTCTAGTCTCGGACATTAACACCAGTGTTTGTCGACATGGCGTGAGCCACTTGCAAGCACAGGTTGTTTCTGGGACAAATTAGATCTCGTCCTGTTACCGTGATATAGTGTTGAGTCCCAAAGGGCGCTGCTAATGAGGCTGCGAGGCCGGCCAGAGCATCGGCCTCCAAGTTTTGTAAACGGGGGACATGTTCAATGAAGAACCCGGTGAAGGTTGAAATGATGTTCAACGCGACTTCATGATAAGGGATTAAATCTTTATGGCGAACTTCGTATTGTCCCCGAACTTGGTTTACGACGAGTTTTGAGTCGCCGTAAGCTTCCAGATGGTCGACCCCCAGCTGTTGCGCGAGCTGGAGTCCCATGACGAGTGCGTTGTACTCGGCAACGTTATTGGAGTACGGTTTCAAAAGAGAGTACGCACGTTGGATGACCAGCTGATCGGGGGAGACTAAGACTACCCCCACTCCTGCGATGATTTGGCCTTTGGGGCCTGTTCTCGAAGCGCCGTCGAAGAACATCCGCCAAACGGAGCTTCCTTCGGTGACGTTGGATTCTTGGACCTCATCCGGGATATCTTTATAGAGTTTTGAGGATTCTGGGATGGGGTGTGCAGCTAAAAAGTCGGACAGAGCTTGACCCTTAACAGCTTTTTCGGGCACAAACACCATGTTGTACGGTGTTAGCAAGATCGCCCATGTAGCCAGCCGGGAGTTTAATGATCCTGGCTTTGTCATGAGGACTCTGAGCGAATTGACTCGGGAAATGACATGAATTGTCTGACCCGAGACATAATGACGAGTCTTCTGGATGGCAAACACCAAAGCCAAGCACTCCTTTTCGACGGGTTTGTACCGATGTTCGGCCCCAATGAGTGTTCGACTGAGGTAGTAGATTGCTTGCTCGTAGCCTGTATCGCTATTTTGAGCCAGCAGAGCGCCAAGAGAATGATCTATGGCACGGACGTAGAGGAGAAATGGTTTGCCGGTGACTGGCGCTACCAGGACTGGTGGGCTCGTCAAGTAGGCTTTGATATCGTCGAAAGCCTTCTGGCACTCCTCTGTCCAGACATAAGAGACTCCCTTCTTCATGAGCTGAGTGAAGGGTTGACACTTATCGGAAAGGTTTGCTATGAACCTCCGGATATATGCCAGACGTCCCTATAGGCCTCGAAGTTCTCAAAGGTTCTTCGGAGGGTCCATGTTGAGGATGGCTTTGGTCTTCTCAGGATCAACATGAATGCCTTTCGCTGTGATGACGAAGCCCAAGAATTTGCCGCTAGAAACCCCCAGAAAGGATTTAGCGGGGTTCATTTTGAGTTGATGCGCCCGCATGAGATCGAAGACCGTCTTCAGGTCCTGTAGGTGATCTCTTTTGAGGCAGCTCTTGACTGCGATGTCGTCAACATAGCATTCGACTGTCTTGTAAAGATGTTGACGGAAGATGGTGCTCATAGCTCGCTGGTATGTCGCACCGGCGTTCTTCAAGCCGAAGGGCATTACTGTGTAGCAGAAAACACCCTTTGGAGTCCTGAATGACGTGTATTTTGCGTCATCGGGGAACATCTTGATTTGATTGTAGCCTGAATACCCGTCCATGAAGGACATGCGCTCAAAGCCACATGTGTTGTCGATCATCACATCAGTGATTGGAAGCGGGAATTCGTCCTTTGGGCAAGCAGAGTTGAGATCCCTAAAGTCGATACAGACTCGTATCTTCCCGTTTTTCTTGGTTACAGAAACGATGTTGGCTACCCAATACGGGTGTTGTTCCTCACGGATGAAGCCGCTAATCAAGAGTTTGTCAACCTCCTGATCGATGGCATTCATGATGTCCGGACGGAAGCGTCGCTGCTGTTGTTTGATAGGTTTGGCATCAGGTAAGATGTTCAACCTATGCATTGCGATCTATGGATCGAGTCCCGGCATGTCTTCATAGCTCCAGGCGAAGACGTCGATATACTCTTTAGCCAGTTGGATTAAAGATTCTCGATCTTCTCCTTCCAGGCTTTTACTGATGAAGATGGGTTTGGAAGAAGACCCCTCCCCGAGGTCGATCTGCTCGACTTCGTCTTCGGTGGGAGGTTCACGAAGCTCAAAACGAGATTCCCATTGTTCACCTAGACGTTAGGCCCAGGGTTCTTCTTCGAAGGGTTCTGGCGCTTGGTCTTCGCCTTCACCTTTTTGAGGTTGTGCTGACATCATGTTAGCTGACAGCACTTTCCTGAAGACTGATCCGATACTGGTATCGGAATCCCAAGTCAATGCTTCAGACGAATGGGAATGTTCTGTCTTCTGCATCTGAACTCTCTGGGGTTGATGGCGGCGTGACATAGCCTAACCCTCGTCTAGTCCGATTATAATAGTCCTGTGGCTTTCCATTGGGCATCGAAAGCCGGACAGGGAGATGCCGACCCTTGCCGTAGTTTAAGCCTTTGTTGCTTTTCAGATCGTAGCCCATCTTTTGGATGATGTGCTTTGCCGCATCCGTGTACCGATAGACTTGTACTCTGCCGGTATCAGGTTCGGGCTCGATTGACGGGAGGTCCCGATGACGCTCGACTTTGCCCGAGATGATGGTGCCTTGGTCTCGGCTTCGTGGAGGGACTATGAAGACTCCTTGGGACGGGACTATTCGATTATGGTGGACGGTCGTTATTTGTGTTTGCAACGACCGTAGAGCGTTGTCTAATGTATACATGGCATTCCAGTGTGGAAGACAAGAATAATTAAAAGACACTCTATTATTGATAAAATACGAGATCTTATCCCGTGGGATTACATTGTTAAAGGAGGGTGCCTCTACGTCAGCCTAGATGGACTGCGGCGGCTTGTCCTTGAGACGCACCTTGAGAGGCGCCTCGGCTACGCCTCTGGTGGGTGGTGCTTTCCCTTGTAATTTTGCCACCAGGAAAGCCGATGTTTGAGGTGGCTTTCCCTTGAGGCGTATCTTCAGGGGTGCTTCGCGAGCCGGCGCTTTCCCTGATAGCTTGATGCTCATTGGAGGCACCTTCTGGGGTGGTTTCCCCTTCAGTCGGATTTTCAAGGGGGCGTCGGGAGTCGTCTCAGGCTCCATGTCCGGCTCTGTTGCCGTCTCTGCCTCATCATCAGCGTCGTTGGCTTCCTCCTCGTCAATGGGTTTGTACAAGTCGGAATCGGTAAAGTAGGCTTCAATCCCTTTGAAAGGATCGATGTCTGCAAACTCCGTCCGGATGACGCCATTGGTGGATACATACTTCATGCAATGGTGGAGCGTGGAGGGCACCACCATGTACTCATGCAGCCATGGTCGACCGAGCAGGATGTTGTAGTTGACCTCGGCATCTACTACATAACAAGTCACCTCAGTTTTGAGGCTGCCAATGTGACACTTCAGTCGGATCTTGCCCAATGGCTCGCTCTTGCTAGCATTGAAGCAACTGATGGTTGTATTGGAGGGTGCCAGCCGATACATCGGGATCCCCAGCTTTGATCGCAGCGCCTTCGGAATGATGCTTAGGGAAGACCCAGGATCGATCTGAATCCGGCTCACCTTGACCGAGCCAATGTACCCTGTATAATACAGTGGTCGGTTATGTCGGTGATGCTTGAGCAGCATGTCTTGTTGGGTGAAGGTTATGTTTGGGATAACTTCATCCGCACAATGACAGTGCGCACAAGTAGTTGGGAGATCTTCAGGCTGCTTGACCTGACTGAGAAAGGATTCAGCGTCCTTCAGAGCTTCGCAGAGAGCTTCTCGAGAATCTTTAGAAAGACGCAGGAGCTCGAACAAAGACAGGCGCGCAGGTGTACTGGCTAATTGTGCCAGAATGTCGAAGTTGTGAGGCTTGGACAGCCCCGAAGCATTCTCCTTCCGTAGAGGTCTGTCAAAACGGGCCTCCACCTGCTTCTGCTTATTGGCTGCTGAGGGCTTAGATGGACCCTCCTCAGGGATGGTGCTAGGAGGCACCACCTCGGCGGCGGCTTCGCCGGATTGGGAGCTCTGTTGTGCACGTGTTTGCACTGGAAGTGCCTCTTCTGTTGAAGAAGAGACTGTGCGGCAAGACTTGATCTTCCTACCTTTTGATTTGGAGGTAGGGCGTACCTCCGATTGAGTCACCTCGGAGATGAGGTCGGGGTAAACCCAGAGGACCTCTCCTCGAGATGTGGTGAGCGGGGTGAGTCCACTCACACTGTCACGAGTAGGTGGTAAGTTTACCACCTCCATTGTCGCCTTAGGCATGGGGACGACGCCATCTTGTGTGGTAGTTGGCGGCAAGGTGCCGAACTGAAGCGAAACCAGATTGGCCGACACCGTCTTTTATTCATAGTCGACGGAGATTACATCCGCATTGATCATACGCTGGATGTAATTCTTGAGGACGTAGCAGTCCTTGGTCTGGTGTCCGACAAACCGATAGTAGTGACAGTACCTTGGGTTGTCCACTTTCCCAACTTCATCGGGCCGCTTTGGGTCCGGTAGCTTGATCTTGTCACCCTGCTTCAGTATCTCAAAAAGTTGCAGGGTGTCGTCATCATTGAATGAATAAACCTCCTTGGGTCTTGGTGCCAGTGGAGGCTTCTGAGTAGGCGCATATGCACCTTTTGAGGCATTAACAGTTAATGCCTGTTTCCCCTTTGCTTCTCGTCCAGAGCTGTTAGCTGCGGACTTTTTCCCCTTATCGTCAAAGGCGGGGAAGCTGACACCCAGAAGACGTGCATTGGCCGCCTTCTTTTCTGCAGCTTCAGCTTCGATGATCAGGGAGCTCCAGTCAGGAGGGGGAGTAGAGTTGAGCCAGAGCTTTACTGCAGGAAACATGTTCATGCTGCAAGCGGAGAGGAGCGTATGTTCTGGCATGCCTGGAGGTAACCTGAAGCAGGCCTGTCGGAAGCGTTCGATGAACGCCCGAACCGTCTCCTTCTCCTTCTGACGTATCTCTATGAGAGACGCAATCGTCATGTCCTTCCCACCGTCGTAGAAGCGGTCGAGGAAGAGGCGCGTCAGGTCGTCGAAGGATGATATGGAATTGTCGGGGAGGCTGCAGTACCAGTCATACGCCACTCCTTTCAGGGCCCCGACGAAGATGCTGGTGAGGAGCGCATCCTCCTTCGGAAGATGTCCTATCTGTGACTGGAAGTACGTCAGGTACCGTCGCGGAGAGTCCTTTCCGTCGTATGGGGTGAGTGTTTGCGGCTTATACTTTGGGGGATAAACCACCTTGTTCCACTCGAAGGGATAAGGCTGGGGAATGCCCATCTTCTGGCGTTCTTCTTGCCTGTTCTTGGACTCGAAGCGCTCCCGCAGGTCTTTGATCATTTCGACCACATCCTCCGTAGAGCTAGGAGTCGGGAAAGGAGGTACCATCTGGATTGGAGCGTTTGAGGGCTCAGAGGTTCGAGGTGCTTCTGTATCCGAGGGCGCCCGTTGGAGGGGCACACTCGACTCCCCATTAGCTCCTGGGTCAGGACCAGTTGAAGGTGTCCTGATCAAGGCCGACCGCATCTCAAACACCGCTTGAGTCAGTGCTTGCATAGAGGCAGAGAGGGTTTTGAGACCTCCCTCTAATGAGTCTATGCGCTGGACTATGTCCTGTGACGGTGCATCAGACTCGACATCATCCCCAGCCATGTACACTGTCCTGACACGCCCAGGAGTGGATGGATTGGTTGAGGCTTCGCTTTCGGCCTCACTCTCATGCGGAGGAGTTACTTCTCCTGGTGTTTGGCCACCCCCAGCCGCATTCTGGAGTTCATCTTCAATAGGTGCATCTGCAAGGGTCTGCTTGCCCTCAGCTCCGTCTTGAAGGACCTCTTCATTTCTAGAACTACCCCCGGCAGTGTCCTGGAGGACATCCTCATTTTGAGGGGCTTCAGGGAGAGTAATCTCGCCTTGATGATGAAGATCCGCCGCAGCTGTGCTTTGGACATCTTCGTCTTCGGAAGGAGGCTCAACAAGGGTCTGGCTACCCCCAGCTTCCTCCAAGGACTTCTTCCTCGACCGAGTGCCTTCAAACACTCCAGAGGTCGAGACAGCTGCCTTGGTTTTCCTCGGCTGGCTTTTGGATGAAGACGAGGAATTGGCAGTCGTCTTCCGGATTGATGAGGAGTTGGAGACCACGTTACATGAAGCGACCTTTGGCTCCTCTTCAGCTGACACCTTCGTCCCAAGGCGACGTCGGAGAGGTGTCGATGATTGCAGTCGTTGGAAGACCGACTGTCTTGGTGGAGCTGCCGCCTTGCAACAGCAGTTGATGGTGACCACCGCACAAGTATGCCCCGTAAGAGGCGCATCGTGCTTGTTGGTCGACTCTCTTGACCGTCGCTTGTGAGTGATCACGTTGCGCAGGTCGTTGGAGGAGAGTGGTGCCTTCACACCCCCTTCAGACGTATGGCAAGGCCAAACGTCGGGGTGGTCAGGTGATTGCTGCGCCCCCTGATCTAATACCAAGCAGGCATCATGATCAGTAGTGGAGGAACCACAACATTTGAAGTGACTTGAACGGACCTCAAACGCACAACCAGAGGAGGCGCGGGAGTTCAAGACCACTGAGTTTGCCTCTCTCGACTTGGTTGTGCACGCAGTAGATACGCCCAAGCGAGATGAGGGCTTTGAAGATCGACTCGTTGTTGGTGCAGAAGCACTTGAGTCAACCTTGTACAGCTTGCCATCGGTAGCGCGCGTGATGACGAGCGCGTGCCTCTGGCCGGCTGCTGGCATAGCACGTTTGTGGCGCATGGCCCGTGCCGCCTTGGATTTCTTCGTACCAGCCCGCTGGGGCGCATAGTACTCAGCATCCAAATTCTCCTCGCCATTACAGCGAGTGAGTCTGTCAAAGACAGAGGCTTTTTGTGGCGCATCAGAGGTGATGTACGGGGCATTGGCTGCGTCCCTGCTCCGTCGACGTATCTTCCTCGCCTGAGAGGGAGATAGCTGGGGAACGTGGTCGGCCGCACGCTTCCCCAAGAGATGCGATGCATCGGCGGGCGCACCTTGGTTGCCGAGAACGTCAGCAGGAAGGGAAGGCTGGATTGCTGCATCCCCTTCAGTGGTGGTGCCCGAGGCGTCGACTTTGCGCACCCAGGCCGTGCGGATCTTCTTCGGCTTTGGTAGCCGCTTCGAAGGACTCGCACTTCCTTCAGAAATGAACTCCTCGTACGCCTGTTGATTGAGGCGCACGACCAGCGTCTTGTGGGAGGAGCCCACCTTCACGTCGTCGGCCTGTGACACAACTTTCTCGGAAGAGGAGAAAGAAGTCCCCAGCAGAGTCGCCAGCTTGTTTGCCATTAAAATTGTTTGATTGAAAACTTTAATACAAACAGAACAGTATTACAATGTAGGACTTAGATGTAGTCCTAGGAGTACACTTTTGTTTAAGCTGGGTCCTTAGTGCCAATGGAGCGAGTGGTAATGCGTTGACTCCGTTGACCGGCTGACGACGGTTATCAATTCTCTGAAAGCGTGGATTGCTCTGGGTACTGGAGCTTGTTGAGAGGAGGAAGACGTTGAGTGTCTGTATCTGCCTCTCTGATGATTCCTTGTATGTTCGTTGTGGATTCTGTGTGTGTGTGAAGGAGAAGATCCCTCTATTTATAGTTTTACAGGCTGGCTGCTCATGCGCGCATGTAGGATGCACCGATGTCTGGGGACGCCACGTGGAAGTTGCTGATGGGGGCGCACGGATGTTGCGCCCTGATTGGGAGGTTGAACTCTTCATACTGCTGTTGTGAGCCGGCACGTAGCAGAGGAGAAGATCTTTCTGTTGCTGAAATCTTGGACGAGTTGAGTCAAAGGACACGTATCATCGACCCATGGCTCGAAGATCTCGGATTTGGTGGAGGGGGGTAATCTGGTGAGCTGCGCCTTGATTGGGCGCAGGAGGAGGTTGCGGCTCATACCCTTTAGGGGTTACAAACTGTTTAGAGCGCATGGATTTTGAGGTGCATGCAGGCGACTTTCCTTCTGTCTTTCGGGATCAGAGATCAGTCTGGGGCTCATGGCTTTTGAGGCGCATACAAAGCTTAAACTGGAGACTCTTCTTCTGTCTTTTGGGATCAGTGAAGGGTCTGAGGCGCATGGCTTTTGAGGCGCATGCTGGTTTGGACGCATGGCCGTAGAGGCGCATGCGGATTTGGACGTATGGCCGTAGAGGCGCATGCGGGTGGCCACGTGGCAGTAGCCGTCGGGATAGAGTCATGATGATGCTGACGTTGCCGACGCTTTATTCTCTGAAAAAGCTGTCAACTGTTCAGACTTTGGGAAGTGTGCTGCCAACTCTGGTATCAGTTCAGCATTTAATGTTTGTGACGTTCGATGGACAGCTGAGTGGGCACATTGGTTGGTGTTCCACTTGGCATGGAGATGTGAGGGCACATCCTCTGTGATGCGCCGGGTACTGTAGGGCGTGTCTGTGTGATGCGCCTGATGCAGGAGGGCGCGTCCGTGTGATGCGCTGTTTGGCTGGCGCATCCGACATGTCCTTTAATGACGCGGCTGTCTCGCTCCTCGAGTGCTATAAATAGCCGTTTGGCTGAATTCGAGGCGTCCGGTTCATCCATTTAATGCAAATTCATTGCACAAAAGAGTCATCCACTTGGCGCGTGGATTTGATTTGCCCGGCCTATAAATAGTGGCATGGAGAGAAGGTTTGCTCCTCATTCTCTTACGTACTTCCAACATAATGAAGATGAGACATCGTGTTGTCTTCGATGCTCTTGAAGGTGACTGTTACATCCAAAAGACGGAGTCGAGGGCTTCTGAGGCAGGCGGAAGATGCCTGTTGCATCCAAAGATAAGGATGTTCGGGCCTCGTCTCCGTTATTCCGGAAGAGCCGTAGATCGGAATGGCGGTGCTAGGCTCTCTCTTCCTTCAAAGTGGGCACCGCCCACTTTGATTGTGTTGAAAGCTCCTTGTGCCATGATTTCGATCACGGTCTTCATTGGTCTTTGGAGGCTCTTTCGAAGCCTTCCCTGGCCACAGCATTTGCGGTGCTCTTCTTTTCCTTGTTTCCAGCCAGAGGGTTAAATACTTTGCTTGGCGAAGCACTTATCAGGCGAGCCTGGCTGGAAGAACGGCACATAACTGGGCTCTGCTCGGCCAGGTGAGCCTGGTTGGAAGAGTTGCACATAACTGAGCTGCTGAAGGGATGCACATAACTGAGCTGGATGCACATAACTGAGCTGCTGAAGAGATGGTAGGATGCGCCTGGCTGGAGGTGCATGACATCTGCTGCGCCTGGCTGACAGCGCATGGTGACTGCTGCGCCTATCGGAAGGCGCATGGTGGTTGCTGCGCCTATCTGGAAGGCGTATGGTGGTTGCTGGCTGTAGACTAGGATCCTTCCTTTGTGGAAATTCTTCTTTGTACCATCTTTTCTAGACATGTAATAGACTTTTATATATATAAATAAAAAGTCCTTCTTCGAATGTCTATGGCTTATTTGATTAGCTGTCTGAGTTCTGGCGCATAAGATGCCTGGCGCATGGGCTTTCTGGTTATGAAATTCCATGCTTCTACACCTGCCATAATTATTTCGGACAGATATGGGCGATTCTTATCACGTTTCTCGACGAGTCTGCAAGCGGCGATGGGCACTAAGATGAACCTTAGCTCCGCATACCACCTGTAAATCGATGGCCAGACAAAGAGTGAATCAGATCCTAGAAGATGTGTTACGTCTGTGTGCAATAGATTTAAAGACTAGTTGGGACATGCACTTGCCGCTTGCGGAGTTTGCATACAACAACAGTTAACAATCAAGCATCCAGATGGCTTCCTACGAGGTGCTTTATAGAAGGAAGTTCTGATCTCCGATTTGCTGGGATAAAGTCGGGGAGCGACAGGTGCTCGAGCCAGAACTAGTCGAACAAGCCATTGAGAAGGTCCTCATGATTCGAAATAGGCTTCGTATTGCACAGAGTCGATAGAAGAGTTATGCAGATACTCGTCAACGACCGTTAAAGGTCTTGGCTGGGGACCATGTGTTTCTGAAGGTGACGCCGATGCGGGGCATCATGCGATTCGGAGTAAAGGGCAAACTAAGTCCTAGATTCGTAGGACCCTTCGATATTCTCGAAAGAGTGGCAGCAGTTGCTTACCGGATTGCGCAACCTTCTGTCCTGGCTGAAGTGCACGACGTCTTCCACGTCTCCCGTAAAATTTTTGGACCGTAAATAAAAGATCATGCGAAGCTGATCGATATCCTTAGTTCGCATACTCTGGTGCAACCATTCAGTTGAGGAGTCGACGTGGGAACCAGAGGCAAAAATGAAGGAGAAGTACCCTTCACTTTTCGTTGACAAAGGTCAGACACTTGTTCTTAAGTTTCAGGATGAAACTTTTTCTTAGTGGTATATTATGTAGTTTCCCACTCCCGTTGGGGCGAAGCACAATGTAATAGGCTCGTGGCAAGTCATACATGGTCGAGAACATAGATGGCTAGTCTGACTCAGTGACGAGTTTGGCATATAAAAACCATGGCATCGATAAAATTGATTTGGACGAATGATATGAGTACCGTTCCAACTAATGGATTGGCTACTGCTGGAATAAGTCCTAGATGCAGTGGACTGTGTCTTGACAAATGAACTCTAAAGTGAGCGACGCAACCGGTATGTTGTTGATTTTGTTAGTTTTATTGGATTTATGAATGAATTGTTGCTTGGGTTTGATAAGTGTGCTTTCGCATCGATTTCTGATTGCGTCTTTGGAAATTTCGAAGGAAGGATTGAAGAAGGAATTCTAATTCGATGCTCGTGCCATTGCAGGAGTTCGTATAACTGATGCTTGACAGTCGCAAAGCATTCTCCTACTCTCGGTACAATCTCTCTAGGAGGGTGGTTCTTCGGCCCCTTCTTTTCTACTCCTTCCCGCCAACAAAATTCTTAAAGTTCAACGTTCAAATCGATGATGCTAACTGGATGTATGCCCTACTACTAAGATCAAGAACTTTAGGATAATTATATCAACTTAGAGAAAATTAACTCCAAATTTATAAGTTTCATACTAAAAAGAAAAAAGATAAAGTTCTAGGAAAGAGATATAATTAATTCATGTGCTGCAAACATAATAAAGAAACTTTGGTTGCGGTATATTATGCCTCGAAGAATTTGGTGCCCACGGTATGCTAAATCAGAATGTACGTCTTCGGGGAAAAGAACACTTGCACAAGTAGAAATGATTATGTGGTTTAATAATATCTATGCTATACAATTTACTTCCTACATATTAAACTATTCATATATTCGCATAGTCAAGGATGACTTGTGCACAAGGTGAGATTTCCTCGAAACGGTACCCGGGGTGCTGAGACCGAATCGGCCTAGGAGGAAATAATGGAATCATGCTTCGGCGCAAGGCATTGCGACACCTCCAGTTAGGTTCGCAACCTGGACTGGAAGGGCTCGTTGCAATGCTACATAATCGTCCTTCATGGTGTCGATATTACCAATGATCGCATACAAGGTTGATTGCATGCTCACCTATTGTCTTCTGCAGGTGGTAAGTAATATATTTATTTTGTGCAGGAAAGGAGCACGGCCATAGTAAGATAAGCTAAAATTGGTTATGTTATTTACTGTTTAAAATGTGCCTTCGATATGAACTGCAAATCATATAGTTCTAAATAGAAAGATCACTTCGTATGCTAGAATCCTTAATAAGCAGTATCAGTTTAGACGAGTGGGTTCGTGCAAGTGTGCTAACCGCCAACTCCCCAGGTGACGAGCGCGCTGCGGGAGCTCGAGACTAGACTGAAGCTAAAGAATGGGAGGCAGCTCAAAGTTCTCCTATTTTGAAGTATTTTGAAACCCAATTCAGATCGAAGGCTTTTGTTCAAATGTATAAAGGGACATGAATGTATGGAACGATAAGGATTATTTTATGGCAGCTTGTCGAGAGTTTTCTTTTATGTTTTCAAAGATGTAGCCGCAACGGCATATGTAATGTAAAAATGACCATGCACATACTTTGCAAGTTTTATGAATGAAAAGCTAAATTTTTCCTATTCTACGTATTCAACCCTCTGTACTGTTTAATTTAAACTCATCATCTCAAAAGAATTTTCAAGTGCACATTCTTACCTTGTACAAGTCCAATAAAGACCTGTACGGCATCACGTCCCGACTCGTGGGATCGATTTATTTCGAGTCAAGGAGATGACGACCGATTTGGCGAGTCGGGGCATGACAGATGAGCTCCACAGGTCCCATCATGATCCTCTTGGAGGGCTTTGGCTGCTTCCTTATTTGATAGACATTGGAGGAGCCCGTCATAGGAGCGTCGATACATCATTTTGGTGACTGTATTATAGTAGAATCGAAATAAGTGCCTTTTAACAGAGACTGCTTCTTTCGGGTCGTCTGGGAGGATTTTGTAGACTGCAAAGTCAATGAACAGGAACGTCCTGTCTCTGACGTTGACACTGGAGTTGGCAGGCATAGCATGGTTCTAGAGCACGCCAAATCCCTTCTAGCTAGTAACTATGTGTTGAGTATCGATAGTTGCTGCCAATGAGGCAGCCAGGCCATCCATAGCATCTGCCACCAAGTTTTGTAACCGGGGTTCGTGTTCTATGAAGAACTATATGAAGGTTGAGATGATGTCCAAGGCTGATCTATGATAGGGGACCAGGTCTTCGTGGCAGACTTCGTATTATCCTCGGACCTAGTTGACGATGAGTTTTGAATCGTCGTAAGACTCAGTGTACTCTACCATGTCATGCCCCAGAACCAGAATACTGGCAAGTAGGGACGGACCAAGCCAGCTACGTATTCCAAAGTACACCAGTACCCGAAAATAATATATAAGCTATAGAGACATAGGGGTTACTACTACAATCCAACAGTCAATCATAGGGCAAGCAGTCCTGGGTATCTCAATCATAGGCAAATATGCAAAGTACAAGAAGTATGATCATCAGACATAAAATAGTAAAGCGTCCCAAACTATATATAAATGGATGATCATGAAGCTAGTAATATAAAGTAAAGAACTAGCAAGAGTAATAGTCATACATGATAAGCTCTAGCTATAGTCTAGAGTACGCAAATCATGTTTAGGCCCGTAGGCTAAATATCAAGATCTAAAACACGAGCTAAACACGTGCTCGGAGGCTAAATGCCACAAAAGAATAATGTACATAACTAGTGGGAAAATGATATAGGAAAATCTACTAAGGTACTCTGGTGCTCCGGGTAGTCACCGTCGAGTAGATGGTACGGAAGATCCTCCGGGCTCCTCTATCAGATCTTGCCAAACAAAACCAGTGGGGTCAAACCCCCAATAGTAAGTACCACAAAGGAAGCCAAAGTATGAACTAAAACTGGCAATAACTAACCTAGCAATAGATATAGACAAAAATAAGTAAATATGGATCGAGACTCATGCACTACCAATGCACTTATCCCGAGAATAGAAACGACAATAAGCAAAGCAACATGGGGCATAGGATAAATAATATGTGACATAAAGTAAACTATGGACATGTGAATTAAATGGAAGTATATGAACATGTGAAATAAATTGAACAATGTATGGTGCATGTGAGCATGTGAGATAACTAGGTCATGTGAGCATGTTTGATAACTAGGACATGTGAATATGTAAGAACTATATACAGTGACAAATGATAAGATAACTTAGGAACTATTCCGGAACCCAAGTTAAAACCCGTAAACCAAACAAGGACCGGGGTTGTAACCCTTCTCCTGAATAGAACTTAGTCTCTAATCATTTATCGACAAAAATAAAGCATAAACAATGATATAATAAAATATACAAATTCGAACACTGTAACCACCACTTTTTTAAAATGAGGATAATTTTGAACTTTGTAAAATTGATTATTTAATAATAGGTTTAAATCATGTTATTAATTTATTAGTGATTTTGATTATTTTAATTTAATTTAATTAGTGTTTTGTGATTTTGTTCTTTGGCTAGTGTAACCTTAGAGCTGCTTAGCCTAGAGACTAACAATGACCATGGAGGCCTAACCCATGTGATTAGATTAGCTAATTACCACTTTTTAGACTAAGGTTATTTTGGTCATTTTGTGACTTTTGAATTATTTAGGATTTTGATTAATTGGTGAATTTTATATTATTTTAATAATATTTAAATTAATGTATTATAGTTTTGGTCATTTTTTATATTTTAATATTTTAGGAATTTTTATATTTTAATATTATATTTTCAGGTTTAGTTTGATCGGGTTTGAGTTTTGGCTCATTTCGACTTGTGTTAGTGACCCGGGTAGCTTAGACTCTAGTTGGGACCCAGAGTTTAGCTAGATATGCCCATAAATCCCACTAATTAGTATAGTGCATTTAGACTAATCCCACATGACATAATTGGTCCATTTGGTTATTTAAACTTGACCCTTTTAGCCCCAAACTTCCACATAAGACAAAATTGACTCAAAGGGACATTGGAGGGCATTTTGGACATTTGCCAAATGCCCCTAAACCCCATAAATCTGGACAGCAGCAAGAGACCCCCTCTCCACTTCATTTTCTTCACATCTTGTTCTTCTTCTTCTTCTCCTTTGAGAGTTCCTTCCCAAACCAAGCCAAAACCCTTTGATTTCAAGCCCAAAGTAAGTCAAATCTCTTCCATACTCTAGATCCCTCTCTAATCTTGGTGCTAACTCTTGTTTATCTTTTATTTATGATTTTTATCTACGTAGAACCTAGCATGGAGGGGTTGGAAGCATAGAATTGGCTCTTGCCCCAAAAAGAACCAATTTTGGAACTTTTCTTAGGTTTCCAACTCCCAAGAGGTAAACCCTAACTCTAACTCTTGTAATTACTCCTAATTAATGTTATTTGCATATTAGAGGATACCCGAGACGTAGGACAACCCATTAGAAGAAGTTTGGAACCCATTGGACTCAATTCGGGACTTTCGGGCTAAGTTTAGTGCCAATTTTGGGGGAAACCCTAAATTGACATGTTTGGGTGATACCCCTAGCCTAATTAGACCTAATTAGGTTAGTTTAGGTGAGATGAGGCTAGGTTCGTGTCCATATTTGGATACGTGGTATCGTTTTGCGAGAAATCATAAAAATAGGCTTTTCGGGGTTTTCGGGTTCCAACACACGGGTGACTTTTTGCACCGACACTAGAATCGGCAAGTTAGAACTTAGAATAGGTTCTAATCATTATTTAGAACTCGTGGGTAGAGTTTGGATCGAATCCGGATAGGTTTGGTGTCCGTATCACGCGGTATCGCGAATCGGACACCCTGAAGTCGCCAGAATGGCCATTTGGCCATTCGGACCTCGTTTCTCGTTTCCGCTCGTGTGCACGAGTTAGATTTCTTGTGTGGGACACGTGTCTAGGTCCTAGAGGGTAGACTTGCAAGATTTGGGTATTCGGATATGGTTTTGGGTCGTTTAGGAATATATGTGTGTGTGTGTCCATATATAAATATATATGTGTATGTATCCATGTGTGTGTGTGTGTATATATATGTATATATTGGTGTGTGTGTAGGGGAGTAGAAATTGGATATTAGAATTTGATATATGGTTAGAAAGATATTGAGAGTGATTAGAGAGTTAGAGAGAGTGAGATAGGTGAAAGAAAGGAAGGGAGAGTTGCTGTCCCCATGGACAACACCTTGGAACAGCAGCTGTAGCACCCAATGACAGCCCACAAAACCTGTCCATTCAGCCCCCAATCAACCCATGTAACAGCCTTACATTTCAGCCCAAGAGGCTGTCCAAAACCAGCCATTTAACAGCCCAAATCAACCCCTATATCACACCAATTCAGCCCCAATATAACCCCTCAAATCAGCCCAACATTTGCCACTGAAACCCCACTTGCAGCCCCTACATATCAGCCCATGAAAAGCCCTTAAAATCAGTCCAAATCAGCCTATAATTCAGCCCATAGGCACCACATTTCAGCCCCATATCATCCCTTGGTTCACTCATTCATTCATATGTTTCATCCACCCATTTCTTCATTCATTCTCCTACTCATCCATTCATAATCCCATCATCATATTTCCATTCATTCACACATCCCACCATTCATTCCCCCACTCTTCTATTCATTATACATTCATTTTCTGTTCAATACATATACCCTTCACCCCATGTATCATTCATCCCATCATTCATTCATCCATTAATCTATCCACTCAAATTCATTGAACCCTATGTTGCCCACATGTATGCCCCACAAATTGATCCACTAGAAGCCTATATAAACCCTTAGTTAGTGTCTAGTTGAGTGGTATCTAGTGTGGGTTGAGTGTCTAGTTAGTGTGGGTTTTGAGGTTGGTGTTAGAGTTGGTGCTAGTGTAGTGTTAGTAGTGAGTTAGTTAAGTTAGTGTCCTAACTAGGTTAATATCCTAGTGGACTAGTAGAGAGGGCTAACATAGACACTAGGAGAGTGTGGGAGAGTAAACTAGGAAGGTTGGATAGAAGATAGAGTGTGGTATCTCACGATAACATAGCGTATCATGACGATACCCTAAGGTAATGTCGAGATGACCAACATGACCATAAGATGGACTAGATGTCCTATAACCCTAGATTTTTTGGTTGGTAAACCCCAGATAGGATAGTATCTAGCTACCCTAATAAGCCTAGGTTAGTATCCTGAGATCTAGAGGGGTTTTCTTTGTAATGGGCAAGGTATTGGTATTTACCTTGTGAAGGGTAAATGTAGGTAATGGGATATTGTTAAGATATTGAGTTTGACTTCTAAGATGGGCTTAAAAATATGTTGACTTGGTAGGTAATGTTATTGTAGGTTAGTATCCTACTACCCTAGGAAGTCGGGAGTGGAACTCCTAAGGAAAAGCTACTTGGCCTTAGTAATTGGGGCATAGAGGGTAAACGAGTTAAGTAGGGATAATACCCATTTCACAACATATGGGTTTAATACCTTAAGATATAGCTAAAATTAGGTTATTATGGTTGGTAATGGTTAGGAATAGTGGACTTGAACTAGTTTTGACCTTGGTTGACCATGGTTGACTATTTTGACCAAAAGTCAATCGTAGCCTAAAATTTACTAGAACTTGACCAAACATGACCAGTTGACCCAAAGTCAACTGTTAGTCAACGTTAGTCAAGTTTGACCTAAAGTGACCTAGGGTTGACCTAGGGTTGACCAGAGTTGACCAGTTAACCAAAAGTCAACTGTAAGTCAACTGTTGACTTAAGTCGACTTAGTTTAATTTTGTTTGACTTGCATTGACCCAGTTTGACCTGGTTAGGCCTAATATGACTTAGATTAACCCTGTACAATCTAGATTGACTTAGTTTGACGTGTCTTGACCTAGTTTGACTCAGTATGACTTAATTTTACTTCCAAACCATTATATTGATACAGTATTCCATCTATAGGCCCTCGAGGCACTGTTTTTGGACTCAGTAGACTTATCCATCACATCACAGACGAGTACATTCTCTGATAATATATCTGTTTTATGATGTCGTCTTTGTTTCTAGTATTTAGTGTAGATATTCTTGTTCTCTTGACACATTGTTCACACGGATTGATATTTGTCTGGATCCCGTCATAAGATGTTATTCCTCTTATATATGGTATGCCTTGTGTAAGTCTTCCTAGTTCCTTGTGCATTGTATAGATAGGATTCCTGTGAAGACTAGCTACCTTCTCAGAGAATCACGTGTCATGACGTGTCATGACTGGATCTACTATATTTGTCAGAGATGGGGGTGTTAGCGTAGATATGTGTTCAATACCCCACAGTATTATATTGTATCATCATTGTATAGTGTTAATCATGCACTCACGTATGATTAGCCAGGCCAAACATTGTATCAAGTTCTAAGCCGATCACATGTTGAAACTAGTGCTAAACTCACATAGATAGCAGTTCCAGATTTTCGTACATGTTATACACTGTTCTCTTGTCTTATCTTATTACAGTTTTGGATATACCCTGTCAGGATGCATGTACGCTCTACTTTACCTAGTATATTCTCTCTATCTACTGCTATATTTTCAATATTGTATAACTAGAACTGTTGTTTGAGATTTTGTACTCGTTCCATCCTGACTGGATATGTTGACAAAATTTTACAGATTATGGCGAGGAAGATTGTCCTACCTACTACGGTCCTCATGACGTAGTTGGCCTAGACTTGGAGACCCTAGTTCAGCAAGGGTTAGCTCCAGCCGATGGGGCTTTAGAGTAGCTTAGCTAGTTTAGTTTGGTACTGGACTTTGTCTCCAGATTACATTTTGGCTTGTTATTATTTTAGTATTGTATTGAGATTGTTGACTCTGTGACTGGACTTGTATTATTCTGTGTTGGATTTACAGGATGATATTTCATATCTTGTTGTCTTTATCTTTCGGTATTATCTATATTTCTTAGAGTTTGTGATTGAGTATATTATATTGTCATTGTTTGTCCTCCATTCGGAGTTGACCGTTCTCGACAGGTTTTGATATTATAATTGTTGTTAGATAGTAGACCTAGACAGCATTCTACGCCATTTCTGCGACGTAGGCTGGGACGTTGTCACGCATTCATGCCCTTACATCGGGTGCGGGTCATGACACATTTTTAGTGGTGGCCCATGCAGGTCAGAGTCGTAACTAGTGCAATTTCGTAGTGGTGCTCAACTTAGAGTGCTGCTACGAGCCTGCTGTTAGGATATAGGATTAGGCAGTATAGAGAGTTACTCAATCACAGTTAGGACTACTTGAGAAGATTCCTGGGATGACCCTTGAGAATCTCATTATAAACTATCTCGAAATTCGATTCCGGCAGTTTTTGTCTACTTCCTTGTTCATCGTTGAATTTGATTCTTGGTATTCATTATTGACTTAGTTTTCTTCCAAGATAACATTATGGGCTAGGTTGCCTCACTCATGGAATCTAGAGTCTTCTACAGCCATATTAGCTGGTTTGGCGATGAGATAGAGTCTGATTTTGGATGTATTTCTCGGGTGTGGGAATTTAAAGTTTTCGTAGCCAAGCTAGCGGCAATACAAAAATTTTAAATACCATGATTCTAGAGGTATGCACATTAGTTGCAGACTCTATGGATTATCGCAGCCATACTTATTGGTGTGACAAGGATTCTGTTAACATGATTCTAGATAGACGGGTATGATTATCGGATTGCAAAATAGATACCATATAGTTGGTGCCCGAGTATAATGGAGTGGAATATCAGTATGGATATTACTTGAGTATCATAGATTGGATAGAGGGATCTAGGCCACCTGTAGCGCAGCACCGTGCCCTGTACCATCAGAGGATATACCCCAGGGGGGCAAGGCTTTTGTGCTGACAGTTGAGTAGACCGACGCTACGGATGACGGATTAGCAGGTCTTTCTTTCATGTTCTTCTTTCCATCTTGTTGTGTGATTCCATTAGTACCTGTCAGGATGTTTTGTGCTGTGATAGATAGTATAGTGACCCTGATCAGGACCAGTAGGACCACAATTTGTATGTTTTAGATATAGTTTTCTTGACCTTGATTGTTGGGGGTTTAACCTAGAAGGAGTATGGCCATCTTAATTCCGAGGACGAAATTTTTCTAAGGAGGGTCGACTTGTAACCACCACTTTTCTAAAATGAGGGTAATTTTGAACTTTGTAAAATTGATTATTTAATAATAGGTTTAAATCATGTTATTAATTTATTGGTGATTTTGATTATTTTAATTTAATTTAATTAATGTTTTGTGATTTTGTTCTTTGGCTAGTGTAACCTTAGAGCTGCTTAGCCTAGAGACTAACCATGACCATGGAGGCCTAACCCATGTGATTAGATTAACTAATTACCACTTTTTAGACTAAGGTTATTTTGGTCATTTTGTGACTTTTGAATTATTTAGAATTTTGATTAATTGGTGAATTTTATATTATTTTAATAATATTTAAATTGATGTATTATAGTTTTGGTCATTTTTCATATTTTAATATTTTGGGAATTTTTATATTTTAATATTGTATTTTCGGGTTTAGTTTGATCGGGTTTGAGTTTTGGCTCATTTCGACTTGTGTTAGTGACCCGGGTAGCTTAGACTCTAGTTGGGACCCAGAGTTTAGCTAGACATGGCCCACAAATCCCACTAATTAATATAGTACATTTAGATTAATCCTACATGACATAATTGGTCCATTTGGTTATTTAAACTTGACCCTTTTAGTCCCAAACTTTCACATAAGACAAAATTGACGCAAAGGGGCATTGGAGGGCATTTTGGACATTTGCCAAATGCCCCCAAACCCAATAAATTTGGACAGCAGTAGGAGACCCCTACTCCACTTCATTTTCTTTACATCTTGTTCTTCTTCTTCTCCTTTGAGAGTTCCTTCCCAAACCAAGCCAAAACCCTTTGATTTCAAGTCCAAAGTAAGTCAAATCTCTTCCATACTCTAGATCCCTCTCTAATCTTGGTTCTAACTCGTGTTTATCTTTTATTTATGATTTTGTCTAGGTAGAACCTAGCATGGAGGGGTTGGAAGCATAAAATTGGCTCTTGACCCAAAAAGAACCAATTTTGGAACTTTTCTTAGGATTCCAACTCCCAAGAGGTAAATCCTAACTCTAACTCTTGTAATTACTCCTAATTAATGTTATTTTCATATTATAGGATACCCGAGACGTAGGACAACCCATTAGAAGAAGTTTGGAACCCATTGGACTCAATTCGGGACTTTCGGGCTAGGTTTAGTGCCAATTTTGGAGAAAACCCTAAATTGACATGTTTGAGTGATACCCCTAGCCTAATTAGACCTAATTAGGTTAGTTTGGGTGAGATGAGGCTAGGTACATGTCCATATTTGGATACGTGGTGTCGTTTTGCGAGAAATCATAAAAATAGGCTTTTCGAGGTTTTCGGGTTCCAACACACGGGTGACTTTTTGCACCGACACTAGAATCAGCAAGTTAGTACTTAGAATAGGTTCTAATCATTATTTAGAACTCGTGGGTAGAGTTTGGATCGAATCCGGATAGGTTTGGTGTCCGTATTACGCGGTATCACGAATTGGACACCCCGGAGTAGCCAGAATGGCCATTTGGCCATTCGGACCTCATTTCTCGTTTTCGCTCGCGTGCGCGAGTTAGATTTCTTGTGTGGGACACGTGTCTAGGTCCTAGAGGGTAGAATTGCAAGATTTGTGTATTCGAATAAGATTTTGGGTCGTTTAGGAATATATGTGTGTGTGTGTGTGTCCATATATAAATATATATGTGTATGTATCCATGTGTGTGTGTGTATATATGTATATATTGGTGTGTGTGTGGGGGAGTAGAGATTGGATATTAGAATTTGATATATAGTTAGAAAGATATTGATAGTGATTAGAGATTTAGAGAGAGTGAGATAGGTGAAGGAAAGGAAGGGAGAGTTGCTGTCCCCATGGACAGCAGCTTGGAATAGCAGCTGTAGCATCCAATGACAGCCCACAAAACCTGTCCATTCAGCCCCCAATCAACCCATGTAACAGCCTTACATTTCAGCCCCATAGGCTGTCCAAAACCAGCCATTTAACAGCCAAAATCAGCCCCTATATCACACCAATTCAACCCCAATATAACCCCTACAAATCAGCCCAACATTAGCCACTGAAACCCCACTTGCAGCCCCTACATATCAGCCTATGAAAAGCCCATAAAATCAGTCCAAATCAGCCTATAATTCAGCCCATAGGCACCACATTTCAGCCCCATATCATCCCTTGGTTCACTCATTCATTCACATGTTTCATCCACCCATTTCTTCATTCATTCTCCTACTCATCCATTCATAATCCCATCATCATATTTCCATTCATTCACACATCCCACCATTCATTCCCCCACTCTTCCATTCATTATACATTCATTTTCCGTTCAATACATATACCCTTCACCCCATGTATCATTCATCCCATCATTCATTCATCCATTAATCTATCCACTCAAATTCATTGAACCCTATGTTGCCCATATGCATGCCCCACAAATTGATCCACTAGAAGCCTATATAAACCCTTAGTTAGTGCCTAGTTGAGTGGTATCTAGTGTGGGTTGAGTGTCTAGTTAGTGTAGGTTTTGAGGTTGGTGTTAGAGTTGGTGCTAGTGTAGTGTTAGTAGTGAGTTAGTTAAGTTAGTGTCCTAACTAGGTTAATATCCTAGTGGACTAGTAGAGAGGGCTAACCTAGACACTAGGAGAGTGTGGGAGAGTAAACTAGGAAGGTTGGATAGAAGATAGAGTGTGGTATCTCACGATACCATAGCGTATCATGACGATACCCTAAGGTAATGTCGAGATGACCAACATGACCATAAGATGGACTAGATGTCCTAGAACCCTAGATTTCTTGGTTGGCAAACCCTAGATAGGATAGTATCTAGCTACCCTAAGAAGCCTAGGCAAGTATCCTGAGATCTAGAGGGGTTTTCTTTGTAATGGGCAAGGTATTGGTATTTACCTTGTAAAAGGGTAAATGTAGGTAATGGGATATTGTTAAGATATTGAGTTTGACTTCTAAGATGGGCTTAGAAATATGTTGACTTGGTAGGTAATGTTATTGTAGGTTAGTATCCTACTACCCTAGGAAGCCGGGAGTGGAACTCCTAAGCAAAAGCTACTTGGCTTTAGTAATTGGAGGTAGAGAGGGTAAACGGGATAAGTAGGGATAATACCCATTTCACAACATATGGGTTTAATACCTTAAGATATAGCTAAAATTAGGTTATTATGGTTGGTAATGGTTAGGAATAGTGGACTTGAACTAGTTTTGACCTTGGTTAACCATGGTTGACTATTTTGACCAAAAGTCAACCGTAGCCTAAAATTTACTAGAACATAACCAAACTTGACCAGTTGACCCAAAGTCAACAGTTAGTGAACGTTAGTCAAGTTTGACCTAAAGTGACCTAGAGTTGACCTAGGATTGACCAGAGTTGACCAGTTGACCAAAAGTCAACTGTAAGTCAACTGTTGACTTAAATCGACCTAGTTTAATTTTGTTTGACTTGTATTGACCCAATTTGACCTGGTTAGGCCTAATATGACTTAGATTGACCCTGTACAATCTAGATTGACTTAGTTTGACGTGTCTTGACCTAGTTTGACTCAGTATGACTTAATTTCACTTCCAAACCATTATATTGATACAGTATTCCATCTATAGGTCCTCGAGGCACTGTTCTTGGACTCAGTCGACTTATCCATCACATCACAGCCGAGTACATTCTCTAATAATATTTCTGTTTTATGATATCGTCTTTGTTTCTAGTATTTAGTGTAGATATCCTTGTTCTCTTGATACATTGTTCACACGAATTGGTATTTGTATGGATCCCGTCATAAGATGTTATTCCTCTTATATATGGTATGCCTTGTGCAAGTCTTTCTGGTTCCTTGTGCATTTTAAATACAGGATTCCTGCGAAGGCTAGCTACCTTCTTAAAGAACCACGTGTCATGACGTGTCATGACTGGATCCACTATATTAGGCAGGGATGGGGGTGTTAGCGTCGATATGTGATCAATACCCCACAGTATTATATTGTATCATCATTGTATAGTGTTAATCATACACTCGCGTATGATTAGCCAGGCCAAACATTATATCAAGTTCTAAGCCGATCATATGTTGAAACTAGTGTAAACTCACATAGATAGCAGTTCCAAATTTTCGTACATGTTATACACTGTTCTCTTGTCTTATCTTATTACTGTTTTGGATATACCCTGTCAAGATGCATGTACGCTCTACTTTACCTAGTATATTCTCTCTATCTACTGCTATATTTTCAATATTGTATAACTAGAACTGTTGTTTAAGATTTTGTACTCGTTCCATCCTGACTGGATATGTTGACAAAATTTTACAGATTATGGCGTGGAGGATTGTCCTACCTACTACGGTCCTTATGACGTAGTTGGCCTAGACTTAGAGACCCTAGTTCAGCAAGGGTTAGCTCCAGCCGATGGGGCTTTAGAGTAGCTTAGCTAGTTTAGTTTGGTACTGGACTTTGTCTCCAGATTACATTTTGGCTTGTTATTATTTTAGTATTGTATTGAGATTGTTGACTCTGTGACTGGACTTGTATTATTCTGTGTTGGATTTACAGGATGATATTTCATATCTTGTTGTCTTTATCTTTCGGTATTATCTATATTTCTTAGAGTTTGTGATTGAGTATATTATATTGTCATTGCTTGTCCTCCATTCGGAGTTGACTGTTCTCGATAGGTTTTGATATTATAATTGTTGTTAGATAGTAGACCTAGACAGCGTTCTACGCCGTTTCTGCGGCGTAGGCTGGGACGTTGTCACGCACTCATGCCCTTACATCGGGTGCGGGTCGTGTCAAACACTACCTAGACCAAACTAGACTAACTGAACTCCATACAACAATCACGGCCAAGCATTGAGTAAGGCTTTATACATTAGCTAACTAGGGTTATCACAATCCTAATTACTAACAAGATGTACATTTAAGAAATCCAATCCAGTTACCTGCCTTGCAAACTACCCGACTCATCCTGGCCAAAAGAAAATTAAGTATAGAAGACACACCGTAGTAAGATATAGGTGTCCTAAAGAAGTGTCCTACTCGACGGTGTGCTAGAAGTGTGCTCATCATGACAGATAGCTCCAAATCTCATATATATATATATATATATATATATAAATATATATATTATATATATATATATATATATATATATATCGAAATGAGCTTTATTGATGTATCCGGCACAAAATGTCGAAGCCTATGCAAGTAAGTGCGCGAGGCACGAAGTGACAACAAAAAGTAAACGAGGCCATTGGCCCAAAAATGGGAGTACACCCAGACCCAATGTTAGGACAGCGCCTTCCATAAGCGGTCAGAAATGTGTGTGCAGCGCCTCCTGATTTTGAAAATTTGTTGGAGGACTTTCCTGTTCAGCTGTGAGGTATCATATTGGCAACCTTCGTACCTAAATTTGTTTCAATTTTTCTAGAGTAACCAAATACCGGCGGCTGTGACCATCTGGTGGTCGTGAGAGTCACCCCTGCTGGTGAGGAGATCGTTGAAGCCCTCGGTCCGATGAACCTGTCCGCATCTTTGAGAGAGGTTGTGTCATAGCTGAAAGAAGAGGTCGTTGGAGAGCATAAAGTTGTTAGTAGTTTCTGGGCAGTGCAAAGTGCAGCAATGGCATCTTGATGCAAGGATGAAACCGATGGGGGTGAAGGAGTCGTCGGTGGATATGTTTCTGCGGTGAGCTCTCCAGATCAGAAAAGACCATTTGTTGGGGTTGTACGAGTGCCAAAAGGGTGCGATCACCGGAGACTGGAAGCTGGTGCCTCTCACCACGATTTTGGCAGAGGCTATCGTAAAAGAGCTGCCGGAGGTAGGGGTCCATCTCAGGTTGTCCGGGGAATCGTTAAGCTACATGTCAGCGGAGGCAAGGTCAGCAGACGCCACCAGGCCCAGCCAATCTCTGATTCGGTCCCAACTCCAGCCCAAGTCGATGTCCCAGAGATCACGGATTGTACAGTTCTGGGGGGCAAACGAGGTTAGACGGAGAACCTCATTGCCGAGCCAACGTTCGTGACGCAGCGACGATCTGCCGTTGCCGGCAAGCGGATTAAGGGTTCGGCGAGGTGACGGCCGTGGAGGATACGACGCCAGGATGCAGAGGATCGATTGTTGGCGATGACCGTCGTGGGTTGGGAGTGTTGGAAGCATCTCGCCTTCATAAACCTAGTCCAAATACAATTATCTGAATGTAGCTTCCACCATAACTTCATTCAACAGGCGCCAATGATGTGAGCCAATTTGCTGAAGCCACGTTTGCCATCCGTAGTTGGTTTTGCCATCGTGTCCCAGCTGGTCCAGTGGTGTTTATCCTTGCCATTGAGGTGTCCCCAAAAGAAGTTGACAAAAAGGGACTCGATCGAGGATAAGACTTTCTTAGTGGGAGAGCAAACGGCTGGGGTATAGATGGGAATGGAGGATAGGACGGGATTGATAAGGATCATCTTGCCGCCCAGAAAGAGGGTCGCGTTGTGCCATCTCTCAATTTTCTTTCTGATTTTGTTCATTAGTCCATCGAAGATGCCCGAATTAGATTTACCATAAACCAGCGGGCACCCCAGGTAAGAGAACGGCGGGTATGCGATAGAGAAGGAGATCAGGTTGGCGAGGGTTACTGAGTGGCTCATGTCTGCTTTGTGATGGGTGTAGATTACGCTTTTGTCTGTGTTGACTCATTGGCTAGAGCATCTAGTGTATTTCTCAAGCATTCGGTTGACCACCTCTAACGATCCGATGTCTCCGGAGGAGAAGATGAGGATATCATCAGCGTAGGCAAGATGAGTGATTAAAGGGCAGCCCGTAGTGGTATGGAAGTGGTAGAATCTGGGGGTATTTGCCATACTGTTCAGGTTTCTGCTGAGAGCTTCGGTGGCAATGATAAAGATGGTGGAGGAGGGAGGGTCTCCATGTCGAACCCTGCGACTAGATTTAAAGAAACAGTCAACTTGCCCGTTGATGACGGTGGAGAACCAAAAGTTGCTTACGGATCTGAAGATGACGTTGTTCCAACTATCAGAAAACCCGAAGGCCCTGAGCACCCAGATCATGAATTGCCAGTCCAGACGATCATAAACTTTCTCTATGTCAAGTTTGATGGCGACGTCCCGCCCCCATACGGGAATTTTATGCAAGTAATTTTTTCCTGGGCGAGGTGGATGATGTCGGTGATGTTTCGGCTAGGGACATAACCGCTTTGCTCCTCGGAGATGATCTTGGGAAGGAGAGTGGAAATGCGGTTCGCGATGATCTTGGAGATAATTTTATTGGTAAAGGTGCATAAGCTGATCGGTCTGAAATCTTCGAAGGTCTCTGGGTTGTCTTTCTTTGGAATAAGAATAAGGTTAGCGTGAGAGATTGATTTGGGGTAGTTCGCACCCTGGAAGAAAGCAACTGCGGCCTCATGGAGGTCAGCTTCGATGAGGTCCCAACAAGATCGGAAGAAGACATCAGAGAAACCGTCAGGCCCGGGGGTGCTGTGCTCGTCAAGGGCTCAGACTGCAGGCTTGACTTCCTCCACAGAAGGGGGGTCAAAATTTGTATATTCTTATTCTCGCTGATCAAGTTTGGCACTTTATCTAGGAAATCCTCATCCTTAACAACGACGTCTTTGGAGAATAGTTTGGTGTAGAAGTTGGCAGATGCCGTGTGAATGCTTCGCTAGTCTTTGAGTAAGGTGTCGTTCTCGTCAGAAATTTGGTACAGATTAAGCTGATGTCTGTGACCTTTGACGCAGGCGTAGAAGAAAATAGAATTTTGGTCCCCCTCGAGATCCCAGGTTAATCTGGCTTTCTGCTTCCAGAATTCTGTCTCGACCCTCAGCCGAGACTTGAGGAGGGCTTTGGAGAGGTTGAGATCAGCGCGAGCCCCCACGGATCTGTCCGAGGCGAACCAGATTTCTGTACGAGTAATGTCAACCTCTGTCGTCTTTATCTCTTGGAAAACGTTGCCAAAAGCTAGTTTACTCCAAGAAGATAAAGATCTCCTGGTTGCCTTGAGCTTGTCGGCCACACGGACAAGTGGGTCGGGGTTATTCATCGAGCTCCAGGCAGATGCCACGATGTTCCTGAATTGAGGGTAGAATCTTCAAAAGTCTAGGAATCGGAAGAGTTTTTTTATAAGGTTGGAGTTGCTGCTGATCTCTCTTAGGAGCGGGGAGTGGTCCGATTCGGTGGTGTTAAGGTAAGAGAGGTTGGAGATGAGATCCATGTCGGACCAGCGGTTGTTGACTAATGTACGATCCAGACGGGAGTATTATCTTCGGGCGCCTTCCTGTATGTTACACCAAGTGAAGGCATTACCAGAGTAAGGGATGGGGGACATGTGTGCATTAAAGATGAAGGTGTTAAAGTCAGTCATGGCCAGCTGGGAGGAGGGCGGCCCCCTAATTTCTTCTCTTTGTGCGAGATCGTGTTGAAGTCACCGAGACAGAGCCATGGAAGGTTATTGAGGGGGAGATAGGAAACCAGCAGGGACTCCCAGTGCAGCTTATGCTCGGTAAAGTTGTAGCTGCCATGGACGACAGATAGGAGGGATCTGGATTTTAGGGTGGGGTGCTCCACCCAACAGGAGAGCGCCTGTGTGGAGTCCTGAATGATACCGAATTTGCAATCGGTGGTGAAGAGGATCCAGATGTCATGGCATCCGACGACAGCAGACTGGATGCCGAGTTGGAGCTGGATGGATTTGAGTTTTCTTTGAGAGATTTTAGGTTCGATGATCACTAGGATGTCGACTCGGTGGATATTCTTGAGCTAATTATTCTCCTCAAAGTAGGTTCGTTGGCCAGCCCTTTAACATTACACGAGAGGATGTTAAGCATTGGAGGGGTTGCGGGTGGGGTGGGTGTTGAGCTTTGTGGCTGACCTTGTAGTCATGGCCGTTTGCTCTAGGGGTATTTGTTCTTTCTGTGGGGGATTTTAAGAGCTCTTACGGTCGCTGCGGTGGTGTCTTCCATCACCTCGAGAGGACTGTGGGAGGAGTTACCTGGGTCCTCCAATGGGGGGGTCGACCATAATCTCAATCTTAATCTCTGCCAGCACACATATGGGGTTGTTGGGGTCCAGGAAGCCGACTTCCTTGGCTTGATGGAGCCTGTCTTCAGGAATGAGGCTGAAGGAGGTCTTGGATTCACTTCCAGGGATGGGGGGAGGGGAGGTAACCTTGGCTATGATCAAAGCCAACTGATTCTCCTCATTGCTGAACGGTGAGACACCGCTGATCTGATGCTCTTCATTGGTCTGCAAACCGTTAGCGGAGGCGGGCTTGCTAGGAGGGGGGCTCGTCTGGACGACTTCTGGAGGGGAGAGGTGAGGATACCGAATCTGTTGTTGAGGATGATGGGTTCAACGGGAACGATGGCCTTAGCCAGGGGGCGGGGACTGAGAGAGTCGTCGCTGTCCACGAAGTGGGAGTGTGAGTTGGGAAGGGGGAGAATTAGGGATGAGGGAGTATGACGGGTCACCATAGGCGACAGAGACTTCTGGGGGGCTTTCTTTTTAAGCTCGGGGTAGGCCTTGAAGTAATGCGTTATGAGGTAGCCTCTGATCTGACAGTGCTTGCAGAAAAAATACTGTTGTCGTAGACTAGCGTCTGGACGTGTGTCTGTCCCCCGAGATCGATCTAGATACGAGAGGGGGGGTCGGATGCCATGTCGAGTTCCACACAAATCTTAGTGTAGTTGCCTTTGGAGAGGTTGCGGGTCTCTTTGGCAATGGCCACAAGGGTCCCGAAAGAGCCGACGATTCTTTTAAGAGCTACGGGTGCAAAGCAGACTAGGGGTAGGTTTGGGAGGGCGATCCACACCGAGATAACCGTCGAATCGACACTGGAGCTGAATCCGGTGGACCATTTGGCGATCATCACGCTCTGGAAGCCAATACTGGTGGTACCTTTGTCCTAGACAAAGAAGTAGTCAGAGTCGGAGAAAAGGTGGAGGAGTAAGTATTTGGGGTCTAATGGGGCGACCTTGTACGCGGCTGCGAGACCCCAGCCTGCTATGGCTTCTTGAGATTTGGAGATCTTTGGGCTGCTTAAAGGAAATTTTAGCACGAACATCTTCACAAAGCAGTCAGATAGGGAGGAGATCTTAGCTTTGGTAAACGGAACGCAGATGGATTGGCCGTCGACGGGGCTATGAAGCTCAAGTTCCGACAGTTTAGTGTCCTCGGACATGAGAGAAAGCTGCGCCAAGCGATCCGGTCGCAGGATCTCTGCGTAAGATGGGACGGTGGAAGGATCTCTCCACCCCCCGGCATCGCCCCTCCACTCAGTTGGCCGCCCTCGTCGGAAACCCCCTGTACCCGCCCCTCCAGTTCGATCCATTGAGGCGAGTAGGACTCGAGTTTTCGGCCTCGGGAACGGCGCTCTCCCGTCCGTCACGCTTGAATTCAAATTCAAATTTGAATTTCCCCTTCATTTTCTTTGCGGCTGGGGTTGGAGTCGGATGCTATGCGCTCCCTCCCCAAGCCAAGGGAAGCCATGCGCCCACCACTCGGTAGGGAAGACATGCGCCCACCCTCTCATAGATGGGTGCCGGCTATACGCCCACGCCATTTGCTGGCGGCCATGCTCCCCCCTCCTCGAACTGCCATGTGCCCCCACGCGCAGGCGCTTATGCCCCCCCTTGGGTTCGCACAGCGGCAACACCGAACGGCCACCTCCCGTAGACCGCGATGCGCCTGCCTCTCCTGTTTGCCAATAAATATCAAGCACAAAATTACAAATAAATTAAACTTGATTGCAAACTCGCTTGTACAGAAGAAAGCCTAGAAATAAATTCTAGGAAACTGTCTAAGTACAATTGTTTAAATTTTTTATTCTGTGGGTGACAATGGAGGCTCAGAAAAGTGTAGCAACTCTGTCTTACTCCTTGGACTATCAGACACAGTCCTTGCTCTTGAAGAAATTGCCTGCCTTTGGTTGCCAATATCTAGCATACGTGTGGTACACTACTATTTATAGTGATTCCTGCATAAAGCAGATTTTGGGCCGCATAGAGGGCCACGTGGCCATGTGTCTGTAATAGCACACGAAGACTCAATCTTGGGCTGCCAGCTGGTGGGGGTTGTTGAGATTTCTTTGTTGTAGCAAATCTGGGTGGTTGAGACTTGGTGAAATTGCCACGTGTCCCTTCCCTCCCCCCTACCCGCCCCCCACAATCTAGATCCTGAATTGTTTTGGTCGCGTAGAGGCCTTAGGAGCCTTTCTTCTGTGGCTCGGCTCCGCTTGGCCGTATGGGATCTTCGAGAGCCTTGCTTCTGCGGCTTGGTTTAACTTGGCCACATGGGATCTTCGAAAGCCTTGCTTTTGCGGCTTGGTTTTACTTGGCCGCATGGGATCTTTGAGAGCCTTCCTTCTACGGCTCGAATCCACTTAGCCGCAGGGGGTCTTCGAGAGCCTTGCTTCAACGGCTTAGGTTTCTTAGCCGCATGGGGTCTCCAGGAGCACTCCTTCTGCGGCTTAGTTTCACTTGGCCGCATGGGATCTTCGAAAGACTTTCCTCTGCGGCTTGGTTTCTCTTGGCCGTATGGAGTGATGATCCGCGTAAACTCTATCTTTTTTATGCTTCTACAAGACCCCCTTCAAAGTTTTCAAATTATAAATTTGGAATACTTTGATTAAGAAGCATGGAGACATTCATAAAACGTTAAGCCGCAGGGAAGCTTCGAGCCACAGGAAGATTTCGGTCTGCAGAGAAATTTTGAGCCGCAGGAAGACTCTGTCCAGCTGTCACTGTCGCATTTAATGCTCGGATTTGCTTTTTAGATTTGGGCTCTCTTTTCAAGATAAAGATGACGGTTACTAAGGATAAAATCTAAAATGTCATCATTATCTTTAACGGTACGATAACCGAAGCGGTGCCCATCCGATTTAGCCTATAAATATAGGCTGTATGATAGAGAGAGAATTTCTTCTATTCTCTTTCGAATTTCTTTCTATTTGCTGCGTGTTCTTCATCTTCTTCGACTAGCCATGGCCCCCAAAGCTTCTAAAGCCACTAGCGCTGTCGACAAAGGGAAGGGGCCTGCTTCTGAGAAGTCACCCTCCTTCCATCCAGACGTTCATCCTCCTATCAAGGATAAGGAGGGAGAATGATCACTCAAATTTAAACAGTCATGTCATATATTTTATGTGCGGGTCTGACCATATTTCACTGTTGTGCCATGGCTTCAATGCATTTAGTGCACAGTTGGCCTTCATGGGGCATGTGTTGCATGTGCTCTGTGTGGCTGGGCCACATGGACCGAGCCGCATAAGTATTAGAGCACATGCGGCTTGTACCCTGTCTGTATCTGGGCCGCATAGGTGTCATATGACTGAGCCGCATAGGTGTCATATGACTGAGCCGCATGGATCCTCCCATATTTGGGTCGCATATGTTCTGCTTGCCTAGGCCGCATGTGTTACTTGATTTGAGCCATATATACTCCCTTCATAACTGAGCCGCATAGGCTCTGTGTATTGCTTAAAAACCCATTTATTTCTGTTTTCTTCTGAATGTCTTCTTTCTCAGATCTTTACATTGACCTTGCCTACGGCTCCTTCAGGGGAGGTTCTGGTAGGATATGCTCAGTCTACCTTGGGTGCTAGATTTGACCACATAGTCCAAGATGTGTCGACTCAGATCACCCGAAGTGAACCTGAAAACAGATTGAGAGAGATCAGAAGCCAATCCTTCTTCTACTTACTTAGCATGATGAACTCTGGGCAGCTGAATGGCATTCACGTAAAGCCTATATTTCTGTTTGGGGATGCCCTGGCTATTTCAGACCCGAGTATTATAGAGATATCTGAGAGCTGGGACTTTTATTTTTAGGGGGAAGCGATTCACATATAATGGAGCGCCACTTCCCCCTATTAGGTTTCAATATGGTACCTCTTGAGAGAAAGATGACGGGTTCCCTAACTCTGGATCAGCAGGAAGACTTCGTGGGCCATATCCATTTCAATAATCCTACATGGTCAGTGGTTGCAGTAAGGAAGACAATGAGCTACTCTGTCGTTGGGCTGGCCCCTGGCAGTCTCATCAACGAACTGAAGCCCAACATCCGATTCTCCGAGGCTGACACTTTTTTGAATCGGATTGCTCGCAAAGGCTTATACCCTGTAGGGAGATTATTGAACTGGCTGCACCGTTCCCCTCCATGGGTCAATCTGACCTCTTGGATCTTAGTGGAGTATGAGGACACCCTACGACAGATCAGCCTCTATTACGCCGTAAGGGGCTCCTGCTATGGCTAATTTATGAACCCGAAGTTGTTTATAGCATTGCTCAAGATGTACAACTGTCGGACTGGGACCTTATTTACTCCCGGTGGAGAGATAGGGCTTGCTCTTTACGAAATGTAAGATGAATCCAAACTGGCCTGGGAAGATGAAGCTTATGAGGAGTGTACCCCGACAAACGAAGAGTTTGAGGAACTGAAGCAGCGGTTCACCGGATTCCTTGTCGTATACCAGTAAGTGATATGTCACCATAGCACATGTCAACAAATATCAAAGAAGGACGAAAGCTCAGAAGGGAACCTTCCTCATACCAAGGCTTGGATCGGTTATCTTTTTGACCTTAGCACCTCTGGTCGGGCTACCGTTAGGAGTCCCCAGCCTCGGGAAAAAATGGGTGCTCAGGTGTGAAGTACAAAGAGGGCCCGTACTGTTGGTGACAGGTTCGAAAGTCTGAGTGACTCTTTCAGCTATTTTTATCATGATACCCAACCTATGTCTGCTAAGGCCACCCTGGACGGGTATCTGATGACATGGCTGAGGATTTGTGTCATCTCGGGAGGCTCTGGTTCGATTGAAAGGATCAGCCGCAACCTGATCCTTCCGGCGGTGAAGCTGGTCTTCGGAGGCAAGTTGGCTCTGCTTCCAGCTATGGTACGCAGCATTCATCGGAGTCTTCGTATTTTTACGTCAAAAGTCATTGCTCGTGAATTTATGAAAGCCTTCAATAGAATTGAGTTACCGTACCATTATTTAATGGGGTGGCTGCTGATGTATTGCCCCTCTCTGATGAGACTTAGCCCGAAGGGTAATAAAACAATTGACGATGCCTTCATCTATCACTATCGCGACATGCCCTGGAACTATACCACATTTCCCGACTGTCGAGCTGCTCTTGCGCGGGTGGACAGATACTCGTTTTTTGTGTCGGTCCCGTCTTTTACTGATGAAGAGATAGGACGCGTTCACCTCGATAGCGCTGCTGCGCCTCAGGCCCTGTCCGAAAATCTGTTTCATTTGTTGTAGAGTATTCGTCCCTCACATCTGGTGTACCGCAACCGCAACATTGTATACTTGGAGCCATACCCAGCCGATACTCTCGGCAATTTGGGTATAGTCAATTATATTTGAATAATCCTAATCCCCGCCTGGGTTTCGAGGGGAGCGTCTTGGATGGTATTCGGGCCTGTCACTATTATTCGGTGACCCACACCCAGGCCAGCTTCATCCTGCCTGACGTCGGGACTTCGGGGCATATCTCGAACATGGCGGCCCTTCGTCATGTGTCCGTGAACGTGCCCTCCAACGACTTTAATCCACGTACCAGTTTGATTGTTGGTACCAAATTGGAGGTACGACAAAGGGAATCCCATAAAAGGACGGGGTAGGGGAAGAGAAAAGCTTCCGACTCTGACTCTGACGGCACGGAGGAGGAGGATAACTCTAAAGATCTCCAGCCCTCTGTAAGTCCTTTGGCGATGTGCACACCTTCCCCTGTACCGAACCCTCCGCGTAAACGAAACAGGCCTGAACCCCCTGTGACTGATAGGCCTCGTTTCCAGAAGCGAGTTGCGGCTAGGTTCCATGGGCCTGCCGTCGAGGAAATGAATAGTGACACCGAAGTGAACACAGGGGTAAGTTCTTTCAGGACAAACCCTAGTATTGTTCTCGGAACATTATCTAAAGGTTCTTCTTTGCAGGCATCGGTAGAAGCAAACCTTCTGTCACCAAATGTTGCCCATACAGTTATCTCTCTGGGATTTGACCCTGGAGCTGTGGGGTCCCCACAAACTGGTGCTGATATAATTACATCTCTACCCGGAGCAACAGGGGCTGAGGAGGTAGACGTGGGTGGTTCGAGCACCGCTATTGAACTTACAGGGGATTTGGAGGCGGCGGGAGGAGCTGAGACTACTCCGAGTGAGCCCCAGTCTTTGCCCTCCACCTCTAGTAAGCTATGTCACATTCTTACCAATGAGAAGATTTTTGTACTTCAACTCCATCTTTTTCGGGTCAAGCTGATTTTCGGTTGTTCTGGACCTATAGGGCCTGCCTCTTCACTACTGATGGTGGATGTGGTTGAGGAGAAAGGAATAGAAGAGGACCCAGGTGCTGACCTGGTATAAGCAAGACGTGTCCCTTCTTCCCTTCCAGCTCAAGTCGAGGGGCCCTCCACCGTATTGATTACAGAAGTCGCGACTCCTTCAACCTCTTTGGTGGATGCGGGATCGATTGAAGCTGCCTCTTCCGCGGAAGTTGAACTTTCTGCTCTGCCCAGTCTTCAGCTTCTTCGAATCGCAGAGGAGGAGATTGCCGCTGCACGAAAATCTCATCACTCGAAGTTTGTTCCCTTCTAACAGGGTCGTTAAGCTCTGATGTGCCTCCTTCCCAGACGCCTTCAGCTTCCTTGGCTACTATCCCTTCGACGCCGTCCTCTTTGGAGAACTTAGACGAGTCGTCAAAGGACACAGTCGAGAGCTTTTACCACCAATTGAAACGGAAGGTTGAAGCTGCTTTGAGGAGAGAAACGTCATTCGCCTTAGCTCATTATTGTGCATGCGGTATGATTGAACTGCTGAAGATGCTTCCGGGTGGAGAAGGGATGGCTACTCTTTTAGAACACAAACTGGCAGAGGCTGATCGATGCCTAACCTAATTACAACAATTACGACAGGTCGACATGCCCGCTATAGTGGAACAGGAGCGTGCCTTTCTCATAACAGTCGTAGAAAAGGTGAAGGCTATACTGGAGATGACCAAGCCCACCTTGGAGAAAGACCTCCAAAAGTTGTCTCTTAAGTACGACAAGATGAGCCGAAAGGGAGAGGTTTGCCTAGCTCGTGAGAAGACCACCGTTCGTACTATGGCTGAAACTAACGAGCAGATCCTCCAACTCTAAGCCAAGTTGGCATCTCTAGAGACTGAGCTCCAAGCCACCCGTCGAGAGAGAGAGAGCGGATCAATAAGGAGACCGATGAGGTCACACGAGCCTCTGCCGCTATGGAGGGTGCACTGAAGAAGGTAGAGGACAACTGGCAGGCTCATGCACATCTTGAGGATGTTTCGAGCCAAACTGAAAATCGAGTGCTCAACAGCACAGCTGGAGGACATACTCACCAAACTATGTGTTTCTGATGCGTAGTAGATTTTCCCTTTTTTTATTATCATTATTATTGCTGGAGATGTAGCCTCACCAATGTAATTGTTGTTTACTTGAAATAAAGAGATATATTTTCTCTATTCTTTTGCTTATGATGTCTGAAGTGCTTTTACTAGGGGGCCTAATACAGCATTTGTGGTTGGTAGAGGACATCCCACTGGGGGACTTTTTGTAGACCTATTGCCCTTTTGTGCATCTGGAGATGCAAGCAATAGATTTGAATAATTTTCGTGGACCTATTACCCTTTTGCGTACTGGTGGTGCGAGAAATAGATTCGAATGACTTTTGTGGACCTATTACCCTTTTGCGGACTGGTGGTACGGGTAATAGATTTGATTGATTTTTGTTGGATCTATTACGCTTTTGTGCACTGGTGGTGCGAGTAATAGATTTGTTTGATTTTTGTTGGATCTATTACCCTTTTGCACACTGATAGCGCGGGTAATAGATTTTGAGACAAAACCCAATAGAGGTAATATGGACGTGATAGGTTCTGTGGTCTTAACACCATAATTTTATCCCAGATTGGGTATAGGTGTTAGATTAGAAGACTATCTATATCAGAGGTAATATGGACGTGACATACGATAATCATAAATAACTTTTTGGTGGACCTATTACTCTTCTGCGCACTGGTGGTACGAGTAATAGATTTTGAGACAAAACCCAACAGAGGTAATATGGACGTGATAGGTTCTATGGTCTTAACACCATGATTTTATCCCAGATTGGGTACAGGTGTTAGATGAGAAGACTATATATATCAGAGGTAATATGGATGTGACATATGATAATCATGAATAATTTTTTGGTGGACCTATTACTCTTCTGCGCACTGGTGGTGCGAGTAATAGATTTTGAGACAAAATCCAACAGAGGTAATATGGACATGATAGGTTCTATGGGCTTAACACCATGATTTTATCCCAGATTGGGTACAGGTGTTAAGTTAGGAGATTATCTATATCACAGGTAATGTGGACGTGACATACGATAATCATGACCAGAAAGTTTGCTCAGAGATGGCAATAAGCCGGGTGAACTCCGGCGGGGTGAAGCATCAGGGTGGAAGTTCAGAGGAATTTAGTATTCATGAATTGTCACCCAGGGTGATGCAATATGAATCCGCTCGGAGCTAATAGAGTGTAAGTTCAGAGGTACTTGGTGTACATAACTCGACAGTCTGGAAGATTTGGTGGTTTGAGGAAGTACCAGCATATCCTTAGATATAGTATTTCTTCAGGAACTAGCCGTTATGGGCATCATGAGCAAGTCTCCAATCTGTTTAGCGAGCCGGTATGCACTGTTGGACAATACGGTCTCGATGATGAATGGACCCTCCCATTTGGGCTGGAACTTGCCGACGATTTTGTGAGTCATGACCATCGGTCTACGAACGGCCAAGACAAGATCGCCTACATTGAACGTCCTCTGCTTGACTTTCTTATTGAAGGCTCGAGAGATGCGTGCTTGATAGAGCTCGATGCTTTGTTGAGCTTGCAAACGCTTCTCGTCTAAGGCTTCCAGTTCTTGAAGCCGTCGGCGGTAGTTATCGTCCGACGTCATTCGGTAAGTAAGGGCCACGCAAAGTGGGGGATCTGGGTCTCCAATGGGAGAACTGCCTCGCTTCCACAAACCAGAGAGAATGGTGTATTTCCTATAGCCGTCCGACTCATAGTGCGGTACGCCATAAGCATTCGCCCAGCTTTTCGTTCCAGTCGCGCTTGTTTGAAGACACAAACCTTTTGAGAAGCTTGATTATGGTCTTGTTAAAAGCTTCAGCCAGACCATTAGTCGATGGATTGTATGCCGTTGAAGCCATATTCTGGATTCGATTCTTGTCACAGAATCGATAGAAGGCATGGCTTGCGAACTGTGGACCATTTTCATGAATGATTCTCCTAGGCAGTCCAAAACGGTAGATGACATGATATTTAATGAAACTAATCACGTTCGATGTCTTTACCTTTGCAAGCGGAATAGCTTCCGCCCACTTAGAGAAGTAGTCGGTGATTGCAAGTATAAACCGAGGTCCCCTAGACGACGGCAGAGTGATAGGGCCAATGATGTCTATTCCCCATACTTCAAATGGCCAAGAGGCCACTGTTGGGTACAAGAATTCGGATGGCAGATATATGAAGTCCGCATGGATCTGACAGGCCTTACACTTCTTTGCATAATCAACAGCGTCTGCTACTATCGTAGTCCAGTAATAGCCCATCCGACGGAGACGGTCCTGCAACATTGGGCCAGGTTGGTGATCCCCGCAAAAGCCACCGTGAGCCTCACGTAGGGCTTCTTTGGCTTCTGCATTTGATAGGCATCTTAACAGTAGCCCATCATAGGATCATCGATATAGCATTTTTGTTTCTGTATCATAGAAGAATCTGAGAGAAGGCCTTCTGATTGAAGTTGCTTCTTTCACATTCTCAGACAGGATTCCATAGACTGCAAAGTCGATAAACGGGAGTCTCCAGTCTTATACGTTATTTGTTATCAGGGCAGAGTAACTCGTACCCAGTTGAACATTATTTCTGGGACAGACCAGCTCATGGCCTATCACGTCAACTAGATGATGAGTATGATTTGGAACCGCCAAAGAAGTGGTGCGGCTTGCTAAGGCATCAGCTTCGATATTTTGGAGCCTAGGAACATGCTCTATAAAGAACCCCTCCAAGGTTGCAATGATGGCAATTATTGTGTGATGATAAGGAATCAGGTCCGTATTGCGAACCTCGTATGAGCCACGGATTTTATTAACAATCTGCGAGTCGTCATATGCTTCTAGGTACTCGATCCCCACTTCTTTTGCGAGTCGGAGTCTAATGACCAAAGCATTATATTCGGCTACATTTTTTGAACAGGGTTCTGTGAAAGAATATTGTAGTCTCCCTTCCCGAAAATTTTTTAAAATATTTTTTTATTATTTATTTGATTTAAACGGTGATTTTTAGATTTTTTTAAATAATTATTTAGTTAATTATTACGGTAGACAACTTTAGCTATGGTTAAGTTTTGAAGTACCAGATGACTAAGAATTATGGCACGGATAGTACAGTGGCGTGCTGTGCAGTGGCATGCTTTGACTAGTGTTTAGCCATGGTAGGGGAATACCAAGACATAAGTGAGTCCGAACTAGGAAACCATGCCAAGTTGCGACATGACCATTATAAATAGTTTAATTATTTTATTATTAATATTATTTGACGTTGAGTGACCCGATTGTACCAAATTGGCCCAGACTAGACCCAAACCAAGCCCAAGCCCAAGCCCAAGCCCAGGTAGTCATGTAGTGCATCCCAAGACGTCCTTGTAGACATGTATTGGGTAGTAGTATTTTAATTCCGTAACCTAGTAGACGATTTTCACAAATTGTAGTTATATATATATATATATATATATATATATATATATATATATATATATATATATATATATATATATATATATATATATATATATATATATTATGAGTTCTTGATATTAAATAATGTTTATTAATAATTTAGTAAATAATTTTCTTTAACAAATATTTTGGACTTCATGGGATTTATCTAAGTTATATATATACCTGTGAATATATATATATATATATATATATATATATATATATATATATATATATATATATATATTATATATATATATATATATATATATATATATATATATATATATATATATATATATAGAAGGAAAAGAAAAAAAATATATATATATATAGAAGGATATCTATAATATATGAAAATTAGGCTTTATATATATTTATAATGTTACTGTATTTTACTTATGTGAATTTGGTATATAAATTAAGAATTGGATTTCAATATTGATATTACTTAATATTTATTTCTCGTATTTGTATTTATGGTATCTATAGTATATGTGTATATATCATTATACATATATATATATATATATATATATATATATATATATATATATATATATATATATATATATATATATATATATATATATATATATATAAAATATATATATATATATATATATATATATATATATATATATATATTTTAGGCTTTATATATATTTATAATGTTACTGTATTTTACTTATGTGAATTTTGGTATATAAATTAAGAATTGGATTTCAATATTGATATTACTTAATATTTATTTCTCGTATTTGTATTTATGGTATCTATAGTATATGTGTATATATCATTATAAATATATATATATATATATATATATATATATATATATATATATATATATATATATATATCTATATCTATATATATATATATATATATATATACATATATATACCTATGTATATATCTACTTAAATTGTATTAATGGAATAATATCACTACAACAAAAAGACCTATTAATGACGCTCGACAAGGAGTTTTAATGACGGCTGATACATAAGCGTTATCAAGTTGAGAAATACACTTTTTCTATGACGGTTTGGGCTAATTCTGGGCTTTTTATAACGCTTATAAAACAAAACGTCATTAATATTTTAGAGCGGTGGCAAACTTGTAATTCTTTCACTGTATAAAAGCTAAGTGGGAGAGAGAAAATTCATTTCTCATCCATTTTCAAAGGGAGCAGCATCTCTCCTCCTCAAACCTCTTCTCCCCCAATTTTCCACTTTTTATTTTCCCTCCTTTTCGGTTTGACTCTAATTTCTCTCCCAAACTCCAGATCTACGCAAAGGTTCGATTTTTCTTCCAATTTCTCTTCGGTTAGGGCTCATATTTTGTTTATACTTCGTCAATTTCTAGGGTTTTTGATGGATTTCTTCTTCGATTTCTAGGGCTTATATTTTTTCTTCTTCGATTTCAATTTCGCTTCGCGATCGAGATCCTCGGGAAGAGCCGGCGCCGCCGGGTCACTCGTCGAAGAAATACGTGTAAAACGAAGGGTAGCAGTTCGTCGGATCTTGGCGTATTTCGTTCCGGTACTTCTCGGTCTGTTCGTGGCGGTGTAGGTTTTCTAGGGTTTCAGAGCTAGAGGGAGGAGGGTTCTACTGCGGTGACCTCTGGTGCGGTGTCATGGATACGGGGACGAAGCATCCCGACACGAAGGGTATCCTTTCTCTTCGATCATGATCGTGATTATGGCTATTTGCGAGTTTTAATCGGTCGGTCGGTCGTAATTTTTTTTGTTTATTGCGTCGATTTCCTCTCCTAACCTAGAGATTAGGGCTTCCGATGTTGTTTCTTGTAGGTTGTTCTATAGAAATTTTGCGTTGATATGTTCAATTGTGCAATCCAAAAAATAATAATTTTTGATTGGTTCTCTGTGAAATAATAAGTTTTTAAAAAAAATTAAATCACCATTTTTTATGATTAATATTGATCAGTATAAATCAGTACATCAATCAGAGCTTAAATTTTATAAAATGTTATTTCCTTTCTCTGACTACAATCTTTGATTCATAATTCCCACCCAGCTACAGAAGATTCCTCGAAAAATTTGAAGATCTCGGAGATTGATCTGCCTTCCAAACCCAGTAAGACCAATATGGTGAACTTGCAATCTCGTTCCTCTGTTTTGTTTATGGTTATACATAGATTGTTGTGTTCTATCTATTCCTGTGTTTGATGTATTGCTTTTGATGTTAGTCTCAGTCTGGTCCGACGGAAGGAAGCCCCTCAGATGCAACATCTTGCGTCTCCACAGGAGACGTGACGACATGTACCATCAAAGAAAGCGAGGCTGACCAAGCTCCGAACTAGGAGGCGCACGGAGGACCGACACCAGGCTCCTTTTGAGCATTTTCATTTTTTCATGCCTCAAGTCCCTATCACACCACAATATTTTGATTTGAACGTTGTCCTGGATGTAAAAAATATTTATATGTGAATATTTATATGTCAGAGAAAATAATCTGTTGTTCCAATGACATAGTTAACATTCCAATAGGAAGGACTAAAAGTTCTCTGACAGGGAGATGATTGTAGTTCTAACATAATGAGTGCCGGTGGTGTACTAAAATAGCCCAAAAATTACAAAATGGCATGCAATTTTTTAATGCATAAAACTTCTCATCTAAATGAATCTTGCTTAAGTATTCATTAAGTTGCTAATAGCATCTTATTAGGCACTCAGCAAGAGTAGAATTTTATCTGTTCATGCGTGAGCTTGTAACACTCTAAATTATATGCAAATTAAGATATTAAACCTTCTCCATTTGACCATGTTCTTATCAGTCACTATATTCTACAACTGTAAATTCTGTAATACATGTGGCACTCCTATTTATTCTATTATTAGGGAATTTTCATTAGTGTCAAGAAAAACCAAATTTGTAGATATCCTGTCCTTTTGGAATATCATTACTGTTATAATGCCAGAAGATATGGAGTAAAGGTTTTGGTACTGTTGCTCTAGCTCTGGCCGAGTGGGCTGTATAGCAGTAGTTCCTGTTCTGCTATTCATTGATGAGAATGGGCACCAAATGATTTCTCATCCAGTTGCTCTCTCATATATAGGCAAAGTTCGACTGATCAAAACCGGGGAAGCTACAGCCAGTAATATTTCATTGAATGAGCTAAGTAAGTCGTATTTTCTCCAACTTGCCCTTTAGTTCCTTGTTCTTCTGCTATATTTGTTTCCTTCTTGCATTCCTTTATTTGATGGCATAGCTTTTAACTTTTTCATTTGCAGGGGAAGGATTGTTCTGAGATGTCTGTGAAAATTGTATGTTCTTGTTTGACATCTCAGAACATAATGAGTGCCTTGTTTGACATACCTTTCTTGGACCTTCGGATTTCTTAGTAAAAAATTGAAACTTTATACTTTTTCATTTAAAAAGGTTTCATGCTGCAGCAGTTCTAAGAATTGCAAAATATTTCCAGGTGTGCCATGTACATTTGCACTCCCGCTTATCAGAATTTCTAAATGTTGCAGCCAAACAATTGGTAAGTGATTAATTTATTTATCTTTTTGAAACTACAGAGTTCATTTTATTTTACGGACTTTGATCCCCAAAGCCTTTATAATTTATTTCAGAACCCAAGTCAGTGTAAGGAGGCTGCATCAGTAGCAAATAATGCTTGTTGGGCTATTAGAGAATTGGCAGTCAAGGTCAGTGCAGTCAAGGAAAAGAAGAAGAACAAGAATTTTTTTTGGCAATGATGATTTAGCTGCTCCTTCAGATCGCTCAGCTGCGATACTACTTCTCTTTGGGACTCCCGATATCTTCAAGAGATGGCAGAGAGAAGATCCATGATCAGAATCTACTTAAGTAAATATTTCTAATAATTTGGTTAGCAAAAATGAGATTTATTCCTATTTTCTGGGTACAATCTGTATTTGGATATTCAATGTAATGAAGATGTTGATATGTACTCTATTTTGAAAAATGTAATAAAGATGGTGATATATAATGTTAAGTTTTTGGAATGTAATATATACTGTGCAGGATAGAGCATTATAAATGTGCTAATTTGAATAGTATAAAGTGTTATAAATGTGCTGCATTGAGTCTATACATATTATCTATTCATGACGTTTTAAAATTGTTCTGAATTGTGCACTATATATTAACTATTCATAACGCTTTTATAGAAACTATTCATGACGGTTATTTTATGACGCTTTTAAAAAACATTTATAACACCCGTTTTCATAACGGTTGTCGTAGGAAAAAAAGCGTCATGGTTCGTCATTAATGACGCTTTTTAGCCGTCATTAAAAGGGTTTTTTGTTGTTGTAGTGTATATATATATATATCTCATTATATAAGTGTATATACATATAGATATGTATACATATACATATCTATATAGAGTAAATAGTAGCAGCCCGTGAACCCAGCCCGTGATATAGCCCAAACCCCCACGAAAGCCCAGCCCAGCCCATTCGGGTCAGCAGGCCCCAGGCCCAATCATTCTCCAAGCTCCCCACCCGTAGGTACTGTGCCTTGTATATAAACGTCGAACAGAGAACTTCCCTCAAAGAAGCGACACACAAATCCTAAACCCTGACGCAGCGCGCTCCTCGTGATCGACCCAGAGCCTCTCTGGCCGCTCGCACTCCCCCGACGAACCTGTCCCGCCGCACGTCACCGGCGGCAGGCCGGCCACCCAGCCGTGCACAGTAAAGACAGCAGTAGCAGTGACAGAGTCCCCGAGCCCCCGACTTTGTGGTATGCTTTCTCTGTCAACGGTTATTCATTTTCGATTCCGTAAAGTTCTTTAGGAAGCCTATATAACCATATAGAAACCCTAGCATTTAGGATTCTACATCGAGAACCCATCAGTCTATAAATTAGACGCAAAGTCGAACGAAGAACTGTTAAAACAGGACGCATAAGAAAGTCCACCCACTCATGTTCGAGGATCGATTTCGATCGATCTTATAACAGTTTAGGAGTTGTAGTTGAATACAGTTATAGACCACGTATAGAATTCTAAAACCCTTCAGATAGATTAATTTTTCGTTCATTGTATAGAGAATAATTGGATTGTAAAGTTACAGAAAAACTTGTTTTCAAAATTGTAAAAATCTTCGATACGACGTGCGTCCTGCCAATCCAAGCGACATGGTCGCGAACCGAAAGCATCGAAAGGTGCATATCGGCTTCGGGGACGTGTGGGCTTTGACGGAATTCAAATTGGTTGCGTGTGCGCGACGAATTTGATCCGTATCCGTCGAAATTTACCGTATCGGCCTTTGTGCAAATTTTCTAATTACTTTGTGCACGTTCGTCAGATCTTGACGAAACTTGCGCCAATAGGACCGAATTGTTTTTTAGGTCCTGTATGCCAAGTTTGGTCCAATTCTGAGACAGTTGATCGGATTATCGTTTCGCGGGCCCCACGATCCGATTCAACGGGCGATTTTGTGCACGGCCCACCGGAATCCACAATTGGACATACCGTTGGATTTGCATCATCAAAATAAATCCGTAGACATGTAGTTTGACAACTTTAGAGACCATTGACTCTGGCACATTTTTCGGTGTAAAGCGGGTCCAACGGCGGATACCGTTTTTGTCCAAAATTACCGTTTTACCCCTGTGTCCAGAATTGGACTTAAAGACAGACAATCCTAGCTAATTTGACTATTCTGAGAATGTTGGCAATGTCTGTTTCAGCTTTCGGAGACAGTTGTGATGATTTGGAACTTATGGCTTAGCAGTTGACTATATTCTGTTGGATCTGCGCGCAAACTCGAGGCAAGATACCTTGCCTTCCTCTACAGTTTAATTCTATGTTTATAGTTTTCATGTTATTATTGTATTATCATTAGATACTCTATTTGTTATAGATTTTATATGATTTACTAGCTTTCTTGTCTACTTGCTTTATCTAGTTTCTACATACCGTGTTCACCAGTTTATGATCATGCTGGACTTAACTGTGTCATGACTGAGTCATACCTTGTCTCACCAGTACCTTGTTTGAGTCGTGTCATAAAACGAGTACGTGTAATTGAACTGCTAAATCCTTGTTATTATTTTTCCTTGGCACCAGAGAGTCCATTCGGAACGAGGGCGTTTGCCTTTATCTGTTTACATCCGTGAGTCCACACTCGGGACGAGGATGTCGATTATTTGCACCAGAGAGTCCACACTCGGAACATGGGTGTTGACTTGACTTGTACTAGAGAGTCCACTCGGGACAAGGATTGTTACATCAGAGAGTCCATACTCGGGACGAGGATGTTATACTTACACCAGAGAGTCCACACTCGGGACGAGGGTACCTTGCCGTGAACTAACCAGAGAGTCCACACTCGGGACGAGGGTTAGTACTAACCAGAAAGTCTACACTCGGGACGAGGGTTAGTGACTAGTTCAAACCTGCGAGTCCACTCGGGACGAGGGTTTGGTATTCCATTGATATCGTGTTCGCTTATTCGTCCAACAGTTCAGTTACGTGTAGTTGTTCTTGTATTCCAGTTCATAGTCCCATGTCAGTAGCCAAGTGTTGTTAGTCACTTATTAGCTGTGTGGTCGTAGTCTCTTGCTATGTTAAGGGTCGTTCCTTGTTATATCCTGTTTATATTATCATGCATGATTAAACTGCTAGATAGGCATGTCTATATGTATCTTGCTATGTCCTCTGAGGACCTGATGATCTCTTCAGGTTAGCGATTGCAAGGAGTTAGTTAGCAGAGCGGGATGGTAGATGATTGTGATGCATAATCCAGGTATTTGTCAGTGATATTATATTGTTATCCCTTCGTGCTTTATATTCCTTATCATGAGATATCTTGTTTATTGATTTACTTTAGAGACTCTTGTTATATCCTTTGGAGTCTTATCAGACATATATGCTAGTGGGCTGCAGACCACGACCCATAGTGTTCATTCATGTTTCGCACACTTATTGTGGATTTGAGATATAGATTAAATTGCCATGATTTGGCAGTATACCATAGTCTTGAGAGCGTTTACGTATTAGAGTCGGGCTAGAGTCCGCTTGATGCGTAGCTGGCTTGCTCACGTGCTTGTATTCGCAAAGCGGGTGCAGGTCGTGACAAGTTTTTTGGTGGCCTATGCAGGTCAGAGCATATCGTATCGGTTATGTAACTGTACTGATATGAGCCTGCGAATTTGACTAAACCCTTAGAAATCTCAATCCACTCTGCCTTGAAAATTCTTCTAGAAATTCTCTACGTCCTTGAAAACTCCATGTTTGCTCTCAATTATACCTCCTTGCTTTCCGTATTATTGAATTGTCGTCCCTTTTTATTTCGATGTGACGAACGATTGTGCTGTCTAGAATCTATCAAAAATTCTTAAATTATAGTATAATATTGCTTGACTATTGAATTTTTGGTTGTTTGTAGATATGAGGGACTATAGATGCCATATGCCCTAGATATCTGTTGAAAGGATTGTTAGCCAGTAGATAGAAGATTATAAGATTTTATTAACCGTATTTTGAGGAGTAGTGTGACCAAAGGTGGGTAGAAGTCCTCAAGTATTCGGAGTTATAAAATGACTAGAGAAGGTCATAAAATATTTGAGGAATTAAATATGAGGAGATTAAGGTAATAGTAGACTTTGAATTTTAAGGAAGAGTTATGAATTTAAATTTCGAGGACGAAATTATTTTTAAGGTGGGTAGATTTGTAGCCTCCCTTCCCGAAAAAATTTTAAAATATTTTTTTATTCTTTATTTGATTTAAACTGTGATTTTTAGATTTTTATAAATAATTATTTAGTTAATTATTACGGTAGACGACTTTAGCCATGGTTAAGTTTTGAAGTACCAGATGACCAAGAATTATGGCACGGATAGTGCAGTGGCGTGCTTTGACTAGTGTTTCGCCATGGTAGGGGAATGCCCAGACATAAGTGAGTCCGAACTAGAAAAATCAGGCCAAGTTGCGACATGATCATTTTAAATAGTTTAATTATTTATTATTAATATTATTTGACGTTGAGTGACCCGGTTGTACAAAATTAGCCCATACTGGACCCAAACAAAGCCCAAGCCCAGGTAGTCATGTAGTGCATCCCAAGACGTCCTTGTAGACATGCATTGGGTAGTAGTATTTTAATTCAGTAACCTAGTAGACGATTTTCACAAATTGTAGTTATATATATTATGAGTTCTTGATATTAAATAATGTTTATTGATAATTTAGTAAATAATTTTCTTTAACAAATATTTTGGACTTTATGGGATTTATCTAAGTTATATATATACCTGTGAATGTATATATATAGAAGGATATTTATAATATATGAAAATTAGGCTTTATATATATATATATATATCTATATATATATATATATATATATATATATATATATATATATATATATATATATATATTTTTATATATATATATATATATATATATATATATATATATATATATATATATATATATATATATATATATATATAGAGTAAATATATATATATATATATATATATATATATATATATATATATATATATATATATATATATATATATATAATGTCAATGTATTTTATTTATGTGAATTTTGGTATATAAATTAAGAATTGGATTTCAATATTAATATTACTTAATATTTATTTCTCGTATTTGTATTTATGGTATATATATATATACACACACATATATACCTATATATATATCTACTTAAATTATATTAATGGAATATATATAATATATATATATATATATATATATATATATATATATATATATATATATATATATATATATATATATATATATATATATATATATATATATCATTATATAAGTGTATATACATATAGATATGTGTATATATATATATATATATATATATATATATATATATATATATATATATATATATATATATAGAGAGTAAATAGTAGCAGCCCGTGAACCCAGCCCGTGATATAGCCCAAACCCCCTCGAAAGCCCAGGCCAGCCCATCTGGGTCAGCAAGCCCCAGGCCCAATCATTCCCCAAGCTCCCCACCCCTAGGTACTGTGCCTTGTATATAAACGTCGAACAGAGAACTTCCCTTAAAGAAGCGATACACAAACCCTAAACCCAGACGCAGTGCGCTCCTCGTGATCGACCCAGAGCCTCTCTGGACGCTCGCACTCCCCCGGCGACCCTGCCCCGCTGCACGTTGCCGGCGGCAGGCTAGCCACCCAGCCGAGCACAGTAAAGACAGTAGTAACAGTGACAGATTCCCCGAGTCCCCGACTTTGTGGTATGCTTTCTCTGTCAACAGTTATTCGTTTTCGATTCCGTAAAGTTCTTTAGGAAGCCTATATAACCATATAGAAACCCTAGCACTTAGGATTCGACATCGAGAACCCATCAGTCCTTAAATTCGACGCAAAGTCGAACGGAGAACTGTCAAAACAGGACGAATAAGACAGTCCACCCACCCATGTTCGAGGATCAATTTCGATCGATCTTGTAATAGTTTAGGAGTTGTAGTTGAATACAGTTATAGACCACGTATAGAACTCTAAAACCCTTCAGATAGATTAATTTTTTGTTCATTGTATAGAGAATAATTGGATTGTAAAGTTACGGAAAAACCTGTTTTCATAATTGTAAAAATCTTCGATACGACGTGCGTTCCATCAATCCGGGCGACGGGGTCGCGAACCGAAAGCATCGAAAGGTGCGTATCGGCTTCGGGGATGTGTGGGCCTTGACAGAATTCAAATTGGTTGCGTGTGCGCGACGAATTTGATCCGTATCCGTCGAAATTCACCGTATCAGCCTTTGTGCAAATTTTCTAATTACTTTGTGCACGTTCGTCAGATCGAGACGAAACTTGCGCCAGCAGGACCGAATCGTTTTTCTGGTCCTGTATGCCAAGTTTGGTCCAATTCTGAGATAGTTGATCGGATCGCCGTTTCGCGGGCCCCACGATCCGATTCAACGGGGCGATTTTGTGCACAGCCTACCGGAATCCACAATTGGACATACCGTTAGGTTTGCATCATCAAAACGAATTCGTAGACATGTAGTTTGACGACTTTAGAGACCATTGACTCTGGCACACTTTTCGGTGCAAAGTGGGTCCAACGGCGGATATCGTTTTTCTCCGAAATTACCGTTTTGCCCCTGTGTAATGTCCCAGTCTCAAAATACTTGGGACTAGATACGTATCATGCCAGCTGTATACATACGAGTAAATGAAAGGCTCGTACGTATACATAAGCTGTAAAATGTAGAAAGCCATGACAAACTAAATAAATCTCATCCATAATTACTAAGGTTTAACGATATGATCAAATAGTCATTTGTACAAACGTTGGACGGAGACAAATGACGAGTCCAAGAGCAATCATCACGGAGGAAGGAATGGCCTTATCTAGAGCTCCAGCAAGAAACCACAAAACACACACCTGGAGATATCACCAGGTCCTTAGAGGGATGTAACAAGACACATAGTATCATGCCAATAAACTGAATAATAAAAAAGTATGCATGAGTAAAGGTTCATAACCATTCTATGTGAAATGAACTTTAGAGGACAACGTTCTACGCAGGGGCTGTAACGGATTCACGCAAGCAAGTAATAAAGAGTGGCCAACAAGCAGCGCTCATCCGAGACACTATCGACCGGGTAACACGTAGCGCTCATCCGAGACACTATCTCCCAAATGTGTGTAAAAATAAATGTAGCCCCTATGCTAGTAGTTGTCCCCTCCCCCCCAATGAAACTATACGTGTGTCGTAACCATGACATACAAACACGTGTCATTTCTACCACACTGTTTAATCCTTAATAACTGCCAAGTCTTCTACACAAATCTATTAGCAGTTATATCCTAACGCACGGCCTATACGTATCGATGTACGGTCGATATACAAGTCCGAAGCTATATGCGACTCACAACTCACACACAACTCGTGGCACATCGTGACAGTTTATGAGATGCTCTAATTATAGGGTAGTCCTTTAACTCTAAGCCAGTTGCATAAAATATAGTAATTTACATTTATATATAGTTTAGAAAGAAACAACTTGAAAATAAACAAAACATGCGTGATATTGAGCAGAAAATTTAAACAGTAAAGGCAAGGTGTCTTGCCTGGTGTTATGCCTGGTTCGGTACAATGATCCGAGAAGTCCAATTTTGTCTAATCGTCGGGGTTGTGGCAAGGGTCCAAATTCACAGGAAGAGAAACGATCGATCAGTCACAATTAGTGATGACACAAGAAGGAATTTGCATAGGGTAGATACTCATACTATATTTGTTAGAAAATATTTGTATTACTTGAAAAATAGGATTTTACTAGTCAAAATAATTTTAGGAAATACTTGGAAGAATCAAACCCTTGTGGGCTAAACTCAAGTTTGTAAAAATAAAATTTTGACGTAGGTAGCTATATTTTTATTAGTAAAAATATCACAAAATCTAGGAAATCATTTGTAACTTAGTTTTATCAATATACAATATTTAGGTGAAAACTATAATTAAGATTAGATAATAGTATAAAGATTTTATTTACAAAACATATTTTTGTCAAATATAAATTTTAATATAACAACAACAATAACAATAATAATAATAATAATAATAATAATAAATAATAATAATAATATCAGTAATAATAATAATACTAATAATATTATTATTATTAATAATAAAATGCTACATTAAAAGGTTGTGCTCTCTTTAGTTATTAAGTGAGAGAGAGAGAGGAAGTTGTTGAAGAAAGGGAGAGAGGAGACGAAGAGAGAGAGGGGAAAGTGTGGGAAAGGGTTTACCAGCGGGCGGCTCATGCTTAGCTCGTAGGGGGCAATCACGCGCGGGGGCAGAGCGGCTGACTCGACGACAGAGCGGGAAGTCGGAGGCGGTTGTTCGAGGGCCTAGATGTGGGGAGCGCGACGGAGTACGGCGCAGCTCCGTGGACGGTGAGGCGGCACGATCGACGGTGGTCATGAGAGCTCGGCGGCGGAAGGGAAGGGGATCTGGACGGCGACGTTGGAGTTTTCCGACCGGGGTTCGGTGGAAGACGGTGGCGAGTGAGGGCGGCGGAGGACGCAGATGGGCGCCGTTCGGATTCTGGTCGGCGGCACCAGATCTAGGAAGCCGGCTTCGCCGGACGCAGGGGCTATAGCTCGCCGCGTTGTTGCGTGGCACGGGACACCGGCGACTGCGCGTCGAGGGCGGCGAGGAGCACAAGTAAGAGTGGGGGTGTTGCCTCGCCGGTGACACCACGCGGGAGGGATCTCATCGTAACGGCTCTGGGGTCGGCCCAGTCGGCGGTGGGGCAACTCAGGTGAGAACTCTAGATTCTGGATTCTTGTGTTTTGTGGTGATAGTGATTTGTGCGCTGTCGGAACGGGGGAAGGAGGGGTGATGGCAGTAGCGATGGTGGCTGTCGTTGGTTGCTTGATCGGGAGAGGAGGTGGTGGCGATGATAGCATAGAGATGGTGGTGGTCGTCTCCTGACGGTTTGGTCGAAGTGGCCTGGAGTACGGTGACGGAGGTGACGATGAAGATGACGGGGACTGTTGGTTGCCGGGAACGACGGCTGTTGTCGGGAAGGTGTAGGGTAAGGGTTTTGTCGACGTGTCGACGTTCTGTCCCGCGAGATACGAGGGATTGAAGGGGATGGTGTCCATCGTGTCGGGCACGGGATGGAGAATACTGTATATGTAAAAATATATAATGGATGGAAATGGCGACACAGACACGATGCACATCTAGATAGTGGAAGAAATTTGGATTGTAGAGTTTTGGAAGAAGAGCTGGAAACCTCTCCTTATATAGGAGGTGGTGCTCCTAAGCGGATAAGGACCAGTAGTAGTTTAAAACTTCGATGGATAATTCCATCATTTAATTTAAATAACTTTTAAAATTATTTAATAAATTCTAGATAAAATCTTCACTTAATTTAAAGTCTATTTGAAATAAAATCTCCTCAAATTTAAATTATCGTATTTAATCAAACTATATTTTAAACATCTTTTTCGTAAATATTAAAAATATAATAATATTAAATTTCAAAAATTATGATAATTACTAAAATATTTGAAATATATTTTTATAAATAATTAAACTAATTAGAATTAGTTTTCTAAAATCGAGTGGGCAAGAAATAAATTTCATGTCTCTTTTGAACAAAATAATGTGAAACAATAGTTTTCGGAATTACTACTTATATTTGCACCATTTAATAAAAATAATCATTTTTAAATAACGCTTGCCAATACGCAACGCGATGCAATAATACAAATATTTAAATACTTATTTTTCTATACGGAAAATCTTTTAGTAAAATATTTTATATGAATATACATACTATCTCGTAATTTCGCACGCGACGTACAAATACGAATAACGCGAACTTGTATGTGACGTACAATTACAAAATCAATACCAAATTAATTTAGAAAAAAAATCGTAGTAGAAATTTAGGGGTTTTACATCCTACCCAACTTAAAATAATTTTGTCCTTGAAATTTAGAAATAACTAGGATAGGTAGGGTGGAGGAGAGGGAAAGAGGTATTTGATAAGAAATCACGATTTAAATCGTTGGCGAGGGGAAGAAAACGACTTTCAACAGAAAAATTGACAAATTAGATAACTAAAAGAATAAATCAATGGTGTAGTTTTGAAATGATAATGTGCATGACATCCTTCTGTGTCTAATTCGATCATGCTACCATCGATGCTAGGATCGATAAAATCACAAAGATTGTTAATAACTTCATCTATCTCATTCCAAGATTACTAATTTAATATTTGAGTCGTGTTAAATATCGTCATGATCTTCGAGTCATCACCATTTCCTCTGTTAATAATAATTCTTCAAAGCTTCGATTTCTTCTCAAGTTTCATATTCCATAAACTTAAAAGGCACTTTTTCTTCTCTCTTTTTTTTTTCTTTTTTTTCTAAAATTTGAATCCCCTCAAAGATTTATATTAAATAATAATTTTTTTTCCTTGAAACATATTTGTATTCCTTTATAACTATCCTCAAAGAAATCTCATAAACTATTATAAATTCTTCGAGGCATACTTACGTATATATCCGACCTTCAAACTGATATTATTCCCAAAAATCCAATTCACAAAAATTTGATTCCTTAGAGATATTTTTAAATCCTATCTCTCATAATAGAAATTTTGATAAGTTAAAACTTTCGATTCAATAACCTCTAATCTTCTTTTAACATATCTATTTATATACCTCTTTTTCCTCAAGCTAGATTTTGTCTTTCGTAATCCTCTTGAATTTGAAATTCACTAAACCCTCAATGAATTTAGTCTAAGTAAAAATCAAACTCTTCACATACTCATTTAGCGACGTAAAAATTTATCTTTAGGGTACCATCATAGAAATCCATCTTCAATATTCTTGATTACTCTTGAACCTGTTTGTCACTCACAAGTATACCATCTACTTAAAAACAAGGCTTAATTGCTACTTGATACCCTCAACTATTACCGTTTTTCAACTTTGTACCCTAAACTTTTTTTCGTAACAACTTGATACCTCAACTTTTTTTTTCAACTTAATACCTAACATTTTAAAAAACCCCAAAATGCCCTTATCCCTTCCCTCCCTCCACCCCCTCCCCCCTGCTAGCTCCGGCCGAACCCCCCCCTCTCCTCGCTTCTGGCCAACCTCCCCCCTCCTCACTTTCGACCAACCTCCCCCCCTCTTCGCTTCCGAGCCGCCCCCTGCCCCGCCTCCCGCCCCGTACCCCCCTTCCCAGCCCCCCCTCCTCCCGCTGCCGAGCCCTAGGGGAGAGGCGGGAGCGGGCGGGCGGTCGGAGCGAGAGGTGGGGGATGGCCTGAAGCGAGCAGGGTGGGGGGGGAGCTAGCATGCGGGTGGGCGGCCGGAGCTAGCAGAGGGGGGGCGAAGCGAGCAGGAAGGAGGGAGGTTAGGGGTAGGGGCATTTTTGTCCAAAATAATATCCGGGTATCAAGTTGTTACAAAAAAAAGTTTAGGGTACAAAGTTGAAAAATGGTAATAGTTGAGGGTATCAAGTAGCAATTAAGCCTAAAAACAATATCACCTTTTCTCAATTCCAAAAAAAAATTTAACTTATGTCAAATCTTATATACCTTGTAATCGCCTACTCATCTTAACCAACTATACCATTAGTCTCCTCTATGGAATTTTCTTAATCTAGTCCCGTGTGACTGAAAGGGGTAGTGATCCGATCTCTATCTTTGCACAAAATCATATACGAACCATGGTTGCATGAATCATGAAGGAGTTAATAAAATCCTCGAGAGGAAGCTAGCCGAAAGGAAAAATATATATTGTTAGGTTCAAGGGTCATGGTGAGGGTTATGAAGATGTTATGGGTCTAAGTAAACCAAGATAAATAAAGGATAAGCAATCAAGAATAAACACAAAGTTAAGCATTTATGGAATTAAGTAGATCGCAAACATTCCTTGGGTCAAAAAAAGAAAATTTCAGTCAAGATTTGGTCTCTAACCGAAGTCAGAAAGGACAATAGTATTATGGTAGGGTTTATAGGCTAGCCATTTTGACTTGAGAGTCGCCTCATAAAAATAGAGTGCAAAGGAACGTGTTTTAGTGGGACATGATATGTTTGCATGAAGGTGGGCTCGTCTAGGTCGTGCATATAGATTTTGCTGGATGGAAAAGTCTAGTGTTGTGCTCCAAATATCCAAGTCACGGTAAAGGGCACAAATGAATTTAAAATAGAAAGTGGGAGTTCATGAGATAACGATCTACGCACAAAATAAATGACCAAGTTAACGCATGAAATAAAGATAATTTAGATTCTAGTAGATCAAGGTTAATAAATTAGAAATACAGTTTCTAAAGATATGATAGCCACTTGATGGGGTATGATCAAGGAAGAATCCAATCATTTCTCAAGTTTCAATTGGTTAGAAAGTTATGATAAAATCTAAATTTGAGGGAAGGTCGAGTGAGTCAAGATTGAAATATAACCACATAATTTTGTAGATGACTAACAACACTTGTGTTTATACTACTATCATGGTCATGAGGGATATGCCACTTATTGTGGAATCCTTTTAACCCATTAGGGTTACCTTGGCGGCCTATCATTAAAATTTAAAACCCAAGTTTCCTTCAAAGAGTTTCAAAATAAATTTTCCAAAATGAACAATCAAAATTTTGTATTTACTCCAAGCCGTCTAATTTAATCATGATTAAAAGTTTAATTCCTTCCATAATTCTCCAAGTGGTCTTTCATCACGTTACTACTAACTTTTTCAAGATTTAACGTTTTCACTCCAACCTTCAAACTCAAGGGTTCATAAACCATGAATCTATAAAAATTTTGATATTTCTCCATAACTTTAAAACTCTAAAATTTTTTCAAAGATCCTCAAGTTAAATCCTTAGCATATCATGAGCAATCTAAAATTTTCCGCTCAATATTTTAACGCACTCATCAATCATATCTTCAATTATAAGTCATTCAAACATAATCTCAACCTTTAAATTGTAATTTCTTTAATCAATCAAAATGACTTTTCATCACATCGTTAGTAATTTTTTCATAAATTTAATATTTGCAATTCAACTTTTAAACTCAATATTTAAAAAATTTACCAAAACTTGATATCCATAATCACAACTTTTTAAAACCCAAAATCTAAATAGATTTGTAAATCCTCAATCAAATGACACGATTTCAAATTTGAAATTTTCCTCAACAATCGTTTCCATTTCTTCCAAATATTTTAAACCAAAATTTCAATATCATTACTTCAAACTTGAAATTCAAAATTTTATAAACTTATTAATTGTGAACCATACAACCCAATTTAAAATCTTAGGAGTTTTCCAAGCATTATCAATCGCCCTCATAAATCTCGAGGCAGCATTTAATTTAAAAAATCAACTAACTTTATATCTCTTCAAGGATGTATAGCTATAATCAAATGAATCATAATTATTTTTCAAAGACCTTCAAAATCAAAATCAAATCAATTTCCTTTCTTAATTGTATTTAGATTCCACTATCCTTTTGTAGATCCAATTAAAGTTCTAACAATCCTTCGAAGTTATTAATGTTGCTACTACCCAACTTGGAATTAACTAATCCTTAAGATCATACTTCTAGGAAAAATATCTTTATAACTCAACTAGAGTCTCAATGCATTCCAATTGTTAATGTAACCCTTCTAGCCGTATGGTTGACCTATGAGCATGCACTAGTGTAGTCATCTTTCAATCAAGTGTAAAGTAAGGGTTATGATAGAAAGAGCTCAAGCAAGATGTAGATCAAGGGAGTTGAACAAGGTTTGAAATTTAGAGTCAATGAAGGAGGTCAAGCATGCGGATGAGATTCCTAGATTCTAATCCTATGTTGCAGGCCCGTTTGGTACAGTCATATAACCGAAACGGCAATCTTGACCTGCATAGGCCACAACAAAAACATGTAATGCCCCAGTCCCAAAATACTTGGGACTAGATACGTATCATGCCAGCTGTATACATACGAGTAAATGAAAGGCTCGTACGTATACATAAGCTGTAAAATGTAGAAAGCCATGACAAACTAAATAAATCTAATCCACAATTACTAAGGTTTAATGATATGATCAAATAGTCATTTGTACAAATGTTGGACGGAGACATATCCGCTACCAACAAATTTAAATAAGAAAAAATGTACAGATAAATGATTTCGTCGAATGAAGCAAATGACGAGTCCAAGAGCAATCATCACGGAGAAAGGAATGGCCTTAGCTAGAGCTCCTGCAAGAAACCACAAAACACACACCTGGAGAAATTACCAGGTCCTCAGAGGGACGTAACAAGACACATAGTATCATGCCAATAAACAGAATAATAAAAGCTCAACAGAAAAGTATGCATGAGTAAAGGTACCTAACCATTCTATGTGGAATGCACTTTAAAGGACAACGTTCTATGCAGGGGCTGTAACGGATTCACGCAAGCAAGTAATAAAACGTGGCCAATAAGTAGCGCTCATCTGAGACACTATCGGCCGAGTAACACGTAGCGCTCATCCGAGACACTATCTCCCAAATGTGTGTAAAAATAAATATAGCCCCTACGCTAGTAGCTGTTCCCTCCCCTCCAATGATACTATACGTGTGTCGTAACCATGACACACAAACACGTGTCATTTCCACCACACTGTTTAATCCTTAATAACTGCCAAGTCTTCTACACAAATCTATTAGAAGTTATATCCTAACGCACGGCCTGTACGTATCGATGTACGATCGATACGCAAGTCCGAAGCTGTATGCGACTCACAAATCACACACAACTCGTGGCATATCGTGACAGTTTATGAGATGCTTTAATCATAGGGTAGTCCCTTAACTCTAAGCCAGTTGCATAAAATATAGTAGTTTGCATTTACATATAGTTTAGAAAGAAACAACTTGAAAATAAACAAAACATGCATGATATTGAGCAAGAAATTTAAACAGTAAAGGCAAGGTGTCTTGCCTGGTGTTACGCCTGGTTTGGTGCAATGATCCGAGAAGTCCAATTTTGTCTAATCGCCGGGGTTGTGGCAAGGGTCCGAATTCACAGAAAGTAGAAACGACCGATCAGTCACAATTAGTGATGACACAAGAAGGAATTTGCATAGGATAGATACTCATACTATATTTGTTAGAAAATATTAGTATTACTTAAAAAATAGGATTTTAATAGTCAAAATAATTTTAGGAAATACTTGGAAGAATCAAACCCATGTGGGCTAAACTCAAGTTTGTAAAAATAAAATTTTGAGGTAGGTAGCTATATTTTTATTAGTAAAAATATCACAAAATCTAGGAAATCATTTGTAACTTAGTTTTATCAATATACATTATTTAGGTGAAAACTATAATTAAGATTCGATAATAGTATAAAGATTTTATTTACAAAACATATTTTTGTCAAATAAAAATTTAAATATAACAACAACAATAATAATAATAATAATAAATAATGATAATAATAATAATAATAATAATAATGATGATGATGATAATATCTGTAATAATAATAATAACAATACAAATAATACTAATATTATTAATAATAAAATGCTATATTAGAAGGCTGTGCTCTCTTTAGTTATTAAGTGAGAAAGAGAGAGGAAGTTGTTGAAGAGAGGGAGAGAGGAGATGAAGAGAGAGAGGGGAAAGTGTGGGAAAAGGTTTACCAGCGGGCGGCTTCGGCGTAGCTCGGAGTGGCGGTCGCACGCGGGGGCGGAGCGGTTGACTCGACGACGGAGCGGAAAGTCGGAGGCAGTTTTCGAGGGCCCAGATCTGGCGAGCGCGGCGGAGCACAGTGCAGCTCCGTGGACGGTGAGGCGGCGCGATCGACAGTGGTTATGAGAGCTCGACGGCGGAAGGGAATTGGATCTGGACGGCGGCGTTGGATTTTTTCGGCCGGGTTTCGGTAGAAGGCGGTGGCGAGTGAGGGCGGCAGAGGACGCAGATGGGCGTCGTTCGAATTCCGATCGGCGGCACCAGATCTATGAAGCCGGCTTCGCCGGACGTGGGGGCTACGGCTCGCTGCGTTGTTGCGTAGCGCGGGACCCCGGCGACTGCGCATCGAGGGCGGTGAGGAGCATAAGTAAGAGTGGGGGTGTTGCCTCGTCGGTGACACCACGCGGAAGGGATCTCATCGTAACGGCTCCGAGGTCGGCCCAGTCGGCGGTGGGGTGACTCAGGTGAGAACTCTAGATTCTGGTTTCTTGTGTTTTGTGGTGATGGTGATTTGTGCGCTATCGGAATGGGGGAAGGAGGGGTGATGGCAGTAGCGATAGTGGCTGTGGTTGGTTGCTTGATCGGAAGAGGAGGTGGTGGCGATGATAGCATGGAGATGGTGGTGGTCGTCTCCTAACGGTTTGGTCGAAGTGGCCCGGAGTCCGTTGACAGAGGTGACGATGAAGATGACGGGGACTGTTGGTTGCCGAAAACGGCAGCTGTTGTCGGGAAGGTGTAGGGTTAGGGTTTTGTCGACGTGTCAGCGTTGTATCCTGTGAGAAACGAGGTATTGAAGGGGATGGTGTCCGCCGTGTCGGGCACGGGATGGAGAATACTGTATATGTAAAAATATATAATGGATGGAAATGGCAACACAGACACGATGCACATCTAGATTGTGGAAGAAATTTGGATTGTAGAGGTTTAAAAGAAGATCTGGGAACCTCTCCTTATATAAGAGGTGGTGCTCCTAAGCGGATAAGGACCAGTAGTAGTTTAAAACTTCGATGGATAATTCCATCATTAAATTTAAATAACTTTTAAAATTATTTAATCAATTCTAGATAAAATATTCACTTAATTTAAAGTCTATTTAAAATAAAATATCCTCAAATTTAAGTTATCGTATTTAATCAAATATCAAATCAAACTAAATTTTAAACATCTTTTTCATAAATATTAAAAATATAATAATATTAAAATTTGAAAATCATGATAACTACTTAAATATTTGAAATATATTTTTATAAATAACTAAACTAACTAGAATTAGTTTCCGAAAATCGAGTGGGCATGAAATAAATTTCATGTCTCTTTTGAACAAAATAATGTGAAACAATTATTTTCGGAATTACTACTTATATTTGCACCATTTAATAAAAATGATTATTTTAAATAACGCTTGCCAATACGCGACACGATACAATAATACAAATATTTAAATACTTATTTTTCTATACGAAAAATCTTTCAAAAAAATATTTTATATGAATATATATACTTTCGTAATTTCGCACGCGACGTACAAATACGAATAACGCGAACTTGTATGCGACGTACAATTACGAATACAAAATCAATACCAAATTAATTTAGAAAAGAAAAAAATTATAGTAGAAATTTAGGGATTTTACACGCTGTGTCTAGAATTGGACTTAAGGACAGACAATCCTAGCTAATTTGACTATTCTGAGAATGTTGGCAATGTCTGTTTCAGCTTTCGGAGACAGTTGTGACGATTTGGACCTTATGGCTTAGCAGTTGACTATATTCTGTTGGAACTGCGTGCAAACTTCAGGCAATATACCTTGCCTCCCTCTATAGTTTAATTCCATGTTTATAGTTTTCATGTTATTATTGTATTATCATTAGATACTCTATTTGTTACAGATTTTATATGATTTACTAGCTTTCTTATCTACTTGCTTTATCTAGTTTCTACATACCGTATTCACCCGTTTATGGTCATGCTGGACTTGACTGTGTCTTGACTGAGTCGTACCTTGTCTCACCAGTACCTTGCTTGAGTCATGTCATAGAACGAGTACGTGTAATTGAACTGCTAAATCCTTATTATCGTTTTTTCTTGGCACCAGAGAGTCCACTCGGGACGAGCGTGTTTGCCTTGATCTGTTTACATCCGTGAGTCAACACTCGGGACGAGGATGTCGATTATTTGTACCAGAGAGTCCACACTCGGGACGAGGGTGTTGACTTGACTTGTACTAGAGAGTCCACTCGGAATGAGGGTATTTACATCAGAGAGTCCACACTCGGGACGAGGAAGTTATACTTGCACAAGAGAGTTCACACTCGGGACGAGGGTGCCTTACCGTGAACTAACCAGAGAGTCCACACTCGGGACAAGGGTTAGTACTAACCAGAGAGTCCATACTCGGGACGAGGGTTAGTGATTAGTTCAAACCTACGAGTCCACTCGGGACGAGGGTTTGGTATTCCATTGATATCGTGTTTACAGGTTCATCCAGCAGTTCAGTTACGTGTAGTTGTTCTTGTATTCCAGTTCATAGTCCCCTGTCAGTAGCCAAGTGTCGTTAGTCACTTGTTAGCAGTGTGGTCGTAGTCTCTTGCCATGTTAAGGGTCGATCATTGTTATATCCTGTTTATATTATCATGCATGATTAAACTGCTAGATAGGAATGTTTATATGTATCTTGCTATTTCCTCTGAGGACCTGATGATCTCTTCAGGTTAGCGATTGTATGGAGTTAGTTAGCAGAGCGGAATGGTAGATGATTGTGATGCATAATCCAGGTATTTTTCAGTGATATTATATTGTTATCCCTTCGTGCTTTACATTCCTTATCATGAGATATCCAGTTTATTGATTTACTTTAGAGACTCTTGTTATATCCTTTGGAGTCTTATCGGACATATACGCTAGTGGGCTGCAGACCATGACCCATAGTGTTCATTCATGTTTCGCAAACTTATTGTAGATTTGAGATACAGATTAAATTGCCCTGATTTGGCAGTATACCATAGTCTTGACAGAGTTTACGTATTCGAGTCGGGCTGGAGTCCGCTTGATGCGTTGCTGGCTTGCTCACGTGCTTGCATCCGAAAAGCGGGTGCGTGTCATGACAAATATGCCCGATTGACCACCAATCTAGAGGGAGAAATTAATATTATCCCGACTCCAGCGACGATATCACCTTGGGACCCCGGCCTTGAAGCACCGTCGAAGAACAATCGCCAAACAGCATCATGTGAAGTCATGTTTGAATTAATAACTTCGTCTGGGATTTCTTCAAAGATTCTGGTCATTTTTGAGCCAGGATGGGCTGCTAAGAAATTGACCAAGGCATGACCTTTGATAGCCTTCTGTGGAACAAAAACCATGTCGTAGGGGGATAACAGTATCGCCCAGGTGGCTAGACGAGAACTGAGCGTGCCTGGCTTGGTCATAAGAACCCTGAGGGGGTTAACTCGTGAGACAACATGGATGGTCTGCCCTGTCACATAGTGTCATATTTTCTGAATGGTGAACACCAAGGCAAGGCATTCCTTCTCTACGGCGGTGTACCTATGCTCCGGCCCCACCATCATTCGGTTGAGGTAATAGATGGCTTGTTCGTACCCTGCATCATTATTCTGTGCTAGTAAGGCGCCGAGGGAGTTTTCTATTGCCCGTATATAGAGCAGGAAAGGCTTTTCGGCGACCGGGTCTACCAGAACTGGCGGATTCAATAAGTATTCCTTATTGTCATCAAAGGTGCGTTGACATTCTTCATTCCATACGAAAGAGACGCATTTCTTTATGAGTTATGTGAATGGTTGTGTCACGACCCGCACCCCAGAGTAAGGGCACGAGACGTGGTTACGTCCAGCCTATGCCGCAGTGTCGGCGGTAGAACGCTGTCCTAGGTCAACATCTAACAATCTAAAGGTACCTGTACAGTATATACACTCCGAATGGAGGTGACATAGCAAATACAGTCTCAATCACATCTAATGTAGAGCACGATAAAAGATAGATAACTAGATAAGAACAGAATGAAAATCACAGAGATACAATCCAGATAAGTCTAAGTGTTTAAATAAATACATATCCCAAATAACATCTCAGAATCTCAATACAGTAATCCAGGAATAGACTAAATGAAAGACATCCTAATCTAGGGGAGTGTCATCCACTGCTAGTGGGTCCTGCTGTTGGTCCAGGTCACAGCAGTCCTCTAGGGTCGCATGTAATAAGTAGGGCAGAACGCCTCAGCCTCGTCCTCTGTAATATTTTCAACAGGTCCAGTCAGGACAGGAGCGAGTACAGTATATCTCAACAAATCATAACAGGTTAGGAAATATAAACATTCTAGAGAGTAAGATACAGGAAACTGAAGAATAACATGATAAAAAGGAAGACTGTAAGTAAATAGATACAATATATACGAGAACTAACATTGCTAGTGATTCAGAGTACAAGACGGTTATGTAAACGATACAATGTTATACACAAGTAATCTAAAGAGGTTGTACACGAGTAATCTACTGGATTGATTACATAACCACTTCTACTCTCCCGCCACAATTAATACACAAGGATCTAGCCAAGTTATGTTATTGTACAGCCCCAATCAACACACAAGGATCTAGCCAAGTTATGTTATTATACACGAAGTATAGTCGTACACGAAGATCATGTGAGCACATGAGTATACACGACTTCACACGATTTGTACACGAATGTTACGAATACAAGGAGTACACGATGCTCACGATAAAGTACACGAACACTAATACTCGATGCATCCGCTAAGGGGATAACATCGCACGACAAGATCCATATAGTACTAATCCGTGTTTCCAACGTGTCAGCATCATGTAAAGTAGTCTAAAGCAGGAAATCTACTCCTAAGCAGGATATAAAATGATCAGAGAATGTACTCGCCTGTCTCCTGAGTATTTGTAGAGTATCTACTGTCCGAGGAGTGGTGTCTGTCTCCTATAGAATAGTACAAGTCACCATAAGTCTAAAATGATATAACAGACTGCTACAATGCATCTACATGAAGTTTGGGGTCAAACTGGACTAAAGTCAACTCATGGTCAACTCTAGTCAACTAGACTAGTCAAACTAGGTCAACTAGGTCAAACCTAAGTCAACAAGTCTCACTAGGCCGAACTAGTCTATTCTAGTAAGCCCACACCATTTCTAGACTATACAAGTCAACTACACATGTAACTGGCATTCAAACCAAACTCATAGGCAATGAGCCATAGGCTATAGGCCCATAGGCAATGTTACCTATATACCAACCACATATTCACATATACACATATTAACATATATATCTAAAATAATATAATTTCCACATTATAATATATAGGCTACATAAATATGTGCATCACACACACACACACACACACACACACACACACACACACACATATATATATATATATATATATATATATATAAATATATATATATATATATATATATATATATATATAAAATATATATAAAAAAATAAAAAATAAAAAATATATATATAAAATATATATATATATATATATATATATATATATATATATATATATATATATATATATATATTATATATATATATATATATATATAAATATAAATATAAATATAAATATAAATATAAATATAAATATATAAAAAAAAAAACTATATATATATAAATATATATATATATATATATATATATATATATATATATATATATATATATATATATATATATATATGCATATACATAGAGGATAGATAGAGGGCATATGCATATATATATATATATATATATATTTTTTTTTTTATATATATGCATATACATAGAGGATAGAAAAAAAAAAAAAATATATATATATATATATATATATATATATATATATATATATATATATATATATATATATATAAAATATATATATATATATATATATATATATATATGCATATACATAGAGGATAGATAGAGGGCATATGTGATTGTGTACATGTGTTAGCATGTGGCATGTATTTCCTGTGTGTGTGAGGGTGTCATGAGAGTGTGATATAAATAGCATGTGTGTGTGTACATGTAGAAAACAGTGTGAGAGGAATAGGAAAATAGTGTGTAAACCTGTGAAAACAGTGAGTGACACATGGATATTTTTTGACATGGTGTGTAATATGGGAAATCATTTAACATGGTAGTGTGTGTAGACAGTAAAGGAAAACATGGCATTTAAGCACTTAACCAACTAAACCTGTTCTCAGGCTTAAGAACCCATGTTACAGTTCAAATAACAAACAGTGAATTGATTTCGAATTCAACATCCCATTCAATACACAAAGTAAACTATCATTTGAACAACTAACAACCTATCAGTGAACTAATAACATACATGAGAATTTAGTTAAAGGAAAGGGAATCAATATCAGTTTAAGGAAAGAAAATGTAAATAAATTCTCAGGTTTGAAAACTCATGTGACAGGTTATAGGAATGAAGTCCATTTGATAGTTTATGTATCCAATCAACCCCACATTCGATTCATAGATTCCAATACTTGATAACAACAAGCCAATAGCTAACAAATGACAGTTCAAATTGGGATTTAAATGCTCAACAAAATAGTGAATCTATTTACAGCATTAATAGAAAGATAAATCATTCAACTAATGTATCAGTTACACTACACAGTCCAACCTCAATGTCTAATTTCCATTTCATGACATAAAGCCTAATCTAAAATGTAAAATCAAACTAACATGAACTAAATAACATGTAGGATCAATCATGATACTTAAAACATTAATTTAACCAGTTAAAAATGGAATGAACTCAGTGAAATAGCAGGACTGGACTGCGTATCAGTCAACAGCCCAACTCCAAGTTCGAAATCCCATTTTAAGTGCAAAAACCCAATCCAACTTGTAAAATCAACTAACAAAGATTAGTACACATGTCCAGGAATTAAAATAGAAAATTAATCATTAATTAAACAGTTAAAATGGAATGAACATAGTGAAATAACTGAACTGGACATGTGGAATATCAGTCTCGTGCACGTGTTCCTTGGGCTCGTGCACCCGACACGACATGACACAAACCTCGTGCTTGTGTTCCAGTATCGAGGGGGTCTAGTTCTAGGATGTTGACACCCTGAATTGGGTCCACGACACGTGTGTGTGTGACACGACACGTGTATCAGTAGCCAAAATCGGCTGAATCGATACAGTAAAATATTAGTGCACACACGAATACGTGTCAGATACGACACGAGGACTCGTGCAACGTGGAGAGCCTCATGTCAGTGTCTGCCCCGAACTGTGTGTCAAAAATCTCGTATCTAAGTGGCGTGTCCAACGAGTAATTGCCCCCGAGTAGCAGGGGACTGCTACGCGTGCGGAAACGTGCGTGTTCGCATGTCTAAGCCGACACGACATGACACAATATTCAACCCAGTCAACCAGAAACCAACAAGCAAGACCAAAACCTAATTTTCTATTTAAACACAATCAAAAAATATGAACGAAATGCCCACTATGGTATTTCGTCGAACACTTGGTATGCCCACTGATACGTGTCCGATACGGACACCTAATGGACACGAAACCTAGCAAAACCTATACCGACAGTTAGGGGCCTCCTAGGGCTTCCTATTCATGCCTAGAAATCATAATTTGATAGAGGGAAATAGAAGTTACCTAGGTGGGTCAAAATGCTCAAAAAGCTCCAAAGAGGGGTGTTCTTCTTGCTACCCAAACTTCACCAAATTGTTCCTCCACTGAATTTCTTCACCATGGACAGAAAATATACAGGGATTAGATCCTAATGCAAGAAGTTTGAAGGAAAAAGGAGTTGAAATGGAAAAGATATGGATTGGGGAAGATTGGGATTTACCTCTTTTTCAAACTTGCTAATTTTCTAAAGGAGGCTAGCCCTAGATGGAAGAGGCATTAAATCGGGGTGTGAAACCCTAGGTGGCTGGCCATAAATTCTAGGGTTAGGGTTTCATTAGTTTGGCTATGGGCCTTAAGTCATAAGCCATGGTTTATGAAGTCACAAGTCATTAATCCAACCTATTCAATATTTCTATTTTCCCAAATTAATTCTAATGACTAGGATATGGTTAACTTAAGTTAAACTAGGGTTTCATAATCTAACTGAGTGGTCATGGCTAGGGTTAGCTTCTAGGTCAGTCTCCAAATTCACCATGAGTCAAAGTCAAGAATAGCACTAAATTAAAAAAAATTACCAAAAACTATAATGTGAAATAAATAACAATAATAATCATTATAATTACAAAATTTCAAAATTACCCTCATCTGGAAAACTGGGTGTTACAATCCTACCCCCCTTAGAAAAATTTTGTCCTCAAAATTAAGATGATCACACCCCTTCTAGGTCAAACATAGTCAAGGGTAAACCACTAGTCAATTTCTCAACATCCAAGTACTTGGTCATCAGCTGGTCAACTTCTTAGGATTTTATCTATGCTATCTACCTAAGTGTTGGCATCTAGAATTTAGCAAAAAGAGAACTCTCTAATAGGCTAGCTCTTAACTTCCCAATCCTATCAATTCACCCATAACTAAATACCTACAAGCTAAGTACATCAATCCCAAATACCACATATATATATGCTCAAGAACAACAACCCATCACATATATCCTAAGTATATCATCTATATATACATATGACTGATCAACCAAGGGTTAAAGTAGACTAAACTTATAAGTGACTGAACAAATGCTTAGAATTTAGGCTAAGGATGAATGGTTTGTATCATCAGTGTAGGCAAAAGGAAATGATGTTAAGGAGACTGAAATTTGAGCTAAAGGACAAGACATTTGGGTCTACTTGTATAATCAAAGTGAAAGAAAACCTACATGGTGACTGAAACATACCTCTAGATCAACCTGGGCTCTCCTCTCTATCTGGTTGAACTAACTACATGCAGGACAGTGGTCTGAAGAAGTGAACCAAACTGGTGTACAGGGAATGCAATATGCAGTATACTGCAATTGGGTGCAGGCTATAAACCAAATCAAAATACATTACATATATATACAAACTATATATATATTAATCCTCAACACCTCAACTCTACTCAAGGTCTAACAACACACACTCCCTACCACATGCCTATCACTCTAATGAAGGGGTCAGATACTGTAAGGTGTACTGGGACAGAACAATGAACTGTCCCAAGTGGTGAGTACAAACCTCTAGTATGCATGATACTAACTCTCCAGATATGCAGAATATGGTAAGGGGTTGATGGTTATATTGGTTAGTCAATTATTTGGGGTCTGGATAATGGTCCAGTAAAATCTATGATGCAATATGGTACGTAATAAAAGTTGAGTGCAGTGAACAACTTGAAATAGTATGAACCAAGGGAAGAGGGTCTCTAATGAAGGGTCTACACACTGCCTATAAAGGTTGATCAAACATGACTGAACTCAACACAAAGAGAACTTAACTAAAATAGAAAACTGAACCAAATATAGGCAAAACAACATGTCAATACCCTATTCAAACAATGACATATAGATACAAACCAACCAATATCCCATATGCCAATATCATCTGCAATCTATATGTTTATAGACCTCCCAGTCTTAGTTGAACTACAACTATACTCAAGGACAGGCTCTGGTCATGGGTGCCTCACTGGAAAAAGGTAAGGGAAAAAAATAATAACAATCATCAAGGCTGTAAGGCATACTAACATCCTATATGTAAACTGGTTGGTATTATAAATAACAGAGAAATCATCTACAATGGGTTACTATTCTAATACCAATGCTAACTATCATCTCTAGGGTACAAATACTCTACAAGTCATCACATTATTACACTATGAAAGAAATACATATGAATAAGCTCTACAAAACTAAATATCCCTACTCCTAAGTTACTTGATGAAGGAATACAATTTTTATAACAACAGAAGGGTATGATAAAGATGATATGTTTAAAAACCTTCTCAAGATATAATCTGATAATCATATGCGTCTGTCCAAAATTATGTTACTCAGAGTCTTCGTCATGCTAGTGGGCAAGGCTACGATAATCATAGAGTCCTTGACTAAGGTAAATACCTCTAGGTTCATGGTATTTAAAATTTTCGTATTGCCACATGCGACGACGATAACCTTAAATTTCCACACCCGAGAAATACGTCCAAAATCTGACTATATGTCCTCACTATGCCAGCTAACATGACTATCGAAGATTCTAGATCCCATAACTGAGGTGACCTAGCCCATATGATTTTTTTCAGAAGGAAAAAAAACAAACATAACACAGGAACAACAGAACAAATTAATCAGTCAATAAGGAACAGATGGAATCGAATTTCAAGATAGTTATAATAGACAATTACGGGAATAGAATAGAGAAGAACGAAACTTGCAGCAAGATCTCTAATGGTCTCTGCATCCTCGACTGTCCTGATGATAGCTCGTCCTGCTGGTTTTCCCTGGTCTGCTGCTGATGCTGCATGAACCGCTGCTGTTGAGAGAAATCGGGAATAATGAAAAAGGTCTCTATACAGACGAAGGTATACCTCCAATGTAGCAGAAACGCCAACCTGAGTCAGCACAACAGGAGCTGCGGTCTCGAGGCCCTGATGAACAGGACGAGAGGTGGCCAGCCTCTCGATGGTATCCCTCGGACTGGAGCGATGGGATCATATCTCCATAACCATCATGAAGACAGATCAAAATAAGAAGCAATTACTGAGAATGAAGCAAAAAATTAAAGGAGGACAGTTTATATTCAAGGGAAGACAATAAATAACAAATTTAGATAAAATGAATATGATTAAGAATTTTTTCTAGTGTGATTGAGTACCTTCAAAAATATTCTAATTCCTACTGCAGGCTGTAGTGATACTCTAGTTCGAATACCACTACATAAACTTGACCTGCATGGGCCACCACTAAAAATGTGTCACGACCCACACCCTATAGTAAGGGCACGAGACGTGGGTACGTCCAGCCTACACCGCAGTGTCAGCGGTAGAACGCTATCCTAGGTCAACATCTAACAATATAAAGAAACCTGTACAGTATATACACTCCGAATGGAGGTGATATAGCAAATACAGTCTCAATCACATCTAAGGTAGAGCACGATAAATGATAGATAAATAGATAAGAACAGAATAAAAATCACAGAGATACAATCCAGATAAGTCTAAGTGTCTAAATAAATACATATCCTAAATAACATCTCAGAATCTCAATACAGTAATCCAGGAATAGACTAAATGAAAGACATCCTAATCTAGGGGAGTGTCATCCACTGCTAGTGGATCCTGCTGCTGGTCCAGGTCACAGCAGTCCTCTAGGGTCGCACGTAATAAGTAGGACAGAACGCCTCAGCCTCGTCCTCTGTAATATTTTTAACAGGTCCAGTCAGGACAGGAGCGAGTACAGTACATCTCAATAAATCATAACAGGTTAGGAAATATAAACATATTAGAGAGTAAGATACAGGAAACGGAAGAATAACATAATAAAAAGGAAGACTGTGAGTAAATAGATACAATATATACGAGAACTAACAGTGCTAGGGATTCAGAGTACAAGACGGTTATGTAAACGGCACGATGTTGTACACGAGCAATCTAAAGAGGTTGTACACGAGTAATCTACTGGATTGATTATATAACCACTTCTACTCCTCCGCCACAATCAATACACAAGGATCTAGCCAAGTTATGTTATTGTACACGAAGTATAGTCGTACACGAAGATCATGTGAACACATGAGTATACACGACTTCACACGATTTATACACGAATGTCACGAATACAAGGAGTACACGATGCTCACGATAAAGTACACGAACACTAATACTCGATGCATCCGCTAAAGGGATAACATCGCACGACAAGATCCATATAGTACTTATCCGTGTTTCCAACGTGTCAGCAACATGTAAAGTAGTCTAAAGCAAGAAATATACTCCTAAGCAGGATATGAAATGATCAGAGAATGTACTCGCCTGTATCCTGAGTATCTGTAGAGTATCTACTGTCCGAGGAGTGGTGTCTGTCTCCTATAGAACAGTACAAGTCACCATAAGTCTAAAATGATATAACAGACTGCTACAATGCATCTACATGAAGTTTGCGATCAAACTGGACTAAAGTCAACTCTTGGTCAACTCTAGTCAACTAGACTAGTCAAACTAGGTCAAACCTAAGTCAACAAGTCTCACTAGGCCTAACTAGTCTATTCTAGTAAGCCCACACCATTTCTAGACTATACAAGTCAACTACACATGTAACTGGCATTCAAACCACACTCATAGGAAATGAGCCATAAGCTATAGGCCCATAGGCAATGTTACCTATATACCAACCACATATTCACATATACACATATTAACATATATATCTAAAATAATATAATATCCACATTATAATATATAGGCTAAATAAATACGTGCATCAAATATATTTTATATATATATATATATATATATATATATATATATATATGGACAAATGTGTATATACATATACATAGAGGATAGATAGAGGGCATATGTGATTGTGTATATGTGTTAGCATGTGGCATGTGTTTCCTGTGTGTGTGTGAGGGTGTCATGAGTGTGTGATATAAATAGCATGTGTGTGTGTGTACATGTAGAAAATAGTGTGAGAGGAATAGGAAAACAGTGTGTAAACCTGTGAAAATAGTGAGTGGCACATGGATATTGTGTGACATGGTGTGTAATATGGGAAATCATTTAACAGGGTAGTGTGTGTAGACAGTAAAGGAAAACATGGCATTTAAGCACTTAACCAACTAAACCCGTTCTCAGGTTTAAGAACCCATGTGACAGTTCAAATAACAAACAGTGAATTGATTTCAAATTCAACATCCCATTCAATACACAAAGTAAACTATCATTTGAACAACTAACAACCTTTCAGTGAACTAATAACATACATGAGAATTCAGTTAAAGGAAAGGGAATCAATATCAGTTTAAGAAAATAAAATGCAATAAATTCTCAGGTTTGAAAACTCATGTGACAGGTTATAGGAATGAAGTCCATTTGATAGTTTATGTATCCAATCAACCCCACATTCGATTTATATATTCCAATACTTGATAACATCAAGCCAATAGCTAACCAACGATAGTTCAAACAGGGATTTAAATGCTCAACAAAATAGTAAATCTATTTACAGCATTAATAGGAAGATAAAGCATTCAACTAATGTATCAGTTACACTACACAGTCCAACCTCAAAGTCTAATTTCCATTTCATGACATAAAGCCTAATCTAAAATATAAAATTGAACTAACATGAACTAAATAACATGTAGGATCAATCATGATACTTAAAAAATAAATTTATCAGTTAAAAATGGAATGAACTCAGTAAAATAGCAGGACTGGACTGCGTATCAGTCAACAGTCCACCTCCAAGTTCAAAATCCCATTCTAAGTGCAAAAACCCAATCCAACTTGTAAAATCAACTAACAGAGATTAATCCACATGTCCAGGAATTAAAATGGAAAATTAATCATTAATTAAATAGTTAAAATGGAATGAACATAGTGAAATAATAGAACTGGACATGTAGAATATCAGTCTCGTACACGTGTTCTTTGGGCTCGTGCACCCGACCCGACACGACACAAACCTCGTGCTTGTGTCCCAGTGTCGAGGGGGTCTAGGTCTAGGATGTGGACACCCTGAATTGGGTCCACGACACGTGTGTGTATGACACGACATGTGTATCAGTAGCCAAAATCGGCTGAACCGATACAGTAAAATATTAGTGCACACACGAATACGTGTCAGATACGACACGAGGACTCGTGAAACTTGGAGAGCCTCGTGTCAGTGTCTACCCCGACCTATGTGTCAAAAATCTCATGTCCAAGTGGCGTGTCCAACGAGTAATTGTCCCCGAGTAGCAGGGGACTGCTACGCGTGCGGGAACGTGCGTGTTCGCGTGTCTGAGCCGACACGACACGACACAATATTCACCCCAGTCAACCAAAAATCAACAAGCAAGACCAAACCCTAATTTTCTATTTAAACACAATCATAAAATATGAACGAAATGCCCACTGTGGCATTTCGTCAAACACTTGGTATGCCCACTGGTGCGTGTCCGATACGGACACGTAATGGACACGAAACCTAGCAAAACCTATACCGACAGTTAGTGGAATCCTAGGGCTTTCTATTCATGCCTAAAAATTGCAATTTGATGGAGGAAAATAGAAGTTACCTAGGTGTGTCAAAATGCTCAAAAAGCTCCAAAGAGGGGTGTTCTTCTTGCTACCCAAACTTTACCAAATTGTTCCTCTACTGAATTTCTTCACCATGGACAGAAAATATACAGGGATTAGATCCTAATGTAAGAAGTTTGAAGGAAAAAGGAGTTGAAATGGAAAAGATATGGATTAGGGAAGATTGGGATTTACCTCTTTTTCCAACTTGCTAATTTCCTAAAGGAGGCTAGCCCTAGATGGAAGAGGCATTAAATAGGGGTGTGGAACCCTAGGTGGCTGGCCATAAATATTAGGGTTAGGGTTTCATTAGTTTGGCTATGGGTCTCTATGGGCCTTAAGTCATAAGCCATGGTTTATGAAGTCACAAGTCAGTAATCCAACCTATTCAATATTCCAATTTCCCTAAATTAATTCTAATGACAAAGATATGGTTAACTTAAGTTAAACTAGGGTTTCGTAATCTAACCAAGTGGTCATGGCTAGGTTTAGCTTCTAGGTTAATCTCTAAAGTCACCATGAGTCAAAGTCAAGAATAGCACTAAATTAAAAAAATTACCAAAAATCATAAAGTGAAATAAATAACAATAATAATCATTATAATTACAAAATTTCAAAATTACCCTCATCTAGAAAACTGGGTGTTACAGGTTGACATCACCCTGAGAGATTATATATGAACCTTCTGATGTAGGCTAGTCTTCCATGAAGGCCTCGGAGTTCGCGGATGTTCCTCGGTGAACCCATCTCCAGGATTGCTTTTGTTTTATCGGGGTCTATGTGAATACCCCAAAAAGTAATGACAAAGCCCAATAATTTTCTGCTGGACACGCCCAGGAAGGACTTGGTGGGATTCATCTTCAGATTATGCGCTCGCATATGGTCGAACACTGTCCTTAAATTATGTAAGTGATCATCCTTGGAGCGGCTTCTAACGGCAATGTCATCAACGTAACACTCCACCGTCTTGCACAAGTGATCTCTGAAGATGACACTCATAGCTTGTTGATATGTAGCACCGGCATTATTCAGGCCGAAGGGCATGACTGTGTAACAATGCACGCCGATCGGTGTTCAAAATAACGTATGCTTCTTGTCGTCAAGAGACATTTTGATTTGATTATACCCTGAAAAGCCATCCATAAAGGACATGCGCTCGAAGCCACACGTATCATCGATCATTATGTCTGTGATCGAAAGAGGGAATTCATCCTTAGGGCATATCGCATTCAGATTGCGGAAGTCGATACAGATTCGGATCTTCCTGTTCTTCTTAATGACGGGTACTATATTAGCTACCCAATATGGGTGCTGCTCCTCGCGGATGAAACTGTTAGCTATAAGCTTGTTTACTTCTACTTCGATGGAGTTCATGATGTCTGGACGGAACCGCCGTTATCGTTGTTTGACTGGTTTTGCGTTCGGATGAATATTAAGCTTATGAAATACGATCTCGGGGTTTAGCCCTGGCATGTCTTCATAGCTCCAAGCAAAAACGTTGATACATTCTCTGATGAGTTGCAACAGCGACTCGCGCTCATCTTTCGTCAGGCTTTTACTGACGAAGATTGGCTTTGGAGAGGATTCGTCTCCGAGGTCAACTTGTATGACCTCATCTTCAGTGGGAGGGTCTCATTGTTCAAAGCGCTTCTCCTATTGTGCATCCATCTATTGGGCCTATGGCTCCAATTCAATGGATTCGGGCAGATCTGTATCCTCTTCCTGAATGTCAGCGGATGCCATGTTGACAGAAAATGTTTGCCTGAATATGTCCCCAATGCTGTTATTGAAATCATATGTAGGCCATTCAGATGAGTGAGAATGTCACTCGCATTCCTCATCGGAACTCTCGGGTGTTTTGCTAGTGTGACATAACCGAGACCGTGTCTGGACTTGCTGTAATAATCCAGAGGTTTTCCAGCCGGAGCTGAAAGCTGCAGAGGCGATTGTCGACCGTTACCGTAATTTAGACCTGGGGTAGTCTCCATGTCGTACCCCTGCTTTTGCATGAAGTACTTGGCTTGGGGACTATACAGGTAGAGCGGCAATCTTCCAATATTGGGTTTGATATCGAACTCTTCTGGCATGAAAGGTTGAGGACCTTCTTTTCGGCCGAAGATGATTGTGTCATCCCCTTTTCTTCTTCCTAGGACTAGGAAGTAGCACCTCTAATGGGAGTAAGTCGGTTTGCGGTATGGACGGTTCTCACCTGTGTGTGCAAGTTAATGTCCAGACCGTGCTCTATAGCAAATATCATATTGCACTCAGGGTAGTTCAAAGGAAGACTCTTATTGATGAAATAAGGAATTTTGTCTACGGAGATTACATCATTAGGAGATGGACTATCAACCTATGCAACCAGAGGTTGGGACGATGTCTTGGGCAGCTTGACCACGAAAGGTTCTGCTTGTGGTATTGGCTTACCTGAGGGCCTCGGATCAACACTTGGCTGTCGGCTCGTCTTAGGGAGATGGATAACCATCGGCTCGACAGAGGACTTTGCATCTTTCGATCGCCTTTGATTGGATTTTGGCAATCGGATCACCATCTGCTCCACAGAAGACCTCGCATCTGCTGATCTCCTTTGATTGGATTTTGGCAACCGGATTCCCATTGGCTCCACGACGGGTTTTAGCTTTCGGCTGGACCTCGGTAGTCGGATGACCATTGGTTCTAACTAAGCAGCTGGGACGGGGGAACCGGGCACCTCTTTGTGTAATATTGTGATAAGTGGTGCGGCTTTGCCTGGTTTACGGGCGTAAATATAGATTTTCAGAGGTTCTTCTGACCCTGTTATGGCCTCCAGTTCGTCAGTTATATGCTTCTTGGATTCTTTATATAGACAAGCCTCAGAGGAATAGTAAGACTCAACCCCTTTGAAGGGATCGAAGTCAGCGAATTCCGTCTTCACGAAGCCGTGCTTACTGATATACTTGAAGCACTGATGGAGTGTGGAAGGCACGATCATATAATCATGTATCCATGGACGCTCCAAGAGGATATTGTAGGATGTATCTGCGTCTATGACGTAGCAGGTAACCTCCGTCTTCAGGTCGGCGATCTGATATTTCAAGCGGATCTTTCCCAGGGGATAGCTTCTTGCCGAGTTAAAATCGCTAATGGCAATATTGGTCATTTCTAGCCGGTGCATAGGGATGCCCAAGAGTTGAAGCAAACTTTTTGGGATGATGCTTATTGACGAGCCAGGATCGATGTGCATCCGATCTACCTTGATGTCACCTATGTATCCAGTGTAGTACAAGGGGTGATCATGCAAGTTGGTCTTGATTAACATATCCTATGGGGTGAATACGATGTTGGGCATTGCGTCTGAACAATTGCTACCATGGAGATCTGTTGATGCGTCCTCTCCTATAGGCTTGACCTGGGCTAAGTAGGCGTCAGTATTCTGGAGTGCTTCGCTCAATACGATACAAAGTTCCTTGGAGAGCCTTAGGAGCTCATATAACGACAACTTTGCTGGCGTATTAGCCAGTTGTGCTAGTATGTCAAAGTTGTAAGATCTCTCCAGCCCTTGAGGTGTATCCTTACGGAGCGGCCTGTCGAAGCGGGTTTCCTTCGGCTTGGATCTGTCCGCTGGTGGAGGCTGAGATGGCCCCGGAACATCAGTAGCAGGCAGTGTTATCGGCTGAGGGTCTTCGACTGAATTATCCAGAGTGGGCTGGAATTGTGCACCAGATCGGGTAATGACGGTCGTCGCTTCCTCAGCTTCGGCTGAGATTATATAGCAGGATCTAGACTTCCTATCCTTCTTTTTGTTGGTTGAAGATGACACCACCTGGGTAACTTCGGGTATTAAGTAAGGGTGCACCCACATGACCTCTCCTCGTGACGTGGTGAGAGGCACCAACCCAGTCGTCTAGTTCCGGACAGGTGGAAGATTAGTAACCTCCATCGTAGCCCAGGTAACTGGTACTACCTCGTCTTAAGTTTTTGTTGGGGGGAAGTCGCCGAACTGGACGGATACCATATTTGTCGCCACGGTAACCTCCTCGAAATTTAGCAACGAATCATTGGAATTGATGAGGTTCTAGATGTACCGCTTTAATATGAAGCATTCCTGTGTAGGGTGGTGGACATAGCAGTGGAAGTGACAATACTTCGGATCCTTGATCTCTGTTGGTCGAGGCTCACGCTCTACATCACGGAGCCGGATCCTACCCGCCTTCAGAAGCATGTCGAAGATAGGCTTAACATGGCTATCTTCAAAGGAGTATGTCATCTCCATGGGCTTCGAATTTTTTGCTTACTTCAGCTCAGGCTTTTTAGTTGTAGCAGCAACCATGGCCTGTTTGCCTTTATTGTCCCGGTTATTGGAGATGCTGCCACTGTTGTTGTTGGAGGTGGCACCAGGACGTTTGCTCTTGTCCTCTCCGTCTGGGATGTGCAATCCTAGCTGTAACTTTGCCTCCGTATTGGTATCACTTATGATGAAGGTCGTCTAGTCCCTGAATTGATCTTCGCCAATCCAAAGGCTGATTGTGGGGAGCAACTTCTTCTGGCAGATTTTAATCAAGGAGCTTTCGGGATTGCCTTGGGGTAATCTCATCGCGGTTTGGCGAAACCGCTCGATATAGTTCCTCGTCAGCTCCCTCTCTCCCTGAAAGACGTCCATGAGAGACGACATTGTCACATCATGCCCCACTTCATAAAATCTTTCCAGGAATATATGTTTGAAGCCGTCAAAGGAATGATGCAGTTGTCTAGGAGGTTGCGGTACCAGTCGAACGCGATTCCCTCGAATGCTCTGATAAATAGTCAGGTAAGGATTGCATCCCTATGCGGCCAGTGGTCAGTTGTGACTTCAAAATAAGTCATGTACCGGCTGGCAGAGGTTTTCCTGTTATACAAATTAATATGAAACGGTTTGTACCGTGGCAGAAAAGGAACATCTCTCTATGCAACGGGATACGGCTGCCGTATTCTGAGGTCCTGAGAGGATTCTCGGGCATTGAACATTGCTCGAAGCTCCTTGACTTCCCTTCTGGCCTCCCTGGCTTCGTTTGCAGCTGAAGGAGCAGATGCTCCTAGAGGATTGTCACCCAAAGGAGGAGTGGTCGTATTGGAGTCCGTGTTGACTGCGGGTCCCAAACTTGTTTTTCCAGGCGTCCTTGCTGGTTGAGTCGGTAAGGAAACTTCGATTTTGTCTACTGACTTGACCACGGATAGGAGCATGGCTTCAAGTACTTCTAGACGTTGTCGATCCGTAGGTCCTTCATGATCATCTTCCGTCATAAATATTGTCCGCATATAGCGAGAGGCAGATGGGACCATAGAGGATGTGCTTTTCATATCGTACCCTCATACTAAGAAGTCGTCGAAAAACATCGGAATGTCCTCCTTCTCGGATTCGAAAGGGGTGCCACCTCCTGTGCAGGAAGCTGCATCGTCTTGGCGAAGGCGGTCACCCTCGGGGACGTCCAAGTCTGTTACATAATTTCAGTAGATCGCTACCCCCTGTATATCCTTTTGGAACACCGGGTTGTCGTATACATTGAGGGGACTACTACCCCCAGCTTCATCTACCTCCAGGAAGGTCGATGATGCACCCCTGGGTGTTGGAAGCTTCTTTCTGGAATGGGTGCCTAGGTAGACACCCCCATGGTTGTCGACGGCAATCCTCCATATGAGAATTTCCTTGCAGTGTCGGTTGAGATTGTCGGGCTGGAGGAGCCTATCTTCTTTCCTCCTTGCCGTCAGGAACCTTCCGAGTGGAATTACAGGAGGCAAAAGAGAAACTCTTTGTCTTCTAAACTGAGTTGTTGTCGGACAGGTGTTGGCTGGTGCAATCGTTGGAAAATGGACTGCTGATCTTTAGGTGTTGTTGTCTTGTTGTCGCAATAATTGATGATGACTTGGGTACAATGATGTCCTGAAAAGGGCTTATGACATGCCAATATTGCTTCTCTCTCCTTGCGTTTATGAGTAATCACCTCTCGCAAGTCGATAGCAAATTGATCTACCTTTGTATCCAATTTGTGGACTCGGGTATCTGAGCACACGGGTGTGTAGGTATCATGTTTGCTCCCTGATCCGAGGCTAGTAAAAGCACTTGCTCTCACTCATAATTGGAAGACTTTTGGGACCCACCCTGTCCGTTTGCCCCTGAGGGCTGGACGCGGGTGGTTCTGTATAAATTTCTACCAGGAGCCCGCATAATAGTTAACGATGCCCGGTAACGGTCAGCAGCTTGGATAGTTGACTGGGTTTGTTGGGCCCGTACTGCCCCAGAATTCTTTAACTTAGCACCCGAAGGCGCGTAGTAAGAAGAGTCCAGATTAGAACATTCCCCATTCTTAATTGGCCGTATGGGGTCGAGTCCACATGAGAGATGATCGAAAATAGAGCTTCTGGCAGGGCCACATGGGGCAGCCTATCTGCGGCCAGGAATGCCTGCCGTGTGGGCTATCTGAGTCACCATCATGTTTGCCATTAAATATCGAGCACAAAATTACAGATGGATTGAACTTCATTGCAAACTCGCTTGTACAGAAGAAAGCCTAAAAATAAATCCTAGGAAACAATCTAAGTACAATTATTTAAATTTTTTATTCTGGGGGGTGACGATGGAGGCTCGGGAAAGTGTAGCAACTCTGCCTTACTCTTTGGACTATCAGACACAGTCCTTGCTCTTGAACAAATTGCCTGCCTTTCATTGCCAACCTCCAGCATGGGTGTGGTCCCCTGTTATTTATAGTGATTCTTGTATAAAGCAGATTTTGGCCGCATAGAGGGCCACATGGTCACGTGTCTGTAACAGCACACGAAGACTCAATCTTGGGCTGCCAGCTAGTGGGGTTGTTGAGATTTCTTTGTTGTAGCAAATCTGGGTGGTTGAGACTTGGTCAAATTGCCACATGTCTTCTCCCCCCACAAAGTAGGGCATGAATCGTTTCGGCTGCATAGTGGCCTTAGGAGCCTTTCTTCTGCGGCTCGGCTCCGCTTGGCCGCATGGGATCTTCGAGAGCCTTGCTTCTGCGGCTTGGTTTCACTTGGTGTAACCACCACTTTTCGAAAATAAGGGTAATTTTAAACTTTTGTAATTTTTATCATTTAATAATAATATTTAAATCATATTATAATTTTTGGTGATTTTCTTTATCTATTTTGTATTATTTAGATGGGTGAATTTGATTTTGGTTGTTGCTAGCTTAACCCTAGAGACCGCTTGACTTAGAGACTAACCATGACCAAGGAGACTCGACCATGTGACTAGATTGGCTAATTACCTATTTTTAGGCTAATGGTATTTTAGTCATTGTGCGTTACTTTGAATTTTATTAATTTATTAATTAAATTGCTGCTTGTGCGGTTTGATTGGTAGCTGAATTGGTGTTTTGGTAGTATAAGTGGTTTGACCTTAGTCAACCTTGAGCAGAAGCCTAATAATATAATTAGAAGTATTATCGGCCTTTTAAAATTTAAATTAGAATTATTGTTTATTTTTAGAATCAATTATTTCATTTTTAAGCTATTTTCTCTTAAAGCCTTTTTAGCCTTTTTGACATGGGCCTTTCTAGAAAATCATGGTGTGCTTGGCCCATGTGCAAACCCTAAACCTAACACCCCCTACCCCTGGCTGGCCATAAGCAGCCCCCTCCCTTTTGTGAAGAAACTCATAGCCCCCATAGAGCAAACCCTAATTTCTCTTTCTCCAAAAACCCTAGATTTCTCATCCGGAGTCTGTTTCACCTCAAATGAATTCCGTTGTGCTCGTTGGGAAGAGAAGGATTTGCTAGAGTACTGCTACCAAGGAGGAGGAGGCATTTGCCCGGGAGAAATCAGCCGACAAAGCGCTCGGGGAATTCCTTTTCATGAGATTCCGATTCTGAATAGGTAAATCCTGATCTACCTTTGTTTCTCCTAAATTTTCTTCATTATTTCATCCATATAGGCACCCTTGATCTGTGTATGAAGTTTCGTAGGATTTTGGTTTCGTTTGATAGCGGTATCGGACACGTATTGGTCTCACGTTGCACGTGTTCGGCAAAATGCCACTTAGAAATGAAAAGTGTTAATTTTTTATTCTGTTTTCATGAAATCCTTCCTTATATGATTTGCAACAACTTTCGTGAAGTTGGATCGGAAATCGACACGATTTTGGCATCCGAACGGACACGGACACGCGTGCACGAGATCCCGTGCACGGTGCCGTGCACGGTGCCGTGCACGCCCTGCCGTCTGTACGTCATAACTCGATGCACAGAGCTCCGTCTCGCATTAAATTTTATGAGAATGTGGGGGCAAGCTCTGCCCACACGCCCGTAAAATTTCACGACGTTTCGTCGAGCGAGCGCGGAGAAATCCATCGTGCACTGGTCGCCTGAATTGTGCACTCAGGCTAAAATTTGCCGCTGACACGGCCTTCATACTCGAACACGGCACGTCGAGGACCCCTACTAGGAGTTGGAACATGTAGCCCTATACCTAGACTACCCAGGGACTCGATCCTGAGTCGTGGTGTGGCCCGACGCGCGAGCCACGAGGTCCCGCACGCACGAGCACGCACGCACGCGCGTGCGCGGAGGCCGCGCGCTGTTGCACGAGCCGCTGTGTCGCATCGCTGTGACTTCGTGTCGTGTCGACGTGTCCTAGACCTACCCCGTGACCCTACCTTGCCGTGTCACGAGCACGAGGCTTCTCATTGTGCATGTGACGCACAATCGAGCGAGAACACCCTCTTCGACACGCAGTATCGGTTTCCGATACGCACTCCGTGGACACGACACGGACATAGTTTTGACTCCGTGAGTGCCCGAGCACGTCACGTATGTCGAGACTAACATGCTTGTCGGGTTTCATGATTTATTGTTGAGTATTTTGTGATTTGGGTCGTTTTGTCGAAATTGGGTTTTTCGGGTTCAATATTTTGAATAGAAATATGATATTTTGATTCTTCGACTTTTAATCGATATTTTCTGACTTGTTAACTTATATATAATATTTTGGACTTGCGGAAAGTGATCTGCGGGATTATTACCTATTTGTTTGCCTTTTTCAAGTATAATTGGGTTTTTCCTCCAATATAAAATTGATTAGTTTTATAGTATTTTGATTTTCTGGATTTTATGTATCAAATTCTGAGTTTGTGATTCATAGATGACATTCTGAGTTTGTGGGAGTTGATCCTTTGTTTTATATCCTATTTAATTATCATTTACATATACAATTTGGATTTTCCTTTATATATATAAATGTATATGTGAGTAGATATATATTTATATATAAATGACTCGTATATATGTAAATATGTTGGAATGAGAGTTTAAGGTTCGGAATTCCAGGTTTGAGTCCATTTCTCGGATTCGAGTAATCTATCCTCTTTACCTATATGAGTATGTATATGTATATTATGCATATGTATATATATATATATATATATATATATATATATATATATATATATATATATATATATATATATCTATTCTACTATATAATATGAAAACTTAGATGGTGAAACTTTTGAATTCCGAAAATACCCTTAAATATTTATACTAATTAAAATAGTTCATTAATCTATTCTACTATATAATAGGAAAACTTAGATGGTGAAACTTTTGAATTCCGAAAATACCCTTAAATATTTATACTAATTAAAAATAATTCATTAATTTTAATAAGGACAACTTAGTAATTAGGAAGACTACCATTTGCTCTTCCTAAAGAGTCTTCCTAAACTAATTAGGAAATGTTAAAATACGTGCAAGACACGTGCACATATGCTAGTATATATATATATATTCACATATAGATATATTCACATTCATTAAGACATATAGATATATTCACATTCATAAGCTCTTCCTAAGGAGTCTTACATTCATAAGCAATCATATATATATATATATATATATATATATATATATATATATATATATATATATATATATATATATATATATATATATATATATATATATATATATATATTTTGGTTACATTCATAAGCAATCCACACACATATAGATATATTCACATTCATTAAGGCAATATATATATATATATATATATATATATATATATATATATAAAAATATATATATATATATATATATATATATATATATAAAAATATATATATATATATATATATATATTTTATATATATATTGCCTTAATGAATGTGAATATATCTATATGTGTGTGTATTGCTTATGAATGTAACCATAGGGTATTGGGACAGATTAGGATCGACCCTATGAGCTTAGTTTAGTCGAGTTGACCGACAAGTTGACAAAAGTCAACTTTGGGTCAAACTTGCTTCAAATCGACTCAAACGAACTCGGAATGACTTGAAAACTTGTGTGTGACCTAAAAATTAGTAAACGGACTAGTTGACTTAGAGTTGACCAGGTTTGACCAGAGTTGACCATGTTTGACTTTGACCTAGAAGGACTTAGAAGCATGTAGAATTGCATTGTAGCCCTTTCTTGTAATATGTTAGACCATGTTGTGACTTGTGGTTACTTTAAATAGGTTTACATCACTCCAGTTCAGTCACACATCCTCATCAGCAGTTCAGATTGTCAGGCGAGTACATTCTCTGGCCGTTTCATTCTTGCTTGGACGTATTTACTTGTTATAGACTAGCTTACTTGTTGCTGTCACGATGTATCACAGATTAGTACTATATGGATCTCTTCATGCGATGTTATCCCCTCGGATATATCGGGTATATTGTGCTCATGTACTTTATTATGTGCATCGTTTACTCATTCTATTTGTACTTATTCATGTATACTCATGTGACATTTATGTACACTCATGATCATGTGAGCCTTCATGTATAACCCAGTGTGCATGTGGACTAGCTATCCATGTGACGCACTACTTTCATGTGCAATAAAATAACCTAGACAGATCCTTGTGTACTGATTGGGGCAGGGGGGAGTATTTATTTGGTTATGTGATCTACACCATTTCATGTATAACTCCAAACTAGATTTAAGTCATGTATAACCTAAGCTTGTTTATATAACCAAACATGTGCTCCGAATCACGTAGTTAGCTCAGTTTTCTTATCTATGTCATGTATATCTATTTTTACTATATTATGTTCTTCTTTTTGCAGTCTCTCTACTATTTCTTTACAGCAGTTCATGTATATTTTTCTATAGCTTGTTTCATATTTCTTTTCATGCTATGAACTGTGTGAGAGATATGTATTCGTTCATGTCCTGACTGGACCCGCTGAAAATATTACAGATGATGAGGATTGCTGCGACACTTACTATGGAGCAGGCTTCGTTGACACAGGTGACCTGGACCCTCAGCAGGATCCAGTAGTCGCTGAGGACTTGTCATGAGTATAGATTAGACTTATATCTTTATCTAGTTGTTGAGACACTGTGTTGTATTGAGATATGATTATGGTATGTTTTACACCGGAATTATTATTGATATTGTGACTTTCTGTTGAGATTATATTTCTTCCATTCCATCTTAGTTATTGTGATTGAGTTGTACCATATATATATATCATACTCCAATTAGAGCATATTCTAGATTGTGTTAGATGTTGGACCTAGGACAGCGTTCTACAGCCGACACTACGGCGTAGGCTGGACGTACCCACGTCTCGTGCCCTTACACCGGGTGCGGGTCGTAACACTTGGCCGTATGGGATATTCGAGAGCCTTGCTTCTGCGGCTTGGTTTCACTTAGCCGCATGGGAACTTCAAGAGCCTTCCCTCTGCGGCTCGAATCCACTTAGCCGCAGGGGGTCTTCGAGAGCCTTGCTTCTGCGGCTTAGGTTTCTTAGCCGCATGGGGTCTTCAGGAGCACTCCTTCTGCGACTCAGTTTCACTTGGCCGCATGGGCTCTTCGAGAGACTTCCCTCTGCGGCTTGGTTTCTATTGGCCGCATGGAGTGATGATCCGCATAAACTCCTTCTTTTCCATGCTTCTACATCTCCGAGCTCGGACTATGTGCCTCCCGCAGGCGGACTGTCCCTCCCTCCTACGAGGGGCTATACGCCGCCCTGCCCCGCCCCGGGTGCATGCGCCTGTCTTTCGGGCCCCACGCCTACCGCAGGCAGCCATACGCCCACTTCCACTATTCTCTCCACCTGCCCCTATGCACCGCCCTGTCCCACCCCAGGTGCAGGTGCCTGTCCTCCAGGTCATGCGCCTGCAGCAAGCAGGCATGCGCCCACCTCCACTATTCTCTCTTCCTGCCCTCCATCGATCCCCGTTCCTGTAGGGCCCGAAGCCCGCGTTTCCATCTTTGAGGGGTCGCCCTGCACTGCAAACAAACCTATGTGTGTGTGTGTCTATATATATATATATATATATATATATATATATATATATATATACATATATAAAAAAAATATATATATATATATATATATACATATATATAGAGAGAGAGAGAGACCGAAACACGACGGACTGCAAGTAACTAGAAAATTCTTCTCTCCCAATGATCTAGATAATCAAGCTAATTATTAGTCCTTAACATTTTCTTGTTGGATTCTGGGTGTGGCATTCTGCAGAATCTATCCTAGATATGATATACAAGACTGGACAATACAAGAAAGTGCATTATAACAAGCCACAACAAGAAAATATAAAAAGTTGGAGGCTAGGAGTGCGCTACGATGAGCCACTATAGAGAAAATAGGGAGTGCGCCATAGCAGGCCACAATCATGTAAGCAAGGAACGACATGTACAATAGTGCACCACGACGTGTTACTATCTAGAAAGCAAAGAAGACATGTAACATGAGTGCGCCATAACGGGCCACTATCTAGTAAGCAAAGAAGATATTTAACATGGGTGCACCACAACAGGCCACTATCAAGATTATCAAGATGAGATCATGTTGTCATGTTCAAGTTAAGTTCAATATTAACAAGTTATCAAGTTGGGTCGTCGCATTTTAGGTCAAATATAGAAAACATACAAAGAAGATAAAAAATTGTGATTGAAATCATCAGTCGCATATGAACTCTAATTAAGGTGAAACAAGAAGATTCGTGAAGCCAAGACAAAGATCTAAAACTTTTATGTTGTGAGTTTTGCAAGATTCTAGCTACAAAACAACTTAAACAGACAAAAAGGCCAAGTGCAGGAAAGGGCAGTGCAGTTTGTACAGGAAAGTGCAGGTGCAGTCTACGCAGGAAGGTGCAGGTGCAGTCTGTGTCGGAAGGTACAGGTACAGTCTGTAGAGGAAGCGCAAATGCAGTCTACGTAGGAAGGCACAGGTACAATCTGTGCAGGAAGGCGTGCAAGCTACGTAGGAAGGCGTGCAGGCTGCAAAGGAAGTTGCACAGGCTATACAGAAATTTGCGTAGGCTGCATAGGAAGGTACGCAAATTATGCAGGAAGGTGTGTAGAAGGTGAACATGTTGCACAGGAAGGTGCACAGGCTGTGCAGGAAGGTGCGTAGAAGGTGTGCAGGCTGTTTATCATCCCCAAATCAGCACCGAAGTGCAAAGGGAACCCATGAACTCAAAATGCCATAACTTACTTAAAATAAATCGAAATCGAGTGGTTCAAAAGCCAAAATTGGGTAGAATAAAATTTTCTACAACGTGAAACCCTTAGATTTCGGAAATAACAAAATTTAAGAGATCAAAACTAAGAAAAACCGAAAAAACTACAAACTTAGATCTACAAAAATGTAAACATCAAAACCAAAAACTCCAAGTTCTAAAGGGGCTTAGAATCATGCAAGAAAAAGATTAGAACAAACAAAAATGACAACAAAATAATATTATTCAAGATTTAGCAAGATGTACTTGCCTAGGTTAAGCTCCAAGCCTAATCTTCCACTCCACCTCCAAGAGGGGTACGAAACCACACTTTTGGCCTCAAAGCCAAGCTCTTGGCAAGCTTCAAGGGGAAGAGAAGAGAAGAAGAAATAAAGAGAGAGTGAAGAGAATGAAAAGAAAGAGGAGAGAGAAAGTGAAAGGGTATATATAAAATAGAGAAATAATCATAACCGTTGGATGGTGATCCATGTAAAGATCTAAGTCAATCCTAACCATCCAAAGAAAACCAAGTATCCATTAGATAATAGAATGCGTCTATATTATTTACAAAAATATCGGAAATACTATTCATAAAAATATCTGAAATCGAAAATATCTAAAATGTAGAAAATCTATCAGGGCAGTTTACCGTCAGTATACACTGGTATACTAGCGATATGTCGGTCAAGGAGAAAATCTATAAGTTGAAAAAAAAATTAAAGCGCTCCAAAAATTAAGAGAATACAAAATACAGTACAAAAATATGTATCCATATATAAATATTGATACTATGAAACGAGTCTCATAACTTTTCCATCCTTAGAAAAATTTTGTTCTCGGAATTTCCTAAAGCTAGTCAAGCATAAAAACCAAAAAGCTCAAGAAATATAACTATCTCAATAAACAAAGCATGGTATATAAGTAAATGAAGGCAACAGTAATATAAATAAATGTGTAAGCAATACACAGCCACAATCAAGAAGGACTGGAGGCATATGAATAAATATGTCTCTTAAGTTAGTTGAGTAGGGACCGGCCCTCGCTGGCCTATGCTGACTCCCAAAATCGATAGGGGTCAAGTCTCAAAGTAAGTCGATACCAATGACTTAGTCTAAGACATGACTCTACCCAGGATGTATCTTCATAGTCGAGACATATGATAGGTATCATGTATCTCAATATACGAAGACAGAACAGTAGGACAAGAAACTCTCATCTACTTACCGAATAAGTCAAGCTGACCGTTGTACCCTGATATCGGTAGAATACGAGGTTGTCGACAAGAACCCAAGATATACTACCACTACCTGGCCTGCTACTGAAGGATAAATCAAAAGTGCATAACTGAAAAAAGACCAAAAAGATGGTACCTGAGACTCCCTAGGTACTACCCTCATACCGATACTAGAGCTGCCCTTGAGACTGCGCATACAACTGCGCTCTGCATTGCCTGACCCTCTGAGCTTACGATGGTAGAGGATACTTTGCCAATGGCTAAACATATAGTATTGGCCCTAACTTCTCATCCACTGCTGGGGGTGATGACTGATGCTACGGAAAGGAATGAGGTAGTACATCTGGTATAGTTGGCCGTCCTCGAGATGTCGGATAGAGGCAAGTGCTAACTGAATGGTCCTCTGCTCCATAGCAGATCCATCATATATTGGCCGCCCGACAAACTGATCTGAGATGCCCTATCTTGCTATAATAGGTACATACTTCTTATTTTGCCTAATACTACTGGTCTTTCTGCCTCTGAGCCTGGGCCTACATATACTGCTAAGATCCCTCCTACTGGAATGCATGGGACTGCGTCGATGAAGGCCTCTAAGCTCGCTTCTGCTGAACTAGTGTTGGTACCTCGAACAGGATAACTATAGGCTGGAAGGATGAAGATCCTGCTAAACTTCCCCGGGGATAAATCCCTATCATGTGATCTGGTGATCCGTATAACAAACATAGAAAGTTGGACCTTCGACAAATAAGATGAGTGTGCCCTCCCCTTCCACAGAAGGAAAATATGACTAGTAACTCCTAGTATTGGTATGGAGGTATTGGTGAGGGATGTCAGAGTAAAAAGCCTGACATGGGTGCATGGTACCTCTTACGACCCTCAGTTCTGGATGCAGTACTCCTGGCTATATGCTCGTGCTCTCGTACTGCCTCTACGGTAGGTCGGGCTCGATATGCTGACTAAGTAGACGACTGGTACTGCCTGGCTCCAATCTATACTCCTTTTGGCTGCAGGTCCTCGGCTTGAAATACCTCTGATATTCTTTGTTGATATTCCTTGTCTATTACGGTCTATCAACATCTGAATACTCTGCTAAAGAATGAGATCTTCTCGTTGTTGTGAATCCATCATATCCTTCATGATCCCCAGAAATGCATGCATATCGGGATGATTTGATACTACCTCTGCTCGGACTGTTCACTGCATAGATACATCTGGCTGATCGGGATAGACGGACATCATTGCCCTCAGGTTGACTCTCGACTCTGCTCCTGAATGCTGAGACTAATCCTCTAAAACTAGCCTAACAGAAGACTGCTGACCTGCTATCGACCGAACCCAAACGAGATAATCGAAAGGATTAAGAACAGTGCTCCTGAAAGTTAAAGGATACAAGGATCAAATCGAGGGAATAGAAAAGATCAACAATCAAGACAGATATCAGGTCAAAAGATCAGAGATATAGAAGAATACGAAAGATATCAATAAAAAAGAATTATGACTGAGATATCTAAATAGAAGCGACGATTGCGGCGGTGCAGCCCCTTCATTGGTGGTGTTCGACGCATCGTCTTTGTGCATCCAGACTTGATAGGTCTTTTTCGACTTTGGCAGCCATTTCAAAGGGCTCACACTGCCTTCAGAGATGAACTCCTCGTACGCCTGTTGATTGAGGCATACCACAAGCATCTTATGGGAGAAGCCAAGTTTGTTGTCGTCAGACTGTGATACGACCTTCTCGTTGGAGGAGAAAGTGGTCTCCAGCAGAGTCGTCATCTTGTTTGCCATCGAAAACAAGTTATTTTGAATAAACTGTATATTTTAATTACAAATAGAACAGAGAACAATATAGGACTTAGATGTAGTCGTAGGAATATACTTTGTTTTTATCTAGGATCTGCGGCGATGGAGTGAGTGGTAATATGTTGACTTCGTTGACGATATGACGACGATCTAGAACTCTCTGAAAGTCTAGATTGCTCTGGAACGGGTAGTGACTTGAAGAGGATTATGACTCTTGTAAGTGCTCTGTGTCACTACCACATTTTAGCTTGAGGGTATTTTGGTCATTTTGAAAATTTTGAATTTATTTTGAATTATTGGAGTGATGATTGTTATTTTTGACCTTTGCTAGTTGAGACTTTGGAGACTAAACTAGATGTTGACTATAGCTATGGTGACTTAAATAGCATGGTGGGACCCTAGTTTAACTTAAGTCAACCCAAGTTAAGTCATTTGGAATCAAGTTTCATATAGGAGAATAAATGATTAGGTTCATGGACTTTTGACTTAAGGAGTGATTTCCTTTAACATTGAAATTTAGCCCAAGCCCATTAGTCGTAACCCTAACCCTAATTCTTTCCTTTATGGCCGGCCACATAGGGATCCACCCTATATAAACTCTTTTCCCAGTTCTTGCCTCCTTTGTATCAACACAACTTTTGCAAAGAGATAGGTATTTGTCCTTCTTTCCAAATTTATAAATCCTTCATTTTCATTCCTTTTTAACTCTAGTTTCTTGTATTAGAACCTAATCCCACTCAATTTTCTGTTCATGGAGAGAAATCTCAGATTTAGTACAATTTGGAGCTATTGGCTTGCAAGGAGAATCATCATATTTGGGACTTTTTCCTTGTCATTGATACTCTATAGGTAAACCCTTTAAACTATATTGTAATCCTAATTTCTTTGCATAATAGCCTAGATCTAGGTGTCCCCTAGTTGTGCTGTGTGATTGGTGGAATTTTGTATTGATTTCGTGTCCATATCGGACATGTATCATAATCTAGTTCTAGGTGTTTGATAGAATGCCACAAAGGCAATTTATTTGCTATTTTTGAAAAGTGTTTGAATAGAAATGTTGATTTATGTGCATATTATGGTTTCACCATGGATTGAGTCAAATTCGAGCCGTGTCCGTGTCCAAACAGGACACGAACACGCTTACTGTGCACGCGCGGACAGTGTCCTGCTGCCCGACACTGAGTTCTTCCTACTCAGGACACATTGACACGAGAAATTTGGGGCGGATGTCAGGGCAATGATTGATATCAACCTTCCAAAGTTTGGGATCCAGTGATTCACCAGACAAGAAGAAATTTGCCCCGTACTGGATTCATACTGTGCACGCAGAGTCGAAAATTCCTCACTGACACGCGTCTCGTGTCTGCACAGGATACAACGTGGACACTTTGTGGAGTGTTCAGTATGTAGCCCTAGAGCTGGGCTACACGTGGACGTGACTACGTGGACACATGTGTCGTGTGTCGTATCTACGAACGTAATAAACACGTGCACGAGACTGTGCACCGTCTCAGTATACTCGTGTGTTGGAATCGTCTTGGACACGTTTGTGTCCAGTTTTTGGACACTAAATCACTTGCATGACATATTGACATTTGACACATTAATTACCTACCCTTAAAATTGATTATTAGTTGTATTTTGAATTAGAATTAGTGGTTTCTCATATATCAGACACTCATACACACACAAAACTGAGAACCTATAACTGATACACTGATTTCTGTATACACACTCACACATTGATATTACACACACACCCTTACACTAAACTGAGAACACCATATATCCATGCTACACACACACACACATTGAGACACTCACTCACACATGGACTCACACATATACACAGGCACATTCACTAATCTGAGAACACCCCCTCCTTACTGCCACACACACACAGGAAACCTATATACACACACACACACACACTAATGTACACACACACACACACACACACATATATATATATATATATATATATATATATATATATATATATATATATATATATATATATATATATATATATATTTTTTTTTTTTTTTTTTTTTATATATATATACACACTAATGTACAAGAATATATATATATATATATATATATATATATATATATATATATATATATATATATATATATATATATGTATATACATATATATATATATATATATATATATATATATATATATATATATATATATATATTACATATTATCATACAAGAATATATATATATATATATATATATATATATATATATATATATATATATATATATATATATATATATATATATATATATATTACATATTATCATACAAGAATATATATATATATATATATATATATATATATATATATATATATATATATATATATATATATATATATATATAAAATATATATATATATATATATATATATATATATATATATATAAATATAATATATATATATATATATATATATATATATGTATATTGCTTGTATGAAATTAGTATATGTAAATATGGTGAACATATGCTAGTGTGTTGCCAATGTAGATTGGTTTATAGGCATATAGCCTATATGGTTTCCTATATGTAAGCCTATGGGTATATATCATGTATATACATGAGATTGTGTGTTGATAGCTTGTATAACATTGTGATGGTATGTGAATGCCAGGATAGACATGGTTAGGCTTAGTGAGACTTGTTTGGGTTAGGATTTGACCTAGTTGACCTAGTTTGACTAGTGTAGTTGACTAGAGTTGACCAAAGGTTGACTTTAGCCTAGATTGACCCAAACATCATGTAGAATGCATAGTAGTGATCTATTTTACCATTTTGGATATTTTTTGACTTGTGATGTTCTAAATAGGAGCCAGACACCTCTCCTCAGACAGTATATTCATTTCAGATACTCAGGATATCAAGCGAGTACATTCTTCGACCGTTTCATACTTGCTAGGACTATATTCTTGCTCTAGATTACTTTACTTGATGCTGTCACGATGGAAACACATATTAGTACTATATGGATCTTTTCATACGATGTTATCCACCTCGGGAGCATCGGATACATCATATCATGTGCATTTTACTTTCATCATGTATTCCTGTGCTTTCACCATTCATGTGCACTCTCGTGATTCATGTACTCTCATGTTCACAGAGCCCCCATGTTTATATTCATGTGCACCCATTTAAGGGCTCCCATGTGAAATCAGGTATAATAACATAACTTGAACGGATCCTTGTGTATTGATTGGGGATGGGGGAGTAGAAATAGTCATATGAATATTTCCAAAGTAGTGTAGCCATGTACAACCTCTTATGTTTATTATCAAGCCGTTCACATGTCTATATTTGTGAAACCCAAAATTTCTAGAATTATTAATTGTTGGATTTTATTTTTCTGTAGCGTAATCTTTGTCTTAGTTCTATTATTGTTATTATTATTATTATTATTATTATTATTATTATTATCATTATTATATTAGTCGGATCAGAAAAATATTATTTTTAAAATTAATCATTGGATTTTTTTATTGTGGCCCAGTCCCGATCCCGTGTCCGGGGTCCGACCCCGAACTCGAACCCGACTTCCGTTTCCGAACCCACCCTTGGGTTTCCATTAAAACCTGAAATTATATCTATGTATATATATGTATACATATGTTGGTTTGATTAGTATTATTAAAAAAATAGAAAACCTATTCCCATTTTTCCCCACGACATGGTCCCCCACGACCAGGCCGTTCCCCCTCTTTTTCCTCTCCTCCATACAACTTCCCTTCTCTATCTCTACTTCTTCTCCTCCTTTTCCTTAAAGAACCCACATCAGTAGCTCTCTCTCTCTCCCTCACTCTCATTCCTATCCCAACTTCTTCCTCTCACTTCTTTCCCACCTTTTTTCCAAGCTTCGGCCAACCCGAGCCCAGCCCGGCGTCGCCCTACCTCGCCTTCCCGGCGACCCCAGAACCAGCCGCGTGCCTCCGACCCGAGGCCGCAGCACCTCCCGCCGGCCAGATCCGCCCCTGGCGACCCCCAGCGCGCTGTCCCGCCGGCCAGATCCGCCCCCGGCGACCCCCTGCGCACTATCCCGCCGGCCAGATCCACCCCCGACGACCTCCGATTCCCCGTACCGCCGGCTAGCGCCTTCCCGACGTGACCCCGAGCTTTCGACCGACCCCGAGCCCTATCGGCTCCACCCAGTGCTTCCCCGAGTTTCGCAGCGCTCTGTCCCGAGCCGATCTGCTGTCCGCGCCTTCTATGCGCTGTTCCGAGCCATTTTTCGCTGTCCGCACGAATTATTTTCCCTTATTTCGGTATAATTTTGTATCCCCGTCCTTAACTAGTCTGTGATTACGCGGTCCCGATCCCGTTTCGGGATTCGGTATTTTAAAATATTGTTGCTTTTGGGTGATACGTAGATTATCGGTTACGTCGCGGCGTATTTTTTTATTTTTGGATATATTGAGCTGTGGTAGGCTTTTGGGTTGGATATTTATTTTTGGGTTGGTAATTAGTGATCCCTGGTTTGGGATATTTATTTGTGTTGAGGATTAGCATCGTCCCAGGATTGGGTTGTCCCAGTTACCGAAGAGGTGCTGCCAAAATTTTCGGAAAGGTTTTCAAAATAAAAGTATTTAATTAAATTTAGTAAATTGGTAAATAAAAATCTATTTTTTTCAAATCCGGTCCTTGAAAATGATTTACAAATTTTTGTTGGCTTTAAACGTTGATTTTTATGGATTTTGTACCACCAGTTAGGCGACGACTATATCGGTCGAATGAGCCTCGGCGAAACGCAAACGCTACAGGGTTTCCTGTACGTTGAGGCGTTAGCCAGCAACATGAGATTGCATGACCAAGTCTGAGACTCTTTAATTTTTAATTTAATTATCATTTACTTTAGAACTGGTACTGCTTTTAGAATTTATGGTGCAGGGCCTCGGCCTACAGTTTGGACCGTTCGCGGCAGTCAGAGCTCGCCTTAGGATTAATTAATTACGTAAAAATTTGTAAGGACATAAGCCCAGTTTTTTCTTTATTTTTCTGTGACCATGTATTGGGTAGCATAGCTTTTCCTTATTTTTCTGGAATGTTGATTCGCCGTTAAACGTGTAGAATATAAAATGGATATATATATATATTTTATAAAGAAAATTAATAAGTTTTCTCACAATAAATAATCTGGTAATTTAGCAATTCACATTTTTCCTCATTTAAAGAAAAGTCTAGTTTTATATATATTATAAAATACAAAGTTTTGACAAGTTAACCTATAAATCGCTATTTTTCCAATTAACTGAATTAACCGGTTTAACCAAGTAAACGATAACCAACGTAGCTTGCGACGTTAGGCGTGTTTCGGTTGTTAATTAAACAAACTTAAAACCTGACTAGGGTCTGCTTCTAGAGATTGTAACTAGCACACCTAGAATGGTTTTATTATGGTTCAAAGTCAAGGTTCTCAACTGTAGGATCTTGGAGTCGTACTTGACTTCCTCCTCGGTACCGACATTCCCGATCCAGTCAATCAACAGAGGCAAGTTTACGTTTATGCTATCTTATATTTTTCTTAGTAATTGTCAAGCTGCATGTTTAAACCACATTGCTACACGGAGCCCTCTCCTAGGGTTCAAACATTGATTGTAGGAATTGGGGGAATAGTATAGCGTTTATGACCAATACCCCTCATATTGCATAATTGTGCGAGCTTACCCCTCTTACACACGGGGATAAGCCGTATCGCATCGCTAGGATGCTATTGTACAACCCAAGCCGGTCATACACGTTTACACGTTCAAATCACATTGTTTTAAGAAATGAATTATTAAATTGCTGGAAAGTATTGTTTTAACTGTTTAGCCTGCACTTTTCTATTATTATTTGAAATGTGAGGTACATATTCGTACTTGCTCCCTCCTGACTGGAGACCAACATTTTTAGGTGACACTTTTCTAGTTGTTTTTCCAGTTATCTAGTTTATTGTATTAGAGTTTGTTAATTTGAATTCAGTACTTTATTTCAGTTCTTTCATTTCCAGTTGTACTTTTCAATTGTTGAATAAAAAGTTTTAAAATTTTCGTATATTCAAGTTGTGACAAATGTATAAATGTTGTCGTGAATACCAACATATAGAACAGCTTACTGCCGCCGTCTCACAACGGTGTAGGCTGGACATGATCTGGTTCGACCCAATAATTTAGGATCGGGTCGTGACATATTTTTAGTGGTGGCCCATACAAGGCCTAAACAACAACTTAGGTAAACATATCTAGAAACAATTAGAATACTAGAACATTGATTTGTCACAACATAGGTCCGAATTATATATATATAAATATTTTTGTTTGATTATAAACTGGTAGGATACCTTGCGTATGTATTGCATCCTAAACCTTCCAGAGTATGGCCAAAGGAAAGACCACCCGCTCCGGCCCTGCTGAAGATGAGGTGTCATCTACCAATCACACCCCACATCCTCAAGCACGCCGGGACCCTCCTTCCTTGCAGCTGACTGACCGTCTCCACGCTACACCAGCACCCCGCCCCGTTTATGCTATTACAGCGCAAATGGCAGAACCTGCACTTCCCCAAACTGAGCCGCAGTCCCCTGCGGTAGTGCCCGCACCAGCTGCCCCACCAGTACCGGTGGACCCCACCGAGCTCGTAGGCCTGCTACGAGAAGTACTGGAGGCCCAGAGAGCCCAAACTGAAGCCCATCGCGAATAGACCGCAGCCCAAGTTGAAGCCCATCGCGAACAGACCGCGATCATGAGAGAAGGCATGGAGAATGCCAACAACGTGGCTATGGCTGCCCTCGAGAGAGGAGGAACAGCTCAATCGGAACCAAGGCCTTCTAAGGTAAGAATAAATCTAAGAGTTAATTTATGTATCATTAAGGCCATTCAATTGATAAGAGACATTATTATGTGAAGGTCGGCACTATCGAGAACTTTAAAAAGCAGGACCCTCGACCCTTCAAAGAAACCTAGGGAATCATCTATGCCGACGAATGGCTCGACAACATGGAGCAACTCCTCAGCGTCGCTCGACTACCCGATGACCTCCATGTCGAAGCAGTAGGACTCCAGCTGCGAGATGTAGCAAGCACCTGGTATCGAAATGAACCCCGACTCCTGGACAAGCAGCTTGATTGGGACACCTTCAAAAGGTTGTTCCGCAGGAAGTTCTTCCCAACATCAGAGCTGCAGGAGATGGAAAGACAGTTCCAGGATCTGAAGCAAGGAAACATGACGGTTGGAGAGTATGCAGCAGAGTTCGGCCGAGTTAGCCGCTTTGCCAAAAACCTAGTTGCTGACTGTCATGCCCCAGAACCAGAAAACTGGAGATCGGGGGCGAAACAAAGCCAGCTACGTATATCAAGGTACGCCAGTACCCCAATGTACGATCAAAGCTGTCTAGAAGACAAGTGGGAAGACTCTAGCATGCCACTGACGACTCCTATGGTCGAACAAATCCTATCTCAATCCAACAACAACAAGTATCAAGAGTATATCAAATATAAAAGTAAAGAGGCATCCCAAAATAGTATATCATACATGATCATGAAGCTAGTGAATACAAAATGCTACACTAGCAAGGTACCAATATACATGATCACTATATCAGTCTAGATCTAATATAATACATCATGTTGACCGAAGTCTGAGAAGGTCTCAAAATAATAGGGCTAACACATGCCCTAGCTAACACCACCAAAATGAAATGAAACACGAGCGGCACAAAAAGGAAACCCACTCGCGAGGAGGAACAACCGCAGATCTAAGCAGGCGGCGGGTCATCCAGAGAAAGTAGGGAGAATCCTCGGGCTCCAGCGGTAAATCTGGCCAAACAAAACCAGTGGGGTCAGGCCCCAAATAGCAAGTACCACAAGGAAGCTCGAGGTACACGACAAAACCCAACAACAACAAAATAACATAATGACAGAAGTAAATAAATGCGGATCGAGACTAGTGCGGTACCAATGCACATATCTCAAGAATATAAATGACTGAATGGAAATACTGAACAATATAGCTATGGAACAGAAATAATCTGATGAGCAACAAGGGGTTTAAGAACTACTAGAAATCGGAGCTACAACCCTTAAACCAAACAAGGACCGGGGTTACAGATCTTTTCCCTAGCAGAACTTAGCCTCTGGCCACTCACCGACACAAGAGCATATAAGGTAACATACAATCAAAAGTGCACGGCCAATCATTGCCTACGGCTTTCTATCATTAACTAGCTAGGGTTATCACAATCCTAATTACTAATATGCAAGTTGAGGATTTTTGCAACTACCTGACTGCAGATACCCGGATGTCCAGGGGTACGAGTGGTACATCTATTGCCCAACAAGACTGCTAGCAGATGAAACGTGTCTAGACTTGTAACATGAACAACCATATCATATACTTGTAAAAGAAAACATATAACTGACTGTGCCGCAACCCGGCACGACATGTGACTCGATCGTATATCAATACGCGCAAACTTGGTAGGTCATGGAGCCCTTGCCTAGCAGGGTTGAGCCATGCCTCATGGGGCCCTTGGAGCTCGGGGTTGGTAGTGCGAATTTTCTCCTACAATGATCTACTTGAATTTACTAGTCATTTACCTTATCATATTCATGTCAAGTTCTTAAGTCGTGGATACTCAATAATTTCCTAAGATGACGTGTGTTATGTACGAGTAATTCGTAAGTTATCACTTACGAACATCCCCGTACTAACATCACGTGATACACAGAACAATACTCACACTCGATTGTCCAGTGCCAAGATGCAATAGATTAACATTTAACAAGCTATATCCACGGTGTCAAGGGAGAACATGTACTCATATCTCGGGTCTAGAAATCAATAAGAAAATCAAGTCATGAGTGCGCTTCTACGAGCCACTAAATCGAGCTAGGCATATACAGTAATCTGGAGTGCACCATGACAGGCCACTAACTATAATCTGGACATAGAACAATACATGAACATAAGCATATACCATGTATATAGAGTGTCCAATCATTCTTTAACTATCCAAGGTCATCTAATCATGTTAAGAGTCCATTACAATCGAAAAAATATCAAAAACGGACAAAAACGGGCAAAAAACGGACAAAAACAGACAAAAATAGCCCAACCGGATTATCCGGCGGATTATTGCGGATTTCCGGCAGATTTTCCGAAGTGTCACAGCAAGTTTAGTGGTGCAAGTTCGGATTTTCCGACGAATTTCTGCGGATTTCCGACGGATTTTCCGAACCGTCACAGAAAGTTAATTTTTGAACTCAAAACTTGTTTCGGCCATAAAACTTTATTTTAAATCAAAATTCGGACTTTCAAAAGTCAAAATTGAATAGAATTGAATTTCCTACAAAAAGGAAGTATTAGTTTTCACAAATTAAAACATTTGATAGATCAAAACTTCAAAATATTCGAAAATCATATCTAGAAACTCAGATCTACGCAATATTGTCGATCAAAACCAAAAGTGCTATATACTAAAGATGTTAACAATTTAGAGGAGCATATTATAGAACAATAAAACTTTAATTTTTATGGAAAACAAAATTTTAGAATGGTCATGTCACTTTTGAGCAAGATGTACTTGCCTAGGTTTTAGCAACCGAGCCTAATCTTCTACTCCACCACCAAGAGGGGCACGAAACCACACTCTAGGCCTCAAGGCCAAACTCCCATGTAAACCCTAAGGGGAGAGAAGAGAATATGAATGAAGAGAGAGGGTGGAGAGAATGAAAAGAGAGAATAGAGAGAAAATGAGAGGGTATATATATAAGAGGTGAATTAATCGTGACCGTTGGATCGTGATCCATGTCAAAATCTAGATCAATCCTAGCCATTGAAAGAAAACCAGTTGTCCATTGGATAATAGAATGCATCTACACTATTCATGAAATATCTAAATACTATTCATCAAAATATCCAAAACACTATTCATGAAAATATCGGAAACACTATTCACGAAAATATCTGAAATCGAAAATATCTAAAATGTGGAAAATCTGTCCGGGCGACATGCCGTCGGTATACTTCGATACACCGTCGGTATGCCGGTCAAGAAGAAAATCTATAATTTGGGAAAAATTTTAAAGCATTCCGAAAACCGAAGAAATACGAAATACAATACAAAATACGTATCCATATATAAATACCGATACTGTGAGACGAGTCTCACACTGACCCCGCGGATCGTGCTGAGAGATTCAGGTATGGACTAAGGGAAGAAATTTGCACCCCTGTGAATGCAGGCTGCGACAAGACGTACGAGAAGATTCTGATACGAGCCCAGGATGTGGAGAAGAGCTAGCCTTCTCATTCAAAAAGGGAGTATCCTAGAATTAGCAACTTCCAGGGTAACCAGAAGAGGCCCAACCAAAACAACAACAACAGGCCTTCTCACCGCCAGTAGCAGCACCATCAGGCAAGGACCAGTGACAGAGCGCCTCAGAAGCAGATCCCTGTCTGCGAGACGTACTTGACTTCCTCCTCGGTACCAACATTCCCGATCCAGTCAATCAACAGAGGCAAGTTTACGTTTATGCTATCTTATATTTTTCTTAGTAATTGTCAAGCTGCATGTTTAAACCACATTGCTACACGGAGCCCTCTCCTAGGGTTCAGACATTGATTGTGGGAATTGGAGGAATAGTGTAGCGTTTATGACTAATACCCCTCATATTGCATAATTGTGCGAGCTTACCCCTCTTACACACGGGGATAAGCCGTATCGCGTCGCTAGGATGCTATTGTACAACCCAAGTCGGTCAAAGACGTTTACACGTTCAAATCATATTGTTTTAAGAAATGAATTGTTAAATTGCTAAAAAGTATTGTTTCAACTGTTTAGCCTGCACTTTTTTATTATTATTTGAAATGTGAGGTACATATTCGTACTTTCTCCCTCCTGACTGGAGACCAACATTTTTAGGTGACACTGAGGATGCTGAGCTATTTTATAATAGCTACTATGACCCGGTATTGTATCCTGTGGTGTTGCCAGAGTCCCCCTTGAAGGACGCAGAACCAGAGGCTGATGGGCCGACTGTCTAGCTAGTTGTTTTTCCAGTTATCTAGTTTATTGTATTGGAGTTTGTTAATTTGAATTCAGTACTTTATTTCAGTTCTTTCATTTCTAGTTGTACTTTTCAATTATTGAATAAAAAGTTTTAAAATTTTCGTATATTCAAGTTGTGACAAATGTATAAATGTTGTTGTGAATACCTACATATAGAACAACTTACTGCCGCCGTCTCACAACGGTGCAGGCTGGACATGATCCAGTTCGACCCAATAATTTGGGATCGGGTCGTGACATATTTTTAGTGGTGGCCCATATAGGTCCTAAACAGCAACTTAGGTAAACATATCTAGAAACAATTAGAACACTAGAACATTGATTTGTTACAACATAGGTCCGAATTATATATATATATATATATTTTTGTTTGATTATAGACTGGTAGGATACCTTGCTTATGTATTGCATCCTAAACATTCCAGAGTATGGCTGTCACGCCCCGCTCCTATAGGAGCGATCGTCCTCGCTAAGGCGTGATGCCGCACGAGCCTAGATTGCGTTCGTGCAAGGCGGGTTCCTTAACGGCAGATTTCAGCGGCTGCGATGGGGTCGTAGCACAGAAGTTCCATGCAGAGACATTGAAGAATAGCAGCGAAAACTAGAACAAAACACAAGTTATTGTAAAACACTATTTTATTAATATTGAAACAAAGATTACAATGGGCTCAAGGCCAAGATTACAAGTCTGTCAAGCTCACTCATCTCACATTACAAGTCACTCAGCTCTCTCTCATCTCTCAATACAAGTCTTGAACCAGCGGAAGCTTCGAAAGGCGACGTCCATACATTATGTCTTGTATAAGTCTTGACACCATGTGGGCTCACGCTTAGAATTGTCAAGGAACTCCGTGCCTCGACGCATACAAGCGAGCTCCGCGCCATGAGCTTCTACCTGTGCCTGTACATGGAAATAATGTGGGTGTCAGTACTCAACTGTACTGGTGGAATGAGCTCCTCGTCCACCCATACAAAAGCAACACGTTCGATTTACTTTGTGCAACATAGTCCATTCTTATCAATTGTCTTTCTAGTCTTGTCTTAGGATCAGTTTTATGACAAACGCCTTGGCGTATTTGTGTCTGAGAACCATCCCGTGCTTGCAACAGTAACGTTAACTCATACCTTGCCTCCTGACCCTTCTCGTGCCAACAACGTTAACCTATCAAGTCGTGTTTGCCTTACGTCCATAATCGGGGACGTAGCTACACGATATACTGTATTTCTGTGTGACCGTGCTAACGCACCGATACCATCCTTATCCTTGCCACAAGACCTTCACCGTTTGCTTGCATTGTCAACGCACCGACTCACACTTGTATTTCGTGTTATACTCTAGGACATAACGACTCGGTCGTATCATGAACTCGATTCGTGCTTCAATACCTCTGAGGCAGTTCCTCCTCGCTTAGTCTGGCCTATACTTTAGTTTTGACAACGTGACCGTGCCTCACATTTCGAGGTCGTGCCCAGCAACTCAACGTAACTTCACCCAACTTGCCCTACGGCCCTTCTCGACTTAACTCGCAACAGCTCAAGTCTAACTAATGCAACTCTATGCCAACGACTTAACACTCGACGCTACATCTCGTTCCGAAGTACGCCACCTTCGTTGTAGCCAAATCTTAGGCCCAGACATTGTATCTTCTAACTGCATACACATTCAACTCAACTCAGTCCAAAGGCACACACGCAGATTGCCGCCCGTGCCGACACATCTATATGAATGGTCACTGGTATTAACTAGCCATCGTGGACATAGCCAGGCATTCGGGACCCTTGTACCGCAGGTGGTGATCCCCGATGCAAGTCCCCAACCTATCGATTGCCTATTACCCAGCTCGGCTATAATCTGTTCTTCCTAGGTCGGATCGATCTCTGGCCCAAGGTTTCCGATCCAAAGAACCATCGCCCTTGTCGACAAGTTGTCCATGACTGCGCACCTACGCTAACTTCTAGACTTAACGTAACTGTATGGTCTCATCATCATCATTTAGTTCCTTTGCTTTACTTTTTCTACTTTTCATACTTCTCTTGCAGAGCCCAAACCAGGGTTGCCTCGACGTCTGAACCACAGTCCCGATATATTTTCTCTCGGCGACTAACCATCGCTTAGACTTAACATTCCTTGAACTCCGGGAATGGCTACTGCATAGCCTTCCCACTTAACTTGAACATAACGTATCCCTTAAGTATCGACAGACCGTGGCTAACTTTCTACTGAACCAACCGTGGCTCGTGCCTTAAACCGACTCGTGTTCTACGCAATGTTATCGCCCAAGTCATACTTCATATGACGGGCCTTGGGATCGTGGGACTATTTAACTTGACAACCGCAGAAAGAGCGGGACAGAACTTGGAATGACTTAGGTCGACCGGCATAACTTTGCCTAACTTACTCAAGCCTACAACTTAACCCGAGGGACGAGCAAAGGCTATGCCAAGACTTGCGCAGTAGAAGCGTGCATGCTTTATCGAGCATTTACGCGGGCGACGCCTATGACTTAGGTAAGTTCATAGTTTTGTGTCGAAAACCAACATTCCTTCTCCCAAGCCATGGGACGAAGGACCGAGTGTCATTTTCAAAGCACACCGTGCACCAACTCTAAGCCGACCGTTGGACCTTTCCATATTCTAACTCAATTCGACCCATCGGGATTACTTCCTTTAGCTATGTGGATTCGTCTCTTTTATTATTAAGCCTAGTTGTGCAAGTTAAAAACATGCGATTTATTATGTGAAGGCAAAGATGACGCAAGTTCACCGAAACTACCCCACCTGAGCGAGCGGTCGCCTCGACCGGGCAATGTCTTTACGCAGCCGTTGCAAAGCTAAGTCCGAACGCCATCGGCGTTTCGATTCCTCCGATTGACTGAGCGGGACGGGGCACTACATCATACACAACTCAGAAAAAGTTTCGTCCTCGAAACTTACTGAGTACACTCATCGGCTTATAACTTGATTCAACATCCTACGTTTCTCGCACACGCTACTCCTACGCGTTCCCTCAATCCGAGCCACGCTCGTGCTATTGCTAACTTAGTCGTAAGGTACACGAACCGATCAACCAACATTCAAACTTGTCTCAATTCAATGATCGTATTACCATCAACGTTTCTTCGAAACTCACGATTTCAAAATCCTTGAAACTTTCCCGTTCTTCAAGTCTGATTTGATTCAACGTATCACTTAGTTGGATCGTGCACATATTCTAGACGTCCCCAAAATACATATTTTTCAGCCAAGCCTCGTGATAGAGAATCCGCCACCACCACTCGAGTCGGATCGTGCACATATTCGGGCGTCCCTGATATACGTGCATGTCAACCGAGACTCACGAGTGGTGCCTCCATAAATCCTACCACTTCGCACTCGGACGTCTGCCTAACCGTGTCACGACCCGCACCCTAGAGTAAGGGCACGATACGTGGGTACGTCCAGCCTACGCCGCAGTGTCGGCGGTAGAACGCTATCCTAGGTCACAACATCTAACAGTTTAAGGTAATAACAGTTATACTCTCCGAATGGGAGTGACATAACAGAATATATATCTCAATCACATCTAAGGTAGAATACGATAAGATAGAATGATATAAAAGATACAAGATCCAAATCCACAGGAATACAATAGAGAGAAAGCTAAGTGTCTAAATAAACTCCACTAACATCCAGAAATAATACAGATCCAATATACAACTCAGTCTCCAATACTATGAAATAAGATAAAGACATCTATGGAACAACAGTCTCTACAGCTAAGGGATCCGAGTGGAAGTCTGGATCGCAAGTGTCCTCTAAGGATGTCCCATAGAAAGTATCTAAGTAGGCCTCCTCCTCGTCCTCTGTAAAATTTTTAACAGGTCCAATCAGGACGGGAACGAGCACATATCTCTCAAAATAGTTCATAGCAGGTTAGGAGTATAAAGCATGCAATAGAGTAAAATACAGGAAATACTGAAAAGGAAGTACAGAAAAACAGAAGATATTTTGTAACTAAAAGTAAATACATGATAAGTAAAGACTGTAAGTGGCTAAGTTATTTAGAGTACAATATGGTTATGTAAACGGATTAGGAGCACATGAATACAACTAAGAAGCACATGAATACCTACAGGGGATAGTGTTCACATAACCAATTCTACTCATCCCGCCCCAATCAATACACAAGGATCCATTCAAGTTACGTTATAGGGACATGAATACAGCTAAAGATACGTGAACTCATGTAATGAGTAGTACATGAGGCACATGATAGTACATGAAGGCACATGAGAACATGTAAATACATGAACTAATACGAGTACAAGGAGTACCTGATGCACATGATAAAGTACATGAACATGAAATACCCGATGCACCCGTAGAGGGATAACATCTCAGGAAAGGATCCATATAGTACTAATCCGTGATGATACGTGTCAGCATCAAGTAAAGTAATCTAGAGCAAGAATATAGTCCAGACATGTATAAAAAGATTAGAGAATATACTCGCCTGCTATCTGAATGTCCAAGATGAAAGTACTGTCCGAGGAGTGGTATCTGGCTCCTATTTAGAACATTACAAGTCACAACAAGTCCAGAATGGTAATAAGATGCACTACAATGCATTCTACATGAATCTAGGTCAATCTAGGCCAAAGTCAACTCTTGGTTAACTCTGGTCAACCCTAGAAGTCAAACTAGGTCAACTAGGTCAAACCTAAGACAAACAAGTCTATACTAGTCTAACTAGTCTATTCTAGGTCTAACAAGGCTATACAAGTCTATCTAGACTCTACACTGACAAACAGAAACACCCATAGGCTAAGAGCCTAGGCTATAGGTTATTAGGCAATACCATGCCTAACCCAACCTACAAATCACATATACACATGACAATACCTATATCTAAAATATAATACACATTTTGCTATATTTACATAATCTAATATAGAAATACATATTAACATATAGGTTACTTATATGTATACCACACATACCTATACATATTCATTATACAAGTAAAGGTGTGTGACAAGAGAGTGGGTGAGTGATACACTTGTGTGTGTGTATGTTAGGCTTGAGAGTGTGAGGGTGTCACATAGAGTGTGTGTTAGTGATACAAGGAATCAGTGGTATGGCAGTGCGTGATATAAACAGGAAATATGAAAAATTAGTAAACAACCATAGGAAATCAGTAAATGTTAAAAGAAAACAGTGGCAGCCTATCCTGGAAATCAGTGAACACATTTGTGTAACCTGGAAATCAATTGGTGAAATCCCGAAAATGGTGAGCTGCTAAACATGGCAGTTACATGTAAATAGATTTCAAGTTTTAGGGAACTAAGTAACAGTTGACAGTTAGCAAGAACAGTGAGCTATCCATGATGAAAATTGGAATATAGACAGTTGAAGGAATCCTGGAAACAGTAAGTACAAAGGGATACATTGAATCAAAAATCTGTAGCTAATACATATCCTGGAAATCATTAATTACAAACTGGAAATACATTTCATGTTGCTTTTAATTAAAATCAGTGGCTTAGGAAACCATGAAGTAATCTCAGGTTATGGAAACCATTTCAGCCTACAGTTCATTAAGAATGGTTTTAATCTCAGGTTTACAGGAAATCAGTGAAGCATATTCAGAGAATTCATCTCAGGAAATAGGAACCATTTCAGTACAGTTTTTAAAAAGGAAGGGAAATTAGTATATTAAGGAATGAATGAAAACTCTCAGGTATAGGAATTAAACCATTCAACTCAGATTTTAGCATTAAAAGAATCATTTAAACTCAGTTCATTAAGGAAACACAATCTCAGTTTAAAATAGGAAGAAACCAATCTCAGTTTCCAGTCAATTTCGAAATCTAACACATTATTCAAATCTCATTCACATACTATACAGCCTATTGAATTGTAAAGCTAAGCCAAATATGAACTATCAAACATGTGGGGGTGATTAATCAGTTGAAAACATCAATAGAATAGGATTTAAAAGTTTAGAAAAATCTGGAATCCCAAGTATCAGACAGTATCAGTTAACATGCCATAATCGAATCCAATTTCCACACTACAAAACCTAAACTAACATGTAAACTAATTTAACATAGATCATATATCATGTTTAGGACCTAATTAACAATTAAAATCACTTAATTAAAACATTTAAACTGAAATTAAAACAGTGAACCAATAAAACACTGATACACGCACAGTGCACACCCTGTGCACGTACGACATCGTGTCCGACATGACACGAGGGGTCGTGTCACTTGGGGAACTTCGTGTCAGTCACGAATACAACACGTATGTCAAAAATCCCGTGTCCAAGTGTCGTATGCTGTGCACAGGAAGCCCCGAGCAGCAGGGGAGCTACAGTGCCCGCACGCGCTCGTGTGCACCCGTGTGTTCCCGTGTCTATGGCGACACGACACGACACCAATACGTGCTCAGAATACTGGAAATCCATAAGCAACACTAAACCCTAATTTCTTATTCAAAAATATTCTAAAAATCAATTCGAAATGCCCTTTGGGGTATTTTATCAAACACATCATGCATCCACTGATACGTGTCCGATACAGACATATATTGGACACAAGACCTAGGGTTAGCTATACCTACAGTTAGGTTAGGCCTAGGGCTTCCTAAATATGCAATAAAAATAACATTCTATGGTGTAGATTCGAAATTACCTATAGGTTTGCAAAGCTCAAAAAGCCCCAAATGAGAATGGATCCTCAAGCCACCAAAACTCTCCCAAATTGTTTCTCCCCTGAAATTTCTCATTACCAACAGCAAGTAGAATAAATTTAGGACCTATTGCACTTGGTTTGGGTAGAAAAGGAATTGAAATGGAATTTCTAGGAATTATTGAAGTTGGGGACTTACCTCTTTCTCAAACTTGCAAATATTTCTAAAGGAGGCTAGCCCTAATTTCTAGGAGGCATTAAATAGAGGGGAATGATTAGGGTTGGCCGGCCATGGGCTGTTGGACTAGGGTTAGGGTTCCACTAGTGTTGGGTTTGGCCTCTATGGGCTTAAGTCACAAGTCATGACTTGTGAAACCACAAGCCATTAGCTAGCCTAATCAATTCCTAATCTCTCCAAATAAGTTCTAATTGGTTAAATATCACTAACTTAGGTCAAGCTAGGGTTCCATAACCTAACCAAATAGTCATGACCTAGGTTAGCTTCTAGGACAGTCTCCTAAGTCAACACTAGTCAAGGTCAAATAATAGCACCAAATCAATTATACTAAAAATCACTAAAAATTTTAATAATTATAATTAATACTAATAATTCCCAAATAATTCCAAAATTTTAAAAATGACCAAAATACCCTCAAGTTAGAAAAGTGGTAGTGACAAATCTACCCTCCTTAAAATAATTTCGTCCTCGAAATTAAAGGCGAAACTAACTGCTGAGAAGGATAGAAAAGTATACCTCAAGGTCCAAAAAGATAGGGGTACCGCTCGCGCATCTCATCCTCCCGCTCCCAGGTAGACTCTCCTGGAGAATGATGCCTCCATGCGACGTGTACCAAGGGTATCACCTGGTTCCTCAGAACCTTCTCTCGGCGATCCAGAATCTCCACAGGCTGCTCTGGATAACTGAGAGTAGGTCCAACCTCAATCTCCGAATGATCGAGCACATGGCTAGGGTCAGCCGCGTACCGTCTCAACTGTGATATGTGGAATACGTTGTGAACTCCCACTAGTGCAGGTGGCAAGTCCAGCCTGTATGCCACGTCACCGACTCTCCCGCTGATAACGAAAGGGCCGATGAAGCGCGGACTAAGCTTCCCACCTCCACCAAAACGTATCGTACCACGAGTCGGAGATATCTGCAGAAAAACCATATCTCCAACCTAATCACAAGCAAGGTCTCAAGTTACTAAAAATCAAACACGATCAATCAAACAAAACAAAAATACAACCTACTTCTAATCCTATCTCTAAATCTGTACCTTAAACTCCAACGGCCTCCGGTGGCTATCGGCCCAGTGCCGATGTCTGTCCTGCGCCACACGAAGTCTGTCCCTGATGAGCTTCACCTTCTCGGCTGCGTCAACAACCATCTCTGGTACCAGTAAAGCTCGCTCTCCAACATCATCCCAAGATAAGGGTGTACGATACCTACGCCCGTACAGAGCCTCAAAAGGTGACATCTCAATGTTGGCCTGATAACTGTTGTTGTAAGAAAACTCCACCAAATGTAGATAATCCTTCCAGGAACCTCCAAAATCCAGGATACACGTCCGCAGCATGTCCTCAAGCGTCTGAATAGTCCTCTCTGACTGTTCGTCCGTCTGGGGGTGGTATGCAGTACTAAACTTGAGCTGAGTACCCAAACTAGTCTGCAGACTCCTCCAGAAATGGAAAGTAAAGCGACTATCCCGATCTGAGATAATGCTGACGGGAACTCCGCGAATCCTGAATATTTGCCTCATGTACAACTCCGCAAGCCTCTCTTTAGACGTACCCACCTTGAATGGCAAGAAGTGGGCCGATTTGGTCAACCTGTCAACGATGACCAAAATCGCATCTTTTCCTCCTGGTGTACGCGGCAACCCAGATACCAAATCCATGGTGATATGTTCCCACTTCTACTCTAGAATGGGCAATGGCTGCAATAATCCTCGAGCCTCTGTCTCTCTGTCTTGACCTGCTGACAGACCAAGCATCTAGCTACGAAGCGAGCTACCTCCCGCTTCATCCCGTACTACCAGACATGCTCTCGCAGATCCTTGTACATCTTGTTGGCACCAAGATGTATAGAGTACTACAATCTGTGAGCCTCCTGCATGATCTGCTCCCTGAGCTCCCCGCTAGGCATACATAACCTGTAACCATGCCTCAAGACACCATCCTCTGTAAGTAAAAACTCGCCATCCACCAACCCTGCACGAACCTGCTCTCGGATGCACCGCAGAGCCACATCCTCGAACTGTGTCGCCTTGATCCTCTCCATCAAGTCCGACTGTATCTGAAGGCCCCATAACTGTATCTGTACTCCGGACACAATCACCTCAATCCCAAGGCTCTCCAAGTCTGCAAGCAAGTGCCGATCCATAGTCAAACACATGGCTGTCGAATACCTACTCAAGGCATCGGCAACCACGTTGGCCTTCCCTGGGTGATACTGTAGTGAGATGTCAAAGTCCTTCATCAACTCTAGCCATCTGCGCTGCCTCATGTTGAGCTCTTTCTGTGTAAACACATACTTTAAGCTCTTGTGATCTGTGAAAATCTCCACCCTCTCACCATACAGATAGTGCTTCCACAACTTTAGAGCAAATATCATCGCTGCCAGCTCCAAGTCATGGGTAGGGTAGTTCTTCTTATGGGGACGTAATTGCCTGGAAGCATAGGCAATCACCTTCCCATGCTCCTGTAAGACACAACCCAGCCCCTTCCTTGAAGCATCACTATAAATAGTGAATCCCCATGAACCTGAAGGCAATGTCAGAATCAGAGCTATCGTAAGCCGCTTCTTCAACTCATCAAAAGCTGCCTGACACTCTTCTGACCAAACAAACTCAGTATCCTTCTGGGTCAACCGAGTCAACGGCTCTGCAACCCGGGAGAAATTCTGCACAAATCTCCTATAATATCCTGCAAGCCCCAGGAAACTCCTGATCTTTGCCACTGAAGTCGGCGCTGTCCAAGCTTCAACTGCTGTGATCTTCTTCGGGTCCACTGAGATACCATATCCAGTCACCACATGACCCAAGAAGTTAACCCTGTCTAGGAAGAACTCGCACTTCGAGAGCTTGCCATACAATCTCTCCCTCCTGAGTGTCTCCAGAACCATTCTCGAGTGCTCCTCGTGCTCCTCATCTGTCTTCGAATACACCAGGATATCATCAATGAATACCACCACGAACTTGTCCAAGTACTGGTGGAACACCTTGTTCATTAGGTTCATAAACACTGCTGGTGCATTGGTCAACCCAAACGGCATAACCAAAAACTAAAACTGCACGTACCGCATCCTGAAAGCGGTCTTGGGGATATCCTCCTTCTTCACCTTCACCTGGTGATAACCTGACCTCAAATCAATCTTGGAGAACACCCGAGCTCCGCTCAACTGATCAAAGAGATCATCGATCCGCGGCAGTGGATATCTGTTCTTGATCGTCAGGTTGTTGAGTGCCCTGTAGTTGATACACATCCGTACCGACCAATCCTTCTTGGGTACGAAGAGTACCGGTGCACCCCAAGGTGAAGAACTCGGTCGGATGAAGCCTTTGTCCTGCCACTCATCCACCTGCTTCTTCAGCTCCACCAATTCACTCTTGTTCACTCGATAGACATGCTGAGAGATCGGTTCTGAGCCGGGAACCAAGTCTATCGAGAACTCTACATTCCTGTCTGGTGGAAGCCCTAGCAACTCCTATGGAAATACGTCCATAAACTCTGCGATCAAGGGATGCGGAGCCACCTGCTCCTCAACTGAAGCTCCACAGAAGATGCCACTGTCATGCTCTGCCTGCCGCCGGGTATACTCAAACTCTGGCTCTCCTGGCGTCCCAAACAAAACTCTACCCCCTCGGCAATCAACGTGGACGTGGTGTCTACTCAGCCAGTCCATACCTAATACAATGTCGTAGTTCGGTAGTGGCATGACGAGTAAACTCACTCCCAACTCTTGGTCTCCTAATATAAAGCTCCGTCCTCTGCAAACATCACTCACAAGGATGACCCCACCCTCGGTCATGATCTTGCAGGTCCAAGGCAATGGTTCGGAAACCAGACTGTGTCTAATAGCATACGATACTGATACAAAGCTGTGGAAAGCCCCGGAATCAAAGAGTGAAAATGCTGGAATGGAGTCGAGAAGAACCGAACCTGCTATCAGCTCTCCGATGGCCTCTGCATCCTCAGCCGCCATGGCGAAAGCTTGCCCCTGCTGTCTACCTCGTGCCTGCTGCTGGTGCTGATGGAACCTCTGCTGCTGGGTCTGCAGTGGCCCCCTCAGCTGGCCTGCTGGAGCCTTGGCTCCACCTTCCTGAGCTTCATGTCCAAAAGCCCCAGGGCAATCCCTCAACTGGTGATCTCCCGCACCACAAAGTAGGCACTTGCCTAGCTTCTTCCTGCACTCATGGATCATATGCCCCGACTTCTTGCAGAAGGCACAAACGACTACCTGCTGCTGACGGGGTGCCTGCTGCTGATGCCTCTGCGGCTGTTGCACCTGCTGAAAAGGTGCATGACCCTGCTGCTGATACTACTGAACTGGCCTCTGCTGCTGAAAGTGCTACTAGATGTGGGGTATCTTGGCCTGACCCTGACTGCTGCTACCACCCTGGAAGTCACGACCCCTCTTCTGCTTCAACCATAGGTCGTCTTCCGCCGCTATAGCCCCAGAAAATATCTCAGCAAATGTAGCGTTCCGGTCGCTCTTAGTCAGCGACCGAACCTCTCTAATCAAGCCTCGGCGAAACTTCCTCACCTTCGTCTTCTCAGTCAAGTCATCTATGAGACGGGCCAATCTACAAAACTCTCTAGCATACTCATCTACCGTCTGGTTCCCCTGAACCAGACCCTCGAACTGTGCCTCGATACCTCCCAAGGCCACATCAGGAAAGAACTGCTCCTTAAATAGGTTCTTGAACTGGGCCCAAGCCTGGCCCTCAACTCCCACCCTGGGATCTGTCTGATACCACGCACGGGCCAAGTCCTGCATCTGACTGCCCGCCGCCTCGATCTGGAGTCGAGCTGGTATCTCCGCCAGCCTGAATATCTCCTCGATATGCTCTATCCAGTCGTCTGCATAATGGATGCCCTCCATGCCGAAGAACTCTCTGGGATGCATCTTCTGAAAGTCCTGTATGTCCTTCTCCCTCTGACGGGGCTGCTGCTGGGCCCCCTGAGCAGTAACCATCTCGACTGTAGAGCGAACCAGTTGGTGTGCCTCGTCGATCCCTTGACGAAAATCGGCAGTCTGCCTCGTCTGTTGCTGCTGGTGGGACTCCAGAATCCTCTCCACGAAAGAGAAGAGATGTACAGCATCTACCAACCCCGCAGGCGGAGGCTGCTGCTGTGGAAGGATCTCAGGAATCTTAATGCTCGGCCTCCTGACTGGGAGAGGTGGTCCTCCAAAAGCTGCAAAAACATCAACTCCTGAGGGCTGCACTGGCCCTGTGGCACCGGGAGCTGGCTACTATTGAGGTCGAGAGGTGCTAGACCCCTCTCTAGCGTCTCCTAGTCCAGGGCGATGTGATCTCGTCTCAACCATCCTGGAGACACAGATCAAACAAGAAATAATTACTGAGAATGAGTCAAATATCAAAGGAGGACAGTTTAAAATTGTAAGGAAGATAATAAGCAACAAAATAGATATACGGAATCAGATACGGAGTTTTCCTAGTGTGATTGAGTACCTTCAAAAAAAATACTAATTCCTACTGCAGGCTGCAGCGATATTCTAGTTTGAATACCACTACATTTCCAACCTAGACCTGCATGGGCCACCACTAAAAACGTGTCACGACCCGTACCCTAGAGTAAGGGCAGGAGACGTGGGTACGTCCAGACTACGCAGCAGTGTCGGCGGTAGAATGTTGTCCTAGGTCACAACATCTAACAGTTTATGGTAATAACAGTTATACTCCCCGAATGGGGGTGACATAACAGAATATATATCTCAATCACATCTAAGGTAGAATACGATAAGATAGAATGATATAAAAGATGCAAGATCCAAATCCACAGGAATACAATAGAGAGAAAGCTAAGTGTCTAGATAAACTCCACTAACATCCAGAAATAATACAGATCCAATATACAACTCAGTCTCCAATACTATGAAATAAGATAAAGACATCTATGGAGCAACAGTCTCTACAGCTAAGGGATCCGACTGGAAGTCCGGATCGTAAGTGTCCTCTAAGACTGTCCCATAGAAAGTATCTAAGCAGGCCTTCTCCTCGTCCTCTGTAAAATTTTCAACATGTCCAATCAGGACGGGAACGAGCACATATCTCTCAAAACAGTTCATAGCAGGTTAGGAGTATAAAGCATGCAATAGAGTAAAATACAGGAAATGCTGAAAAGGAAGTACAGAAAAATAGGAGATATTTTGTAACTAAAAGTAAATACATGATAAGTAAAGACTATAAGTGGCTAAGTGATTTAGAGTACAATATGGTTATGTAAACGGCTTAGGAGCACATGAATACAACTAAGAAGCACATGAATACCTACTGGGGATAGTGTTTACATAACCAATTCTACTCACCCCGCCCCAATCAATACACAAGGATCCATTCAAGTTACGTTATAGGTACATGAATACAGCTAAAGATACGTAAACTCATGTAATTAGTAGTACATAAGGCACATGATATTACATGAAGGCACATGAGAACATGTAAATACATGAACTAGTACGAGTACAAGGAGTACCTGATGCACATGATAAAGTACATGAACATGAAATACCCGATGCACCCGTAGAGGGATAACATCTCAGGAAAGGATCCATATAGTACTAATCCGTAAAGATACGTGTCAGCATCAAGTAAAGTAATCTAGAGCAAGAATATAGTCCAGACAGGTATGAAAAGATCAGAGAATGTACTCGCCTGCTATCTGAATGTCCAAAATGAAAGTACTGTCCGAGGAGTGGTTTCTGGCTCCTATTTAGAACAGTACAAGTCACAACAAGTCCAGAATGGTAATAAGATGCACTATAATGCATTCTACATGAATCTAAGTCAATCTAGGCCAAAGTCAACTCTTGGTCAACTCTGATCAACCCTAGAAGTCAAACTAGGTCAACTAGGTCAAACCTAAGTCAAACAAGTCTATACTAGTCTAACTAGGCTATTCTAGGTCTAACAAGGCTATACAAGTCTATCTAAACTCTACACTGACAAACAGATACACCCATAGGCTAAGAGCCTAGGCTATAGGTTATTAAGCAATACCATGCCTAACCCAACCTACAAATCACATATACACATGACAATACCTATATCTAAAATATAATACACATTTTGCTATATTTACATAATCTAATATAGAAACACATATTAACATATAGGTTACCTATATGTATACCACACATACCTATACATATTTATTATACAAGTAAAGGTGTGTATCAAGAGAGTGGATGAGTGATATACTTGTGTGTGTGTGTGTGTGTGTGTGTGTGTGTGTGTGTGTGTGTGTGTGTGTGTGTGTGTGTGTGTGTTAGGCTTGAGAGAGTGAGGGTGTCACATATAGTATGTGTTAGTGATACAAGGAATCAGTGGTATGGCAGTGTGTGATACAAACAAAAAATAGGAAAAATCAGTAAACAACCATAGGAAATCAGTGAATGTTAAAAGAAAACAGTGGCAGCCTATCCTGGAAATCAGTGAACACATTTATGTAACCTGGAAATCAATTGGTGAAATCTAGGAAATGGTGAGCTGCTAAACATGGCAGTTACATGTAAATAGATTTAAGGTTTTAGGAAACTAAGTGACAGTTGACAGTTAGCAAGAACAGTGAGCTATCCATGATGAAAACTGGAATATAGACAGTTGAAGGAATCCTGGAAACAGTGAGTACAAAGGGATACATTGAATCAGAAATCTATGGCTAATACAAATCCTGGAAATCAGTTAATTACAAAGTGGAAATACATTTCATGTTGCTTTTAATTAAAATCAGTGGCTTAGGAAACCATGAAGTAATCTCAGGTTATGGAAACCATTTCAGTCTACAGTTTATTAAGAATGGTTTTAATCTCAGGTTTACAAGAAATCAGTGAAGCATATTCATAGAATTCATCTCAGGAAATAGGAACCACTTCAGTATAGTTTTCGAAAAAGAAGGGAAATCAGTATATTAAGGAATGAATGAAAACTCTCAGGTATTGGAATTAAACCATTCAACTCAGATTTTAGCATTGAAAGAATCATTTAAACTCAGTTCATTAAGGAAACAAAATCTCAGTTTAAAATAGGAAGAAACCAATCTCAGTTTCCAGTCAATTTCGAAATCCAACACATTATTCAAATCTCATTCACACACCATATAGCCTATTGAATTGTAAAGTTAAGCCAAATATGAACTATCAAACATGTGGGGGTGATTAATCAGTTGAAAACATCAATAGAATAGGATTTAAAAGTTTAGGAAAATCTGGAATCCCAAGTATCAGACAGTATCAGTTAACATGCCATAATCGAATCCAATTTCCATACTACAAAACCTAAACTAACATGTTAACTAATTTAACATAGATCGTATATCATGTTTAGGACCTAATTAACAATTAAAATCACTTAAATAAAACATTTAAACTAAAATCAAAACAGTGAACCAATAATACACTGATACACGCACAGTGCACACCCTGTGCACGCATGACACCGTGTCCGACACGACACGAGGGGTCGTGTCACTTAGAGAACTTCGTGTCAGTCACGAATACAACACGTGTGTCAAAAATCCCGTGTCCAAGTGTCGTGTGCTATGCACATGAAGCCCCGCGCAGCAGGGGAGCTACAGTGCCCGCGCGCGCTCGTGTACACCCGTGTGTTCCCGTATCCGTGGCAACACGACACGACACCAATACGTGCTCAGAACACTGGAAATCCATAAGCAACACTAAACCCTAATTTCCTATTCAAAAATATTCTAGAAATCAATTTGAAATGCCCTTTGGGGCATTTCATCAAACACATCATGCATCCACTGATACGTGTCCGATACGGACACGTATTGGATACGAGACCTAGGGTTAGCTATACCTACAATTAGGTCAGACCTAGGGCTTCCTAAATATGCAATAAAAACAATATTCTATGGTGTAGATTCGAAATTACCTATAGGTTTGCAAAGCTCAAAAAGCCCCAAATGAGAATGGATCCTCAAGCCACCAAAACTCTTCCAAATTGTTTCTTCCCTGAAATTTCTCAATACCAACAGCAAGTAGAATAAATTTAGGACCTATTGCAATTGGTTTGGGTGGAAAAGGAATTGTAATGGAATTTCTAGAAATTATTGAAGTTGGGGACTTACCTCTTTCTCAAACTTGCAAATATTTCTAAAGGAGGCTAGCCCTAATTTCTAGGAGGCATTAAATAGAGGGGAATGATTAGGATTGGCCGGCCATGGGCTGTTGGGCTAGGGTTAGGGTTCCACTAGTGTTGGGTTGGGCCTCTATGGGCATAAGTCACAAGTCATGACTTGTGAAACCACAAGCCATTAGCTAGCCTAATCAATTCCTAATCTCTCCAAATAAGTTCTAATTGGTTAAATATCACTAACTTAGGTCAAGCTAGGGTTCCATAACCTAACCAAATAGTCATGACCTAGGTTAGCTTCTAGGATAGTCTCCTAAGTCAACACTAGTCGAGGTCAAATAATAGCACCAAATCAATTATACCAAAAATCACTAAAAATTCTAATAATTATAATTAATACTAATAATTTCCAAATAATTCCAAAAATTTTAAAATGACCAAAATACCCTCAAGCTAGAAAAGTAGTAGTGACAAATCGCTAGGCTATGTCTTTCCGTCAGTATTAGAATCATAGTGCCCAAACAATAATATCAATACTGACCCCATCCTAAGGTCAAATCAAGTTGATAGTACAGGGTTTTCTACCCAAGCTTACATCACTCCGATTTCTAAACTTCGAGCATAGATTGCCTAAACACATCCCAACATTTGTCGCACGGGGTCTGAGTCATTCAGCAAAGCCATCCTACGACAACTTACGTTCAACCAATTTTTTTTACGACATATCAAAAATTGCTCATTCAATAAGTCATCTTGTATAGTCTATCCCTTCAAACACGTTCGATATAGTTCACCTATCAATCCTTTCCAATTCAAGCACGCTACGACACAATTCATCGCTAATCCATAATTCACATTCTATACTCCCTAAGTCATTCATCCCAATTCACGTAATCGATCACAAGGTCGTCCAACTTAACAATATATTGTGCCCCGATCTCACGCGATTCAGATTATCCACGGTGGGCACGAATCACCATGCACGCTCCCGCGGAAAAATTATCCTCATCGGAACATAACTCTTGTTTTGTGTCTAGACTAATTCATTCTCGATACACGAATTGGACCTACTCAATCCTCAAGTTTCATTCATTCGTCAATCATAAGCCCTACAAATTCTCGAGTTCACCTTCGCATCAAGCCAACAAGTCAAGACAATCAAAGTTGCCGCATCCTGATTTTTCGAGTTTGATCATTCTCGCGACATGAATCACCATGTCAGTGCTCACACGGAACGATTGCCCCAAATCCGACGCAACGCATGTGCGAGGCTAGAGTTGCGCTCGCGTAAGACAAGATCGTCGACGTTGTGGTTATCCGCGTAACCATTAAGACACAATCATTTTTATCCAACATTCATCTCGATCAAAATACTAAGTATAGCATCCAACCGAACAATAACACTTGTACGATCGTCATTCGCCGAGTCAGAGTACCACCGAGTTATCGTATATCGATCTTTGATACGCCTCAATACCATCGATGATATACGTAACTTGACGATCTTCCTTTGCAACCAATTTTGAATCGTGCGAATGATGCTATCGTCCGACTGGATAATCTCCTCGATATTCAAAATCAATTTCGATCATTATCGCTCGAATCATTCACAACATCAACTTTTTCCTCAAACCCAAATTCGTGTATTATTCATCCGTCTAAGTCATCGACCAACGTATTTCCTCAAATCGCATCGTCCCTTTGCTAACTCAATTCATCGAACGACATTCAATCTAATCCTTAGAGTCATTATGTAACTTTATAATTCAACTTTCTCATGCACGCTATCTATCTGTCGTACTAACTTTTCACATATAATCCGTATCAATTTTCCTCGATCAAGTCATCCGTTTGCTATGCCTTAACTTTTCCTCGATTCGATTTCACCTACTCAATCATTCTCGCATTTTATACTTCGTACAATCCTCAATCCCGTGCACATTTCGTGTGCGTCTATTTCTAGGTTGTCCGAATCCACATCATCAGATCTCAAGACTATAACTTATTTAACGATACTCAATCTACGGCTTTGTATACGTGCGACGCTTGCTGATAGACTCACCGACACCACGAATCCTCAATCGATCGATCGACATTCCTGAGGCTATCGCATACACCACTCAGGAATAAAGTCATTCAACAAATCCTCAAAACTATCATTCGAATCAAAATTGACTTCTTCGAATCCCGTTCGAACCATTTCTTTAATTTTTAAGCACGCTCATATATACCGTATCGACGTTATCGTCGCTCAATAGCACCCCTATCGATAGTCATCTCAATTTACTTAATCGAGTTCAACTCATTCTTGCTCGACACTATTCAATTCCTGCACTCGACTTTTCTACGGTCGACGCAACTTTGGTGTATATGCCCAGCCCGACTTAGCCAATCGTGCTTACACAAACCATCTTTTTGTTTTATCAAAAACTGTTCTTCTACGTTTCGCAAAATAGATAGACTTATTGTATGGACATCCCGTGGGACAATTAAGAGAGAGCTCACTAACGATATCAACTTTACGGAAGCAACAATTTAGAGTTTGTGGAAACAACAGAGTTAAAGAATTCAATTGATAGTCCAAGGACGTAAAGCCGTGCTCTGATACCATTTTTTCATGCCCCGCTCCTGTAGGAGCGATCGTCCTCGCTAAGGCGTGATGCCGACGAGCCTAGATTGCTCTCGTGCAAGGCGGGTTCCATAACGGCCGATTTCAGTGGCTGCGACGGGGTCGTAGCATAGAAGTCCCATACAGAGACATTGAAGAATAGCAGCAGAAATTAGAACAAAACACAAGTCATTGCAAAATACTCTTTTATTGATATTAAACCAAAGATTACAATGGGCACAAGGCCAAGATTACAAGTCTCTTAAGCTCACTCATCTCACATTACAAGTCACTTAGCTCTCTCTTATCTATCAATACAAGTCTTGAACCAGCGGAAGCTTCGAAAGGCGACGTCCATACATTATGTCCCGTACAAGTCTTATAGCCATGCGGGCGCACGCTTCAAATCGTCAAGGAACTCCATGCCTCGACGCATCCAAGCGAGCTCCGTGCCACGAGCTTCTACCTGTGCCTGCACATGGAAACTATGTGGGTGTCAGTACTCAACTGTACTGGTGGAATGAGCTCCTCGTCCACCCACACAAAACCAACACGTTCGATTTACTTTGTGTAACATAGTCCATTCTTATAAATTGTCTTTCTAGTCTTGTCTTAGGATCAGTTTTATGACAAACGCCTTGGCGTATTTGTGTCTGAGAACCATCCCGTGCTTACAACAGTAACGTTAACTCATACCTTGCCTCCTGACCCTTCTCGTGCCAACAACGTTAACCTATCAAGTCGTGTTTGCCTTACGGCCATAATCAGGGACGCAACTACACGATAGACTCCATTTCCGTGTGACCATGCTAATGCACCGATACCATCCTTATCCTTGCCTCAAGACCTTCACCGTTTGCTTGTATTGTCAATACACCGACTCACACTTGTCTTTCATGCCATACTCTATGACGTAACGACTCGGTCGTATCATGAACTCGATTCGTGCTTCAATACCTCTGAGGCAGTGCCTCCTCGCTTAGTCTTGCCTATACTTTAGTTTTGACAACACGGCCGTACCTCACATTTCGAGGTCGTGCCCAGCAACTCAACGTAACTTCACCCAACTTTCCCTACGGCCCTTCTCGACTTAACTCGCAACAGCTCAAGTCTAACTAATGCAACTCCATGCCAACAACTTAACAATCGACGCCACATCTCGTGCCGAAGCACGCCGCCTTCGTTGTAGCCAAATCTAAGGCCCAGACATTGTATCTTCTAACTGCATACTCATTCAACTCAACTCAATTCAAAGGCACATACGCGGATTTTCGCCCGTACCGACACATCTATATGAATGGTCACTGGCATTAACTAGCCATCGTCGACATAGCCTGGCATTTGGGACCCTTGCACCGCAGGTGGCGATCCCCGATGCAAGTCCCCGACCTATCGATTTTCTATTATCCAGCTCGGCTATAATCTGTTCTTCCTAGGCCGGATCGGTCCCTGGCCTAAGGTTTCCGATCAGAAGAACCATCGCCCTTGTCGACAAGTTGTCCATGACCACGTACCTACGCTAACTTCTAGACTTAACGTAACTACATGGTCTCATCATCATCATTTAGTTCCTTTGCTTTACTTCTTCCACTTTTTATACTTCTCTTGTAGAGCCTAAACTAGGGTTGCCTCGGCAACTGAACCACAGTCCCGACATATTTTCTCTCGGCGACTAACCATCGCTTAGACTTAACATTCCTTGAACTCCGGGAATGGCTACTGCATAGCCTTCCCACTTAACTTGAACATAACATATCTCTTAAGTATCGACAGACCATGGCTAACTTTCTACTGAACCAACGGTGGCTCGTGCCTTAAACCGACTCATGTTCTACACAACACTATCGCCCAAGTCATACTTCATATGACGGGCCTTGGGATCGTGGGACTATTTAACTTGACAACCGCAGAAAGAGCGAGACAGTACTTGGAATGACTTTGGTCGACCAGCATAACTTTGCCTAACTTACTCAAGCCTACAACTTAACCCGAGGGACGAGCAAAGGCTATGCCAAGCCTTGCGCAGTAGAAGCGTGCATGCTTTATCGAGCATTAACGTGGGCGACGCCTATGACTTAGGCAAGTTCATAGTTTAGTGTTGAAAACCAACTTTCCTTCTCCCAAGCCACGGGACGAAGGATCAAGTGTCATTTTCAAAGCACACCGTGCACTAACTCTAAGCCGACCGTTGGACCTTTCCATATTCTAACTCAATTCGCCCCGTCAGGATTACTCCCTTTAGCTATGTGGATTCCTCTCTTTTATTATTAAGCCTACTTGTGCAAGTTGAAAACATGCGATTTATTATGTGAAGGCAAAGATGAGGCAAGTTCACCGAAACTACCCCACCTGAGCAAGCGGTCGCCTCGACCGAGCAATGTCTTCACGCAGCCGTTGCAAGGCTAAGTCTTAACGCCGTCGGCGTTTCGATTCCTCCGATTGACTGAGCGGGACGGGGCACTACAATGGCCAAAGAAAAGATCACCCGCTCCGGTCCTGCTGAAGATGAGGTGTCATCTACCAATCACACCCCACCTTCTCAAGCACGTCGGGACCCTCCTCCCTTGCAGCTGACTGACCGTCCCCACGCTGCACCAGCACCCCGCCTCGTTACGCTACTATAGCACAAACGGCAGAACCTGCACTTCCCTGAACTGAGCCACAGTCCCCTGCGGTAGTGCCCGTACCAGCTGCCCCACCAGTACCGGTAGACCCCACCGAGCTCGTAGGCCTGCTACGAGGAGTACTGGAGGCCCAGAGAGCCCAAGCTGAAGCCCATCGCGAACAGACCGCAGCCCAAGCTGAAGCCCATCGCGAACAGACCGCGATCATGAGAGAAGGCATGGAGAATGCCCACAACGTAGCTATAGCTGGCCTCGAGAGAGGAGGAACAGCTCAATCGGAACCAAGGCCTACTAAGGTAAACATAAATCTAAGAGTTAATTTATGTATCATTATAGCCATTCAATTGATAAGAGACATTATTATGTGAAGGTCGGCACTATCGAGAACTTTAAGAAGCAGGACCCTCGACCCTTCAAGGGAACCGAGGGAATCATTTATACCGATGAATGGCTCGACAGCATGGAGCGTCTCCTCAGCGTCGCTCGACTACCCGATGACCTCCATGTCGAAGCATTAGGACTCCTGCTACGAGATGTAGCAAGCACCTGGTATCGGAATGAACCCCGACTCCAGGAAAAGCAGCTTGATTGGGACACCTTCAAGAGGTTGTTCCGTAGGAAGTTCTTCCCAACATCAGAGCTGTGGGAGATGGAAAGACAGTTCCAGGATCTGAAGTAAGGGAACATGACGGTTGGAGAGTATGCAGCAGAGTTCGGCCGACTTAGCCGCTTTGCCAAGAACCTTGTTGCTGACCCCGCGGATCGTACTGAGAGATTCAGGTATGGACTAAGGGAAGAAATTCGTACCCCTGTGATCGCAGGCGACGCCAAGACGTACGAGAAGATTCTGATATGAGCCTAGGATATGTAGAAAAGCCAGCCTTCTCATTCAAAAAGGGAGTATCCTAGAACTAGCAACTTCCAGGGTAACCAGAAGAGGCCCAACCACAACAACAAGCCTTCTCACCACCAGCAGCAGCACCATCAGGCAAGGACCAGTGATAGAGCGCCTCAGAAGCAGATCCCTGTATGCGACTTCTGCAAGAGGCCAGGACATCAGGCGAACATCTGTAGGAAGAAACTGGGACATTGCCTAGTTTGTGGGTCTGCCACCCACCAAGTGAAGGACTGCCCCACAGCATTCAACCGGACCGGAGTAACTCAGCAAAGAGCTCCACTACCCACTCAGCAACGGCAGTTCGGGAAACATCAGCAGAAGACCGGGCGAGCTTTTGCCCTAGCAGCAGACGAGCAAGAACCAGAGCAGGAAACCACCGCTGATGTCATCACAGGTTCCATTTATGTGTTTTCACATCCTGCTCTAGCACTATTTGATTCAGGTGTATCACACAGTTTTATATCATCAAACGTTCACATAACGTTCAACTTGGCCGAACTCTGGCCGAGTTCTGTCAGGGTTAGGTCAGTTGATTATATGAAAAAAATAAATTTTAGCTTTTTAAAAAGTCCTTCAGAAGCTTTTTGTAAAATAGGTATTTTTCAAAAATATAGGTTATTTTTAAAGAGGTAGGTCAGTTTTGAAAAACATTTTCGAATAGCCTATTTGCCAGTATGACATGGTGTACAATGTATTCCTAGACTCAATAAAATAAAAAATTATATTGCTTTGAAGAGAATACATTATGGGTGGCAAACAGCTTCGATCTTGAACGGAGTAGATATCCATCTTTGATCAGTGTCCAAAACGTCATTAGTAAACATCTGAATTGACTCGTATTTATATCGAGACAGAGTTTGATCAATTATTAAAATCTGGTTTGATCATGACCAATGGGCCAACAATCTCCCCCCTTTTGATAATTGACAAACCTTGACTGATATAACATCTGGATTTTGATCAATTCAAAAGTATACCGAAAGTACCAAGAGATAAATGAGAAAATTGTTCATAACCTGTATTCATGAAGATGTTATATCTTATTTCTCCCCCATTGTCACTTAGCAAAATAATTACAAAAGGGAAAGCTCCCCCGGAATAAATGCATAAGTAACAAGGAGTGAAAAAATACAATAGAGATATAATAAGAACATTCATCACAGGCATGGTATAAACATTGACAGAAAAATGAAATAAATAGATAAGGTATAAACAACACAGGCATGGTATTTGTCATAGGCAGTACATATGAAGCATAAAGAAAGATAATGCTATAAAGCTGAAACAAATAAAATGCTAAGCTGAATAATAAACTAAAGTGAAACATATATCAAACTGAGGCATAAGAACATGTCTATGAAGAGTCACAAATCATATCCAAAAATAAAGTGTACTGATAATATCTTGGAATGTCGGAGCATTTCCAAGTAAACATAAGAAAAAATAGATAGTCTCAAAAAGTAACATCTGAGAAATCATCATACTCATCCTCATCATCATCGGCTACAGTGCCAGCATGTCCAGATGGACCAGCTCCAGAAGGATGCGGAGTAGCACCAGATGTATGATACTAATCGTATGTGTTCCCTGGCAGGAACAGAGAGTGGACCGCCTCATCGTCAATACGGTTGCCAGATACAGAAGGGTCTCGAAGTAGAAAGCTAGCAGAGTGATCCGTCTGCGCAAATCTCAGATCGATGAAGGAGTTGGCAATAGCCTGGAACCGAGTCACATCGCGGATGTTCCCTGGAAGTGTTAACAAAAAATGACTGCAGATCTGATAGATGCTGGTGAATACCCTCAAAGGTCATAGGGTAAGACTGAGGAGGACCAGGTGCAGGAGGAGCAGGTGCAGTAGGTTGAGGAACAGTGGCAATGCTGCGACGAGAGAGTTTGAGGAACTTAGACTCAGAGTCCAGAGCACAAGTGGATAAGTCAATATCAAATCTCTGAAAGATGTGTAGGAGGATCATCGCATATGAGAGGTTGTGGTCTCTTCTGCGACATCTACCCATCATCTGAACAATAGTCTTAGGGGCAGAAAAAGTAATCCCCTTAAGAATATGACATAAAGTAGAAAGCTCAAGTGCAGTGACATCAACTTTTGAAGTGGATTTTGGAAATAGAGTGGAATAGATGATGCGATGTAATTCGTAGTTAAACAAGTTCAAGTTATTGGCCTTGACCTTTCCAGGACGAGCACGTACGGGCGCACAAAGCTCATTCTTAAAACTAACGAGAGTCGTACCCTCGGGGAAATCGAAATCAGTGATATCATCGAGCGGGGCACCTTTGTTTGGAAGACCAAAGATTTCCTCTAGCAATTCATCATTGAACTCGATATCTATCCTGCCGACACGAGTTCTCGCGGTAAAAGTATCTAACACGAAATTACAGTAAAATAGTCTAATGGCATTAGTAGCTATAGAGGATTGTAAAGTAGCAAAGTGATATAATCCTAATGGCTCAAAGTAAGGACGATGGTCAGGAAATATAGTCCACTTGATCGAAGATCCGGTATAAATAGTATGCATAATGAAATCGGCATACCAAAGTAGGGCTTGGTCGGAAGTTTTGAAATAAAACTCGTCCGGTGCACCATCATCCGATTGGACCGGAGAAAAGAGGGAATCCGTATGCGGATCAGAAGACGATGCCTCTTCACTGGCATTGGTCTTCTTCCTCTTGAATGGATTGAATCCCTTAGGCATTCTATCCCAAAAACTAGAAACCCTAATAATTTAAAAGTGGAGGAGAGAAGGAATTATACCTTCCGAGAATCAAGTATGCTGTAGAGGACGAGATTCTTCGCACATTTCCAAATTTTGGACAAAGATCTCCACGTGGATTGGAAGAAGGTAGGTGGAGAAGAGCTAGGGTTTTCGGGGCACGGCTGCTGCTGTTTTGATGAGGTTTGGAATAATGAAGAAGAGGGGGCCTCGGGTTCTGACTGGTACATATATATACCCAGCAGAACTCTGGCCGAATTCGGACCGAACATAGGCCGAATTCGCCAAGGGTTGCCTGGCTATATATATAAACAAAATTTTGTGGGGCCACATCTTTTTCATCAATTCGTTTCAAATGTTTAATTCGAAGTTTAGTAATTTTAAATTTTAAATAATACTATTAATATTATTTTATAAATTAATATTCTTTACTCAACATCTGTCTCAGATTAGCTGTAGGAGTAATGTTCCATCTAACGGAGGTTCACCGGAGAACTCTTAAATACCGCTTCGCTTCGACCGTAGTCGTGGTGACAGACAGACTCTTTTTAGGCTTGTCTCAAAAACAGTTTTTGAGTATTGAATAAATAATCAATAAAACAAAATTAATTAATATTATTAATATCTAAAATTCTTAATTCTCGACATAAATAATTGAAACGATCTTCCGCTAGAGGTTTTATGAGAATGTCAGCTAATTGATTCTGTGTGTCTATGTATACAAGGTCTATATCTCTATTTTGTTGATGATCTCTAAGAAAGTGATGTCGAATCTTGATTTGTTTAGTACGAGAGTGACATACTGGATTCTTAGTCAAATTAATAGAACTAGTATTATCACAGAAAATGGGTATGTGTGTAAAATGCAATCTATAGTCCTCTAAAGTTTGCTTTATCCACAAAATTTGTGCACAATAACGTCCTGCGACGATATACTCAGCCTCGATTGTTGATAATGTGACAGAATTTTGCTTTTTGCTAAACCAAGAGACTAGAGATTTTCCTAGGAAATGACATGTACCGCTGGTACTTTTTCTATCTACTTTGCATCCGACAAAATCAGCATCAGAATAACCGGTTAGGTCAAATGACGTAGTTTTGGGATACCAAAAGCCGACAGAAGAAGTGCCTTTAAGGTATCGAAAGATACGCTTAACTGCGCACAGATGTGATTCCTTAGGATTAGCATGAAAACGTGCACACAAGCAAACACTAAACATAATGTCTGGTCGATTTGGAGTTAAATACAGTAAGCTACCGATCATACCTCGATACTTACGTATGTCGACGGGTTTGCCTTGTTCATCAATATCAAGCTTGGTTGAAGTCGCCATTGGAGTGCTAAGTGGCTTGACTGCTTCCAGGTCGAACATCTTTAATAGATCTTTTGTGTACTTTGCTTGATTTATGAACATTCCATTGTTGGTTTGTTTGATTTGCAGTCCGAAAAAGAATTTCAGCTCTTCCATCATGCTCATCTCAAACTCATTCTGCATACACTTTAAAAATTCTCGACAAAGAGATTCATCAGTAGATTCAAAAATAATATCATCTATATAGACTTGAATCAAAAAATATTGTTATTCAATGACTTTATAAACAATGTAGTGTCAACCTTTCCCTTTGAAAAACCGTTATCAAGTAGAAAAGAGCTTAGACGATCATACCAAGCACGAGGGGCTTGTTTTAAACCGTATAAGGCTTTCTTTAACTTGAAAACATATTCAGCATATTTAAAATCAGTAAAACCGGGAGGTTGAGCAACATAAACTTTTTCTTTTATAAAACCATTCAAAAATACGCTTTTGACATCCATTTGAAATAACTTGAAATTATGATAACATGCAAATGCACATAACATGCGAATGGATTCTAATCTCGCAACTGGGACATAAGTCTCATTGTAGTCGATACCTTCTTCTTAATTGTATCCTTGAGCTACGAGTCGAGCCTTATTACGAGTCACTAAACCATTCTCGTTCAGTTTGTTTCGGAATACCCATCGGGTGCCAATGACCGGATGATCAATGGGCTTAGGAACAAGTTCCCAAACTTGATTCCGTTCGAATTGGTTTAATTCCGCTTGCATAGCATCTAACCAAAAATTATCACTACATGCTTCTTCAATATTTTTGGGTTCAAACTGCGAAACTAAAGCAACACAAAAAGCTATATCTTTATTAGATGAACGAGTACTTACACCCTTGGTAATCTCACAAATTACCAAGTCCTTTGGATGATCTGCCAAGAATCTCATCGCTTTTGGTGTAGCCTTAGGATTGCTGGTTCCTGCTTCTTTGCTTGAAGACTCAGCTGGTGCTTGGTGTGAAGGTTTTGCATCTTTGTGTGAAGGTTTTGCAGTAGCTGTACTTGGAATGATTACGTCTTCATTGTCATCATCGTCTAAGTGTTGATTTAGCTCATCAAACTTGACATTAATTGATTTTTCGATGATCATGGTTCTTTTGTTGAAGACTCTATATCCTTTGCTATTTGCTGCATAACCTAAAAATATACCTACATCGGCCTTTTCATCAAATTTACTCAGATTGTCTTTAGTATTAAGAATAAAGCATTTACAACCAAAAATCTTGAAATATGAAACATTGGGTGTTCTATCAAACCATAGTTCATAGGGAGTCTTCTTCGATATATGTCGAATTAGAACCCTATTGAGAATATAGCACGCTGTATTGACAGCTTCAGCTCAAAAGTATCTAGGTAGACTAAACTGGTTTAACATTACTCTAGCCATTTCAGATAGAGTTCTGTTCTTACGTTCCATACCTCCATTTTGTTTTGGAGTCCTATGTTTGCAAAAACAAAAGTATAAAACTTTATTGATACAAACTATGTAATAAAGATTACAAGAATTCTGGGAAAATTACAACTATAGGAATCCAATCTAGATGACGATTGCTTTATCCCTTGGACGATGTGGACTTTGAAGATGGAGCCTTTGAAGTTGAAAACAACTCTGGAAACTGAAGGCAAAAAGCCTCGGAAGTTGAAGGCAAAAGCCTCGGAAGAATGCAGCAGCACTTGAGCAAGAACTCCTGGACTCTCTGATCTCTGATCTCTGAATATTTGATATCTGATCTTCTTGAATGAAGACTTGAAACTCTATTTATAGAGTTCTGAAAATAACTAACTTTCAGTTATTCTGGACTGCGCAGGATGATTTGCGCAGCAATTGGTTTGCGCAGCATTGGACTGCGCAGGCAGTTGCTGGATCGTGGGCCAACTATCTGAGACACATGGCATCATTTGATTGAAATGCGCATGATCGTGCATAGACAGTTGCCACATAATGAGCAATTGATGGCATGAATGCCACGTATACTTTATCAATTATGTTGATAGAATGCGCAGACTAAAATGCGCAGCCTTGGTTTGCGCAGACTCAGAATGCGCAGGAATGGATTTCGCAGACTCAGACTGCGCAGAAATGGATTGCGCTGCCAGCTGTCAGCCGCCCTCGAGCACTGTGCGGCGCAATAAACGAACAGTCTTCTCGTTCTCCATGCTGTCACGTCAGCCTGCGCAGTTGGAAGTGTGCGCAAACCAGTGTGCGCAATCGGATTGCTGCACAATCTGTTGCCTGCGTAATTCATCAAAATGATGTATATCTTGATTCTTTGACATTGTTGATTGATGCAACTTGATTTTTTAGGACCTACAATACCCCCTTCAAAGTTTTCGAAAGTTGATTTTATTTCAAAGTTTCGAAATACTTTGAATTTTTGAATTTTGAATCAAGTTGCGCATGATGATGAGCTGTCTGCGCAAAGCAGAATTTTAGGCACAATCCGAGGCAGCCGTTTCATATTTCGAAAGCTATAAATAACTATCTTTTCATTTTCATTTCTTTACTTTGCAATCTTTCGAGCTCTTGAGAAAAATCTCCCCCGAATCCTTACTGTCCTCCTCCGACGACGACTGTCATGGCACCACGACGATCCTCCAATGCTACCGCCGCCGCGAAGGGAAAAGCTCTGGCCGAGTCATCTGACAGAGTTGCACGGCGAGCATCTCGACACGAATCCGCGCACCCCGCTCTGAGAGGTTATTGAACCGATCGAAAACCCCCCTTTTTTTAGGGTGATTCGACTTCCTTTGATCTTCGAAACTCATTTCTTTTTAGAGATGAGTTCAAATTGTGCCACCCTTTTTAGGGTTTTGGTTGCATTAACTGTCAGTCCTTATTTTTATGAAGGCTGTATTCCTGCGCAATTTGTTGAATTGTGCTGACAGGAAGTCAGCGCAATCGATTGATTTGCGTAGGATGTCAGCGCAAACTATTGCTTTGCGCATCCTATTATGATGCGCAAACTGATGTTACGTAAGCCATGTCAACGCAATCTGAGGAGTTGCGCACTTTAACGTTTTGTATTCAAAAACAGAGACTTTGACTTGTACTAATTTTTATCTGTTTGTCGATGCAGTTGAGCTCAATGAAGATCCAGATTATGAACATTTTGTGGGAACCCTCTCAGAGTCTGAATATAAAGAAGATCTGTCTCATGTTCACTATCCTCAGTACGATCTACCGGCCTCCCGTCAGGCTATACTGATTTCCCAGGATAATGAGACTTTAATGTGTTTGATGAATGGACAGCCCCTAGAATCAGCTGATGCTGTAATTCATAAGAAACCCTTATTCCTGTTCGGTGACGCCTTTGAGAAAGTCTCTCAGCCTAGGCCGAGGATGGAGGATAGAATAGTTCACCAGAAAGATAGATCATTCTTCATACCAGACATTGCTCGCTGCCTCCCTTTGTCGCGGTACGCTCATGCGAGCTACCCAAGGAAGATGGAGTGGAACATCACTCTGTTTCAGGATGCCCGTGCAGGAAAAATCTTCGTAAAGAAAGGGCCAAACAAGAAGGATATTTTTTATAGCTCCTCTGATAGATATAGCTGCTTGTTGAGAGGCTTGAGACCTGGCTGCATTCCACCAGAGAACTCCTTTATGCTGATGCCTGTTAGAACACCAATATTCGCAAATGAATTTGCGAAGGCTGAAGGAAAATATCCCGAACAAGATATCAGACTGACTGGATTGGTGAATCCAGACTACAAACGATGGAACTATATTGCAAATTGGATTCTGACAACATTCCAAGACAGACTCCAATAGATCAACCTGTATCAAGCAGTGCATGCCACTGTATACGGCTTTGCTCCCAACCCACATATGTTTTTAGCATTGGCTGAGAGGTACAACTATAGGACGGGGACCTTCATGACTCCGGGTGGAGAGATGGGGTTTGTACTCCACGAGATGAAGTATATCTCGTACCTTCCCATGGCAGATGCTCCGTATGAGGAGTTTGTACCGACAAATGATGAACTGGACAAGCTTAGAAAAGAGAATGCAGTGATGGTGGCAGTGTTCGAAGAACTACTATGCCATTACAAAATCTGCTCTCTATTTTATAAGAGTGCTACCGCCAACACTTGTTACTCTTCAAAGTGGTTACCATATCTGTTTCTCAACCATATAGAAGAGAAGAAGACCAAGGAGAATGACAAATGCTACCCTAACTTCTTCAAACCTTTGAGCAACACAGAGGTTATGAAACTGATGGAACAGAGTGGTAACTTTGATAAAGAAGTGAAAGATGATCATGAGTATCCTCCTTTGAAGACAGGGGATACTTTGGAGAGTTATTTAAGAATGGGCTATAGACCCATGTCCGAAGAAGCACAACTGGCAGGGTTCCTAACATACTGGCTTCGGAGGTTTGTGGTTCCCGGATCCAGCGCTGTGGATCGTTTTCACCGTGGTATTCTGTTTGCTGCTGTCAAGTTAGTCTTCGGCTATAAGATGGACTTGTTATCAGCAATGACCTGTAAACTAAATGCCAGTCTTCGTTTATACGTCGACTTGATGCTGAAGGCGAAGGGAGAGAAAGAGTTCCCTCGCTTAGAATTGCCATATACATATTTATTTAGATGGATGCTTCTTCACTATCCAACCTTAATGGATCCCGGCATGGGACAAGTTGATGGCAGTTTTCTCCGAAGATATTCTCATGGACAATGGAAATACACTTCTTTAAGCGAGTGTAGATATATGTTAAATCTAAATAGAGGATGGAACTTCTGCTGTGCTCCTTTCCCTGCTGGGTACGATCAGATGCCCACAAATATGGTGGATTCGAAGATGTAGCCTCTGACCCGTACAGCCTTTGAATGGTTGAAGACGATTTGACCATCTCATCTGGTTTATCGGTTCGAAGAAGAATGCTATCTAGAACCATATCTTCCCAGTCGATTTGCTCGGCAATTTAGGTATGATCAGTTCCATGTAGGAAATGCAATTACTTGCCTCCAAGGCAAAGGTTATTTGATAGACGGGGCCAGAGCTTGGGCTTATTACAATACCCGTGATACGAAAGCCACCTTTTCAATGCCAGCAAAGAATACTCCCCAGGGTCCTCGGATGCTCTTCACATATTCAGTGTTTTATACATCCGCGAATACTTTTGCCGAGAATTTTAATCTCGCAGATAGTTTTGCTACTGCAACAAGATTGAGGAGAGGGAGAATTGCTTCATCGATCCCTGTAAATGAGGAGGTGCATGAGCCGGTCGATGCTCCTTTGGAAGTTTCGAGGGATATGATGTTCCCTCAAGAAGTAAACGCAGCAATGCGTATTTCTCTGAGAGTGGGTAGATCTCTATCGAAGAAAAGGAGAAGGGAGGAGCCTCCTGCTCCAGCAGCAAAGAAGAGATTGATCCTAGATCTTTCTTCCGAAAAGGTCACTATAAGATCCTAATCTCGGCAATTGGCCGAGACACATCAAGAAGCTGCCACTACACCAACTTCTGTGCAGAAACAAGCAGAGCCAGTAAATGTAGAGAGTCCTGTCAGACCTCTACACAGAAAGAAGAGAGTAGTCACCAGAAGAGTTTTGGAAGAATCTTCTTCTAGACAAATCCTGACTTCAGTAGATGCTGCAGCAGGAATTCTAATGTCATCTCCCACACCTATTTTTGAATCTGGGAGCAAAACTCTTGAAGAAACTGAACAGAGGGGAGATCTTGTCCCAAGAACTGAGGTTGAAAAGCCTGGAGAAAACATCTTAGAGGAAGAACAAAATGTTGTACGACCTCATTCACCTGTCGCGGAGACTACTCAACCTCCTCTTACTCCCAGGACTCTTTATGAAGAAGAAGACCGTAAAATGATTACAGCTTTGGAGGATTGCAGTTATAGCCTGCAAGAGGATCAGACTGCCACTAACAGTGGGAATGCAGCAGTAGAAGAAAAAGAAGAAGACCAGGAGGGCTCTTCATCCGAAAATGTTGATGAATATATATAAGATCCCGAAAGGGATAATGAAGAACATATATCTCTTGATACAGCCGATGATACTTCAGATCCTAAGAAGGATATTGAAGTAGAGGCGTCTGCAGAAAAAGTTGTCGATACTTTAAATCTTGATGAAAATGTTGAGATAGAAATATCTCCTGAAGAAACAGCCGATGAAGGTGTTCTGAAAGAAAATCCCGCCACCGACCCTCAAGGTATAAAACGAGATCTAGCAATCTTCTTTTTTAAAATAAACTGATAACTAATATCTTTATTTTGTAATTCTTGCAGATCTTGAGATTCTGCCAACACCTCCAACGGACCTGGCTATGGTGCCTATACCAACGGTGGTTGTTAGTAGTAGCCATCACTTATCTTGCGGTTCTGAAGCGGGCAGCAGCCAGGCTGTCGCAGCTGAAGCTACTTCTGTTCAACGGGAATCCATTCCAGCAGGGAATGTAATTGTTGTTAGATCAAACCAAGGTAAGATTGCTTTTATTTGATCTTCTTGTTCATCAGCAAACAATTAGTAAAATAACAATTTTACTATTGTAGAGGATCAAACAGAAGGAGCGACCAGTTCTACTCTAGCTCCTTTATTTAAAGAACCTGTTGTCCAGCCACAAAGAGTCGAGCAACCTGCTACCTCATCCTCAACAGGAGTAGCAGCAACTCCTGGAACTCTGGCCATCAATCAACAAGTTGTTCAGTCTTTTACCAGATGCTTCTTCGAATCGCTAGGATCTCTTGTTCATAAAATGATAGAGAAAGAAGGAGCTGATTTCATAATGGTTAGGAAGCCAACTTTTTTCTTAATAAGAGCCATAAGGGATCAAGGAGACGAAGCTCAGGCCACTCTTCTTGAACACTTATTGAACGAATTAGAAGTATCCATCAAGAAATATAAGGAGCTCAAAAAGAAGGATGTAGACTCTTTAGTTCAGGCTGAATTTGAACGACTAGCTCAAGCCGCTGATATGGAAAGGGTAAACCTTCAAAATCTTTTAGAGGCTCATTCTGCAAAATCAGCTGAATACAACTCTAAGATAGAATCAGTTACTTTAGTGGCTGAAAGCAAAGGACGGAGACTTGCTGAGCTGAAAGCAGAAATTACTCGCCTCCAGCAAGAGTTTGAAGAGGAAACTTTTAATCACCAACTGGTGATTGAACAATTCAATGCCTTAATTCAAGAGAGGACTGAGTACGAGACAACCCATGGTGCAGAAATCACCCGACGGACAGTGGACATGCCCATTTTTGATGAAGAAAGCGGGATGGAAGAAGCGAGAAGGATAGTAGCATCAGCTCATGAAGAAGAGCTGCAGACACTGAAGCAGCAAATTGACAATCTGATTATCCCTCCTTCTTGATTAGGACTTTTTGTATTTTTGTGTTTGTCACTATTGATGCGTTTTCTGTAATGCCTCATATTTTGATAAATAAAAGACATTTTGTTGTGGCTCCATTATTTATTGTATATCTTATTCAAATATAAATAATAGAGATAGAAAATATATTCAGAGGTGCAAGACATGATATATTTCTTATAGAAAATAATTATATTCATTATATCTGCTTAGAGGTAATATAGACGTGGCAGAATATATTGAATACTATTATTTCGATTTGATAACTTAGTCGAAAACGACGAGTTGCTGATGTGGATAATGAACGATGATGAATCGTCAATGAATGAACGGGAAGACCGTCAAGTGATGATGAATGAACGGATGAACCATCAAATGATGGTGAACGAACGGGTGAACCGTCTAGTGGTGAATGAACGAACGAGTGAACCGTCTAGTGATGAATGTAATAAATGAACGGATGAACCGTCAGGCATTAATGAACGGATAAACCGTCAAGAGTTAATGAACGGACGAACCGTCGGATGAATGTGTCACTTCGTTAGTTGAGGAACTTCTGCCTATAAATATAACAGAAATCTGACAGGAACGAACACTTCTACTCTTCAACATAAAAATGTCGACCAGAGAAGCATCTAAGAAGGCTGAGATCACCTCGAAGGTTGAGAAGGGCACTGAAGAACGCCCTGTCGATCCAGTTCAGCCGAAGGAGGCAGAAGCAGGTGAAGGTCCGTCTGCACCCCAGCCACGGGACATTTTGGACTTTCTGCTCGAACCAGGAAGGACTGAAGAAGAAGAAGCCATGTGGATGGCCACCTGCAAGTTCCTCGTGGGTTCCAGCAAGGAGGTCCTTGATTCTTTTGCTGATCATGTTTTCGAGAAGGACGGCAGTGGCCCTCGTCCCAATGTAGAAAAAGATGATAATGACCTTTAATATCATGTACTATCATATAATGAAATAAAATTTGAATTTTATTTATGAACTTGATTCTGTCTGATGATTTACAAGCATTTACATTTATACATAATACTTCTTTAGGAATTTGCCATTGATAGGCATCATAGCAACTCGACCATCAAGTTTTGAGAGCTGATAAGCTCCATTTGAGAAGACTTTGCTTATAACATAGGGACCTTCCCATTTACCATCGAATTTCCCTTTGCTCATATGAGTCATAGTCATAGGACGTCTGACCGTTAGAACAAGTTCTCCTTGCTGAAATGTTCTGACTTTAACTTTGCGGTTGAAAGTCTTTGAAATACGGGCTTGGTATAGCTCAATATGCTGTTGAGCCATTAATCGCTTCTCATCAAGTGCTTCTAACTCTTGAAGTCGAAGAAGATCGTTATTCTCTGTAGTAAGCTCATTAGCAATGGCAATCCTTAAAGAAGGAATTTGCAGTTCCAAAGGAAGAACAGCTTTACAGCCATACACCAAAGAGAAAGGTGTAAAGCCTGTAGGATTACGGACCGTAGTTCGGTAGGCCCAAAGACATTCACCAAGTTCCTCGCTCCAGTTCCATTTGTTAGTGGATACAAACTTCTTGAGGAGTTTAATGATGGTTTTATTGAAAGCTTCAGCTAAACCATTAGCAGCAGGATTGTATGCTGTCGAAGCGATATTGTCAATCCGATGATCATCGCAGAATCGGGTGAACTTCTGGCTGATGAATTGAGGTCCATTGTCATGGATGATTCTTCGAGGTACACCAAATCTATAGATGACGTAGTGTTTAACGAAGTTGATGACACTGCTAGTCTTGACTTCAGCCAGAGGTATAGCTTCAGCCCACTTGGAGAAGTAGTCGGTTATCGCTAATATGAACCGATGTCCTCTAGAAGAATGAGGGTTGATAGGACCTATGATGTCCATACCCCAAGCCTCAAAAGGCCAGAAAGCAGCAGTCGGGTGTAGAAATTCTGATGGTTGATGAATAAAATCTGCATGGATTTGACAAGCACGACATTTCCTTGCATACTCAATGGCATCTGACACCATAGAGGGCCAGTAATAACCCATGCGTCTAACGCGGTCCTGTAGTTTAGGACCAGGTTGATGTGCTCCACAGACACCGTCATGAGCTTCACGTAAAACTTGTTTAGCTTCGTCACCAGCGAGACAGCGTAGGAGAAGACCGTCATAAGTTTGTCGATAGAGGGTCTTGGTAGTTTGATTGTAATAGAATCGGAGAGATCGTCGACGAACGCTTGTAGCCTCCTTAGGATCTTCGGGGAGTATGTCATGCACCACGAAGTCAATGAAAGGAGTCCTCCAATCGTCATCGATAATATTAACTTCAACAAAATTGCTGAATTCAATATTACGATTGTTTTCGATGCAGAACAGTTCTCAATTGGAGATAACCACCACCTGCTGTCTTTTGATAGGGATGGCTAAGACAGCTGCAAGATTGGCCAAAGCATCTGCTTCGGTATTGCAAGCTCGCCGAACATAGTCTATGAAGAAAGCTTTGAATGATATAGCTATGTTGATCGCTGCTTCGTGATAAGGCACTAGGTCTTGATGACGAACTTCATAAGTTCCTCTAACCTGATTAACAACCAGCTTAGAATCACCGTAGACTTCGAGATATTCAACATTCAGTTGTTTGGCTAACTGAAGGCCAATGAGTAGAGCATTGTACTTCGCTACATTGTTGGAGCATGGTTCATCAAGAGAGTAGGCTCTTTGGATAGTTGATCCGTCTGGAGAAACGAGAACAACCCCAACTCCGGCCACAATGGCACCATTTGGTCCGATCCTTGATGCACCGTCAAAGAATAGACGCCAGGTTAGAAACTCTTCAGAGATCATATTGACTTCTAACGTCTCGTCTGGAATTTCATCATAGAGCTTAGATATTTCTGTCACAGGATGAGCTGCTAAGCAATCTGCCAGTGCTTGACCTTTGACAGACTTTTGTGGAACATACACCATGTCATACTGAGCTAGCAGGATTGCCCACGTAGCCAGCCGAGAATAGAGTGTGCTGGGCTTCTTCATGAGTACCCGAAGAGGATTAACTCGGGATATGACATGAATAGTTTGGCCAATGATGTAATGCCTTGTCTTCTGTACAGCAAACATGAGAGCCAGGCATTCTTTTTCGACCGGACTATAACGGTGTTCAGCACCAATCATAGTACGACTAAGATAATAGATGGCCTGTTCATGACCTTCTTTATTCTTTTGGGCAAGTAAAGCACCCAATGAATGGTCCATAGCACGGACGTACATCAAGAATGGAATGCCAGAGATAGGTGGCACCAAAACTGGTGGGTTCATGAGATATCGCTTGATATCATCGAATGCTCGTTAACACTCTTCAGTCCAAACGAAAGATACACCCTTCTTCATTAATTGAGTGAATGGTCTGCAGCGTCCAAACAAGTTCGAAATGAATCGCCTGATGTACGCAAGTCGGCCTTAAAATCCTCGTAGCTCTTTTAGATTGCGTGGAGGACGCATCTCTTGAATGGCTTTGATCTTCTCGAGATCCACGTGTATACCCTTAGAGGTAATGACGAAGCCGAAAAACTTGCCACTAGAGATACCCAAGAATGACTTGGTGGGATTCATCTTGAGTTGATGTTGGCACATGAGATTGAAGATTGTTCTCAAATCTTGGATATGATCTTCTTTTAGACGACTTTTGACAGCAATATCGTCAACATAGCATTCCACAGTCTTACGAAGATGATCTTTGAAGATGGTACTCATAGCTCGTTGGTAGGTTGCACCAGCATTCTTGGGACCAAATGGCATCACCGTGTAGCAATAGACACCACGAGGAGTGCGGAAAGAGGTATGCTTTTCATCTTCAGGATTCATCTTGATCTGATTATATCCAGAGAATCCATCCATGAAGGATATTCGTTCAAATCCACAGGTATTGTCGATCATGACATCCGTGATAGGTAGAGGAAATTCATCTTTAGGACATGCTTCGTTAAGATCCCGGAAGTCGATGCAGACTCGAACTTTGCCGATTTTCTTTAGAACTGGAACGACGTTGGCCACCCAGTCAGGATGCTGTTCTTCTCGAATAAAACCACAAGCAATGAGCTTCTTGACTTCATCATCGATTGCGTCCATCATTTTTGGTTTAAAACGCCGTTGTTGCTGCTTAACTGGTTTTGTATTAGGCAAAATGTTCAGTTTATGTGTGGCAATCTTGGGATCTAAACCTGGCATGTCTTCATAACTCCAGGCAAAGACGTCGATGTATTCTTTAATAAGAAGAATTAACTCTTGTTTGTCTGCTTTTGGAAGATTCTTGCTGATGAAGATTGGACGAGGCAACTCGCTTTCCCCTACATCAACTTGAACTAATTGATCTTCAGTAGGAGGTTCACGTTGTTCAAAGCGAAGTACCCATTGGTTATCCATATGTTGAGCCCAAGGATCTGTTTCAGGATTTTCTTTAACGTCTTCATCATAGCCTTCTGGTAGTTCAGCGGAGACCATGTTAGATGATACGATCAGCCTGTGAACTTCACCAATGCTAGTATCAGAATCCCAAGATCTAGAATCAGATAAATTAGAGCGTTCTTCACTGTCGGAGTCAGAGACTGCTGGGGATAACAGTAGAGGAAAAGTATATCCGAGACCTTTCTTAGTCCTGTTGTAGTACATTTCTGACTTTCCTTCCGGAACAGTCGTGCGGATAGGAGTTCGTCTACCTTTACCGTAATTGAGGCCACTTTTGAAGTCATAGCCCATTTTCCGGATGATGTCTTTTGATTGTTGACTATAACGATGGAACTGGAGACGTCCCGTATCGTTAAGTTTGCTATCATCCGTATAGCTAAATTGTTTTTCTGGTCCTTTACTAAAAAGTACTGGACTTTCACCTTTCTTTCGAGAAGGGTGAATACGGTAAGAATCATCTGGATCTTCAAGTGAGACTTCTGTCTGAAGAGATTGTACAACTCCCATTGTAATTGATTGGAAGTTATCTATCATATCCAAATAGCATTTAGTATAATAAATAACATCAGAATACTGGAAAGTAATTGCTTTTTCATTGATTTGTACATCAGTATTTACAACAGGACCTTTAGCCTTAGCAGTCTTGGTCAGATTAATTACAAGAGGGAGAGAAGAAGAACGTGGGGGAGGCTTGTTACGACGGAGGTCGATAACAAGTGGCTCAGAGGAGGTGAGCTCCCTTTTTTTCTTGTTGCGAGTGAGATCAACAATAAGTGGCTCAGAAGGAGTGAGCTACTTTTTGTCCTTGTTACGACGTAGGTCGATAACAAGTAGCTCAGAAGAGGTGAGCTCCTTTTTGTCCTTGTTACGACGTAGGTCGATAACAAGTGGCTCAGAAGAGGTGAGCTCCCTTTGATTTTGATCAGCATCAACTGATTTCTTTTGAATTGGCAAGTGAATAGCCAGTGGTTTAGAAGACTGAGGATGTGAAACTCGCCCTTTGACAGGTATGATAATAGTGTCTTTAGGTATTGCTTCTTATTCTTCTTCAGTGTCTAAGGCTAACACAATCTTCATGAATTCATCCTTGTACATCCGAGCGTCGTTGCAGTATGCTTCAACACCTTTGAAAGGATAAAGATCCGTAACTTCCTAATGGACCTCTCCCTTATCATCAACATATTTAAAACATTGATGAAGGATTGACGGAACAATATTATGTTCATGTAAGAACGGTCTCCCCAATAGAGCATTATAAGAACAACCATGATTGTCAATGATATAGAAGGTAACTTTTATGCGAAGATTGCCTATTTGGAGTTTTAAGCGACACTTGCCCAAAGGTTCACTCCTTCCCTGATTGAATCCAAGGATGGTGGTGATTGTGGTAGAGAGACTATGTACAGGAATTTTCAAAGTATCGAGCATTGTTTTCGGCATGATACTGAGAGCAGATCCAGGATCTATCAGGATACGATCGACTTTCATCGAATCAACATAACCTGTATAGTAGAGAGGACGATCATGCCTATTGTCCTACATCAGCATGTCATCTTGTGTGAAAGAAATGTTCGGAATCAACTCCATAACACTATGACAATGTTGACAAGAGACTGGTTCTGCTTTCGGCTTCTTGAGAAAGGCTAGACAAGTCTCAGCTTGCATAAGAGCTTCACTTAAAGTTTCTCGCGTCTCTCTAGAAAGACGCAAGAGTTCAAAGATAGACAGCCTTGCTGGTGTATTGGCTAATTGAGCCAATATATCAAAGTTGTAAGGCTTCTCAAGCCCTGTAGGGGATGATTTCTTCAAGGGTTTATCAAAGCGGACTTGTTGTTTGCCTTTATCAGCAGCCACTGGTTTGGAAGGAATAGGAACTACAACTGGTGAAGATGTAGAAGGAATTTATTCAATAGCAACAGGTTGTGCTGAGACAGGTTTAGAAGAAGAGGCAGGATTCTCTTGAGATTTAGAGTAATCTTTCAGATAAGTTTTCCCTGATCTGGTGCCCAACAGAATTTCTTCATCAATTATGGGGTCAAAAGACACCATGTTGCAAATCTTTATCTTACCTTTAGAGCGACCTTTCTTCTTGGAAGAAGAAGAATCCTCGAACTCTGAAGTAAGATCGGGATGGATCCACATAACCTCGCCATTGTCAAGAGACAAAGGAACGAGACCTTCGTTTGGTGGAGAAGAAAGTTTTTCAATCTCGAGAGTAGCCTTCGGAATAGGAATGACACCATGCTGTATCATCTACAGGGGAAAGTCACCGAACTGGACTGAAACCATATTGGCAGTAACAGTCTTCTCATCTTGTTGCAGAGTAACAACTCCATCATTGACAAGCTCTTGAATCTTACCCTTGAGCACATAACATGCTCGAGTAGGATGTCCAATGAATCGGTGGTAGACACAATACTTAGGATGATCGGTCTTACCGACTTCATCAGGCTTCTTTGGGTCTGGAAGCTGGATCTTATTGCTTTTGAGTAAACACTCAAAGATGCTTGCTGTGTCATTTTCATCAAACGAATACTCTACCTTAGGGCGAGGTTCCCTCGATTGAGGTACAGCAGGAGTAGAAGTAGATGTAGGCGGAGCTATATTGACAGCCAAGGACTCTTTGCTTTTCAGGTTAATGTTCAGAGTTTCCTTGTTCTTGCGGTTGTTCTGACGATTACCGCCACCTGATGATTGATGTTCATCCCGATCAGGGTTAGACATCTGTACCCCCAGCTGTTTGAATTTCTCAGCACTCACTTCAGCTGCTTTGGCATTGACAATAAAGGATGGCCAGTCTTGGAACTGAGTTGAGCCTGTCCACATACTGATGATAGGCAAGAGATTTGCCTTGCAAGTGTCTATGGTAACAGCAGCAGGAGTCCCTGGAGGCATCTTCAAGGCTTCTCGACGGAAACGTTCGATGAAACTTTCAGCAGTTTTATTATGTTTCTGTTTGATTTTATTGAGGGCAGACATAGTCATGTCATTGAATCCCTCATAGAATCTTTCCAGAAAGATCTACTTAAGTCCTGAAAAAGAAGTAATACAACCATCGGGCAGACTTCTGTACCAGTCGTATGCTACACCGGCTAAACAACCGACGAATACCCTGGTAAGAAGAACGTCATTTGGTTGGAGTTGAACAGTCATTACCTCGAAGTAATTGATGAACTGGTTTGGTGAGGTACTGCCGTTGAAAAGAGAGATTGTTGGAATCTTGTATTTGGGAGGAAATGGAACTTCCTTCCATTCAACTGGGTATGGCTGCTTGATTCCCAACTTTTGCAAATTATCCTTCTCTTTGAAGGCTTCGAACTGAGTTCGCAAGAGTTTAACAGCTTCATTGGTGTCTTCAGATGATGAAGAAGGAGCCGGCAGAGTCAGAGTAGTAGGAGGAGGAACAGCATTGTAAGCACTACCCCCAGCGGACTGACTAGGTATAGTTTGAACTTGTACTTGTACAGGAGGTATTTGAGAAGGCATTACTCCCAACCCAGCATTGACAGGTACTGAAGATGCTATGATCTCCGGATTTACGGTAGGTATAGTTGGTGGTGTGGCATGTTGGGCCACAATGATAGAATGCATGCTAGCGACCATTTCAGCCATGGTCTTTAGCTTGTCTTCAAGTGCAGCGATTCGCTGTTCTTGATTTGCAGACGTTGAAGCATCTTGATCATCAGTGACAACATAAGATGTCACTTCTCTTGGTACAGTGGAAGACACTGTCTGTTCAGAACTTTCGCTGTATGCATCATAGTCGGAGAAAGAGTCATCTCCTGACTGAGAAAGAGGGAAATGACCAGAAGGATCTTGAGGAAGATTCCTTTGACCGATTGTATCTCGGCTTCGGGAACGGGTATGTTGGAATACTCCCTCAGAAGATTCTTGAAGTAGATCCAGATACCGTTGACTTGGTTTACGAGGTTTGCCGTGCTTAGAGCACCTTCTACCCCCAGTGTCTCGAGAAGTCATGTTAACAGAAGCATATAGGATTTCATCTTCATCCTCTGACATTGGTTCAGTTTTAGCAAAAGTCAAATGATCGAAGACAGATCATTTTGTTGTTTGACAACAACATTGGATGATGACTTTATGATTGCAATGATGATCAGATGATTGAACTGAAGGAGTTGAAGCACTATCTCGTTTTTTCTTGAGATGTTCTCGGAGATCAGAAACCATGCCAGGACGAGGAAAGGTTCGAGGAATATGTTCCTTAACAACATTCGGAACATGGTTCTGATTCTTCAAATATTTTGTCCCCTGTGTGTACAAGGAAGTGCTCACCTCATTGGCATAGGTATCAGGATTTTTGTTCCTGGAGGTTTGTCTTTGAGGCTTGACCTTCGGCATAGGTTGTTTACGTTTTACCGAAGTTGGCCTGTTAAGATATATTCTTAGATCTGCAAATTCACCCCCAGGGGTTTCTGTTTGAGACACCAACAGTTTTCCCTGTTTGGAACGGGATATCTTGAATGTCGGAAGGTCTTGGAATTCTGCTACTGGGGTAGGCAGAATACCTCTTTGATCAGTACAAGTTCCCTTGTCATGAAGGAAAGAAGAATCCTTTTTTGTAGGAGTTCTTGTACTGACAGGTGCCGAAACACGTTCAATTTGATCTTCTTCAGTAAAGACTGAGGAAGACTGAGAAAAGACCAAAGGGCCTTTTCTTTTATTTTGAGAAGAAGGGTTAGCTAAAGAGCGTTTCCCTCTGTTGTCTTCCAAGTCATGAGACAAGGAAGTCTGAGAAAAGACCAACGGGCCTTTTCCTTTATTTTGAGGAGGAAGAGGAATAGCCAAAGGACTACCCCCAGTAGATTGTGCTGGAACAGAGGTTTTCCCTTTGCTATGAGAAGAGGAGTGTTTAGCCAAAGGGCTGTTACTCTTGGATTGTGCATGCTTGGTTTGCGCATGGGTGGATGGCACACTGGCCACTTGTGCATTAGAAGTTTTGGCAGAAAGTGCATTGGTTCTGACCACAGAAGCTGTGGTTTGCACATCAGGAGTCCTTGCTTTAGAGTGCTTGGGATGTACTTTGGTTGCTGGAGTGTTGGTTTACGCAGGAAAAGCTACTGTCAATTGCGCCAGAGTCATAGGAGTCTTGTGTTTTGATAAGGCAGCATATGAAGTAGCCTGTACAACAGTTGCAACAGATTATGCAGCATTGACTGCAACAGATTGTGCAGCAGTTGTTGAGATAGACTGTGCAGGAGTTGACACAGTAGATTATGCAGTAGTCTGACCAGCAGATTGTGCAACAGTTGGCACAGCAGATTGTGCAGCAGTCTGGCTAGCAGATTGTGCAACAGAGTGTACAGCATCTTTAGTAGCAAAACTGCCAGATTGTGCAGCAGTCTTGGAGACCCATACTGAGCGTACTTTGCTCTTGGCAGAAGTGGCTGCAGTACGGGGAGTGGTCTTGGAGTTGAGCATCGCCTCGTAGGCTGTCTGGTTGACCTTAACAACCAGTGTCTTCTGCGTCTTCCCGATAGACGCTACGTCACATTGAGTTGCTACTTTCTCGTCGGAGGAGAAAGTTGTCCCCAGCAGAGTCGCCATTTTGTTTACAAAAACAAAAGTATAAAACTTTATTGATACAAACTGTGTAATAAAGATTACAAGAATTCTGGGAAAATTACAACTATAGGAATCCAATCTAGATGACGATTGCTTTATCCCTTGGACGATGTGAACTTTGAAGACGGAGCCTTTGAAGTTGAAAACAACTCTGGAAACTGAAGGCAAAAAGCCTCGGAAGTTGAAGGCAAAAGCCTCGGAAGAATGCAGCAGCACTTGAGCAAGAACTCCTGGACTCTCTGATCTCTGATCTCTGAATATTTGATATCTGATCTTCTTGAATGAAGACTTGAAACTCTATTTATAGAGTTCTGAAAATAACTAACTTTCAGTTATTCTGGACTGCGCAGGATGATTTGCGCAGCAATTGGTTTGCGCAGCATTGGACTGCGCAGGCAGTTGCTGGATCGTGGGCCAACTATCTGAGACACATGGCATTATTTGATTGAAATGCGCATGATCGTGCATAGACAGTTGCCACGTAATGAGCAATTAATGGCATGAATGCCACGTATACTTTATCAATTATGTTGATAGAATGTGCAGACTAAACTGCGCAGCCTTGGTTTGCGCAGACTCAGAATGTGCAGGAATGGATTGCGCAGACTCAGACTGCGCAGAAATGGATTGCGCTGCCAGCTGTCAGCCGTCCTCGAGCACTGTGCGGCACAATAAACGAACAGTCTCCTCGTTCTCCGTACTGTCAGTTGTCAGAAAGATTTGATTTGATTCAGGTAATGATGACTTCTGCCACGTCAGCCTGCGCAGTTGGAAGTGTGCGCAAACCAGTGTGCGCAATCGGATTGCTGCACAATCTGTTGCCTGCGCAATTCATCAAAATGATGTATATCTTGATTCTTTGACATTGTTGATTGATGCAACTTGATTTTTTAGGACCTACATCCTAGGTCAAGAGAATTCATCAGATAACCATGTATGTCACAAAATTGCTTGAATTATGCATTCTCAAATTCGCTGTCATGATCACTACGAATGCGAGTAATCATGAACCCTTTTTTATTCTTTACTTTCTTGCAAAAGGTGACGAATTCTGATAATACATCATTCTTGTGTGCAAGAAAATAAACCCATGTATATCTAGAAAAATCATCTACAATGACAAATGCATATAACTTACCACTTAGGCTAGCAATTCTACTTGGTCCAAATAAGTCCATATGCAACAGTTGTAGAGGTCTAGAGGTACTTACAGCGTTTTTGGATTTAAATGCGGATCGAGTAGCTTTGTTCTTTTCACATTCACTACATACCGTATCCTTCTTGAAAGATATGTCCGGTAAGCCGCATACCAACTTCTTTGTAGATTATCTAGAAATTGTATCCATGTTTGCATGACATAGTCTCATATGCCATAGTTGACTCTCAATACTTTTAGCCATCAAACATCTACCTGCTTTGTTAGCATCTTCCAACAAATAGAAAACATATATGTTGTCTTCCCTGATACCTTCAAAGATAGTACTACCAGTTGAACTATCAACTATAGTACATTTGTCTTTGACGAAGTTAATGCCATAACCATGATCAGCTAAATGGCTTATGCTGAGTAGATTATGTTTTAACTCGGTAACTAGACAAATATCTTTAATCACGGGATAGGGAGACTTACCAATGTCACCGATACCGATTATGTACCCTCTTAAATTATTATCGAAGGAGACGTATCCTTCTTTATTCTTCTTCGACAGTGTTGCGAATAATGAAGCATCACCGGTCATGTGCCGTGAGCAACCGCTGTCGAGGATCCATTTGCTCCTAGCATGTGAAGGGCGGTCCACCTATAAAACAATTTGCAGATAAAACTCTTGGTACCCATTTCTTGTAGGGTCCTGACTGATGAGTTTTTGGTATCCATGCATAAATATTTAAATCTACTAAATTTCTGATTATACATGCAGAAGATATATGACCAATGAGGCCACAATAATGACATTTTGCATGTTGAGTGTTAAAAGTTGTGTGAGGTGCATGATTGGTAGGTTTTGGTTTTCTAGTATAGAAGAATGCATGCCTATTTGTCTTCTTGGGCATAGTCTTGGTATGGTTTGGTCTGACAGTGTTGGGCGTGTTCCGATGATTCGGTAATTGACACATGTTAGAATAGGAAGCAACAATATCAGGCCGCTTTCCTAAACTAATTTCCAACTTTTTGGAAGTGTCATATAATCTAGTATAGTCAGATATAAGTGATTCTAATCTGACTTATGCACACTGGAGACTCTTTCTCTCCTTAGATAGGTCTTCCTTTAACTGGATAATAGTTTAGTATTTTTCTTCGGATAGCTTAACAGTCTCGTGTAACAACAACTTAATAGAAGAAAGCTCACCAGACTCATTTGAAGAGTCATTATTTCTAACATGATCTAGTTGGTCGGTAAGTCTTCCTATTTCACCTTTGTACTCTTCGAGTACCTTATTAGAGGTTTCATATTTACTACGCAGTTTCCTGTAATCATTTAACAGCGTCATCTGATTGTTCGTCTTCTAAGTCGTTGGCTTCACTTTCATGCCATATGCTTGTGTTGGCGTACTTCCTTGATGTAGATTTCTTCAGGTAGCCTTTGTCATATTTGCTGTTTTTCTTTGATGATGATGTTGTTGGACAATCTTTCTTTATGTGTCCTTTCTTCTTGCATCCGTAGCAAATAGGATCTTCCTCGTTGTTGTTGCTGTTGCTGTCTTTTGTTCTTCTGTTAAATCTCATGAACTTCTTGAATTTTCTTACCAAAAGAGCTTGATCTTCAGAGTCGGAGTCGCTGTCGTCAGAGTCATCTTTGACAGTTCTTCTATGTTGAGCCTTGAGAGCGATCGACTTCTCTGATTTCTCCTTTGGTGTACCATATTCAAAGTCTTGAAGTTCTAACTCGTGATGAGTAGCTTACCCATGAGTGTTTCCAGAGACATTGTTGAGAGGTCGTTCCCTACAATGAATGTTGTAGCCTTTGGAATCCAGTTCTTTGTAAGAGCTCATAGAAGTTTGCGAATCTTCTCATGGTTACTGTAATCCTTGCCTAGTGAAGACAAAGGATTTACAATATCCAAGAATCTTGTAATCATCTGAGTGACTGATTCACTTGGCTTCATTTTGAACGCCTCATACTCCTGAGTAAGTCTGCTGATCTTTGACTCCTTGACTTGTATTGTTCCTTCGTGGGTTACTTCGAGAAGTTTCCATACTTCATTTGATTTTGTGCAGGTAGACACCCTGTTGAATTCAGTTCTGTCTAAAGCACAAAATAAAGCGTTAATAGCACGTGCGTCAAGACTGGATTTTTTCTTTTCATCCTCTGTATATTTGTCATGGGGGTTTTCAACTAAAACTCCATCAACACTAATACGAGGGGGCTTTTTGTAGCCATCAATAACTATAGACCATAAGTCAAAATCAAGAGATTTCAGAAAGAAACTCATACGTGTTTTCCAATAAGTGTAGTTTGTGCCGTCAAACAGTGGAGGTCTGTTTGTGACTTGGCCTTCACTTGTGAATTTCACAGTTGCCGTGTATAATACTATGATCTATATAACAATTGAATATAACTGCAATTTTAGCTTTCTTTACCTGTATAACCCGCTCTGATACCAATTGTAGGAACGAAATCGTAAAGTAGAATACTCTAGAGGGGGATGAATAGAGTAGGCAGCAGAATATTGCTTATTAAAAACTTGTTTGTAATCATATGAATTGACTCGTATTTATATCGAGACAGAGTTTGATCAATTATTAAAATCAGGTTTGACCATGACCAATGGGCCAACAGCACTCACGGGACTTCAGGGGTACAAAGGGCATCATGTACGCAGATGAGTGGATCGAGCACATGGAGAAGATCTTTAGGCTAGCAGAGATTCCAGCAAGACTGCAGATTAAGGCGGCGGCTAGTATGATACAGGACTTAGCTCGCACGTGGTACCAGACAGACCCGAGGGTTGGTACAGTTGGACAGACTTGGGCAGCTTTCAAGAAGAAGTTTTCCTCGACGTAGTGCTTGGTGCCCTCGAGACGCAGTTCGAGGCTTTGGTGCTGGGCAGTCAGACTGTCGAGGAGTACGCCGGGGAGTTCTGTCATCTGGGCAGGTTTGTTGAGGGGTTATCTGAGGCAACGAAGGCTCGGAGGTTCAGGAAGGGACTAGTCAAGGAGGTGAAGTCCTATACCAAGAGTACCCGTAGAGCCACTTTTGAGGAGTCCTAGTGGGTGCCTTAGCAGCAGAGGATGATCTTGAGCTGAGGCTCAAGAGGGGGCGAGATACTCAGGGAGCCAGTGGTAGCAGAGGACCGGCCAAGAGGCCGTACTTTCAGCAGTACCAGGAGAGACAGTTTCAGCTACAGCAGTTTTAGCAGCCGAGACTTCAGCCAGCTCAACATCAGTAGTCGAGGCAGCAACAGCAGGCCCCGAGGTAGCAGTCTACTAGTTGTACCTTCTACAGGAAATCGGGGCATGGATGGACTGAGTGCAGGAAGAGGCTGGGGAAGTACCTTCTCTGCGGTTCATCGGAGTATCAGCTGAGGGACTGTTCCCTCTTTGCAGGCAGAACAGCACAGGAAGCAAGAGCCAAGGCTCCAGTGGGACCACAGAAGGGACCGCTGTCGACTCAGCAGTAGCGGTTCGTGCAGCATCAGCAGCAGGCCAGAGGAGGCCAGCTGGGGGGAGCTTTCGCCATGGCGGCCGAGGATGCAGAGGCTATTGGGGAGCTGATCATAGATTTTGTTTTTCTCGACTCCATTACAGCTTTTGCCTTATTTGATTTTGGGGCTTCCCACAGTTTTTTGTCTGTATCATTTGCTGTTAGACACTGCCTTGTATCTGAATCATTGCCTAGGACCTGCAAGATCACGATCGAGGGTGATATTATCCTTGTGAGTGATGTTTGCAGAGGGTGGAGTATTATTTTGGGAGGCCAGGAGTTGGAGGTGAGTCTGCTCGTAATGCCACTACCGAACTATGACATCGTATTAGGTATGGATTGGTTGAGCAGGCATCACGCCAGCATAGATTGTCGTAGAGGTAGAGTTCTGTTCGGAGCAACAGGAGATCCAGAGTTCGAGTTTACCCGACGGCAGGCAGAGCAGAGTAGTGGACTTTTCTACGGAGTTTCAATCGAGGAGCAGGCGGTTCCACATCCTTTGATTGCGGAGTTCATGGACGTCTTTCCAGAGGAGTTGCCAGGACTTCTACCGAAAAGAGACGTTGAGTTCTCGATAGACTTGGTTCCCGGCACGGAGCCGATTTCTCAGCATGTCTATCGAGTGAACAACAGTGAGTTGGTAGAATTAAAGAAGCAGGTGGATGAGCTGCAGGACAAGGGCTTCATTCGATCGAGTTCTTCACCTTGGGGTGCACCGGTACTCTTTGTACCCAAGAAGGATGGATCGGTATAGATGTGTATCGACTATAGGGCACTCAACAACCTCACGATCAAGAACAGATACCCACTGCCGCGGATTGATGATCTCTTTGATCAGTTGAGCGGAGCTCGAGTTTTCTCGAAGATTGATCTGAGGACAGGTTATCATCAGGTAAAGGTAAAGAAGGAGGATATCCCGAAGACTGCATTCAGGATGCGGTATGGTCAGTTTGAGTTCTTGGTTATGCCATTTGGGCTGACCAACGCCCCGGTGGTACTTATGAACTTGATGAACAAGGTATTCCACCAGTACGTGGACAAGTTCGTGGCGGTATTCAATGATGATATCCTGGTGTACTCGAAGACTGAGGAGGAGCATGAGGAGCACTTGAGAGTGGTTCTGGAGACACTCAGGAGGGAGGAACTTTATGGCAAGCTCTCAAAGTGCGAGTTCTTTTTGGACAGAGTTGACTTCTTGGGTCATGTGGTGACTGGAGATGCGATCACAGTGGACCTGAAGAAGATTACGACAGTTGAGGCTTGGTCGGCACCGAGCTCAGTAGCAGAGATCAGGAGCTTCTTGGGATAGGCAGGCTATTACAGGAGGTTCGTGCAGGATTTTTCTAGGATTGCACAGCCGTTGACTATGCTGACCCCGTAGAATGTAGAGTTTATTTGGTCAGATGAGTGTCAGGTCGCTTTTGATGAGTTAAAGAAGTGGCTGATGACAGCTCCGATTCTGACATTGCCATCAGGATCAGGAGGGTTCACTATCTATAATGACACCTCAGGGAAGGGTTTGGATTGTGTCTTGTAGTAGCATAGGAAGGTGATTGCCTATGCTTCCAAGCAGTTACGTCCCTATAAGAAGAACTACCCTACCCACGACTTGGAGTTGGCAGCCATGATATTTGCTTTAAAGTTATAGAAATACCACTTATACGGAGAGAGGGTGGAGATCTTCACAAATCATAAGAGCTTAAAGTATGTGTTTACACAGAAGGAGCTCAATATGCGACAGTGCATGTGGTTGGAGTTGATGAAGGACTTCAATATTTTACTACAGTATCACCCAGGGAAGGCTAACATAGTTGTCGATGCCTTGAGTAGGTATCCCACAGCCATGTGTTTGACTATGGATCGTCACTTGCTAGTAGACTTGGAGAGCCTGGGGATTGAGGTGATTGTGCCAGGAGTTCAGATGCAGATGTGGGGCCTTCAGATTCAGTCGGACTTGATAGAGAGGATCAAGTCGATACAGTTCGAGGATATTGCTCTGCGGTGTATCAGAGAGCAGGTTCGAGCAGGGCTGGTGGATGATGAGTTTACTCTTGCAGAGGATGGCACTTTGAGGTACGGTTTCAGGCTGTGTGTGCCTAGTGGAGAGCTCAGGGAGCAGGTCATACAGGAGGCCCACCGATCTCAGTACTCTATACATCCTGGTGCCAACAAGATGTATAGGGACCTGAGGGAGCACGTCTGGTGGTATGGGATGAAGCGGGAAGTAGCTCGCTTCGTAGCCAGATGTTTGGTCTGTCAGCAGGTCAAGGCAGAGAGGCAGAGGCCAGGAGGTTTGTTGCAGCCATTGCCCATTCCAGAGTGGAAGTGGGAGCACATCACGATGGATTTTGTTTCTGGATTTCTGCGTACACTAGGAGGGA
>JANAVB010042618.1:6066345-6318359 GCA_029216955.1 Iris pallida
CACGATTGGACACAAAATTTTAGGGGAAGGACGGGGACATGACTGACACTGTGCTCATAAAATTTGGGGTGGTGTCGTATCGTGTCGAGGGAGAAAACATGAGCGTACTGATTCTATACTACACTGTTACACGCGCACAGGGCTCACTGACACGGGGTTCGTATCGCTTCTGGACACGTTGTTGTCGTGTGTCAGGGTGTCAGACACGAAGCCCTATACCTGACGAACCCCTAGGCACGACCACGAGGTGTCTCGTGTCGTGTCCTAGCCCGACTCGCACACGTGCACGAGACTGTCTGTACGTTTTAGTGTCTATGTGTGTTCTCTCTATTAGGGCACGTTCGTGTCCAGTTTCCGGGACGTGAATGGACCCCCCATGACACATGTACATATGGGGGACACTCTGTAGAAGTTGATTTGGGTTTAGATGTGGTATTGGGTTTCGAATTCAGTTGTTGTGTATCAGTGTTTCTTTTTCAGTTTGGGGTTTTGATATGAACTGACAGTTAGATACATGAACCTATTTCCTGAAAATGAAATGCTAATGACCATATTTCAATAAGGTTAGTTAACCTGGGTATTGTAACTGAGTCTTTCCCTTATGTGATAACTTGAAAACCAAGTTTGCATGAAGACTGAACTGTAAACCTGAGTTCACATATGTTATTCCTGAGATTCTAGTTAGGAATACCTGAGATTTTGGGAAACTTGAAACTGAAATAGGATTTAGAATTTAGGTTTTATATTATGAATTGATTCCTGACATGAATGTAGTAGGTATCATTGGGGTTTACATTGATGCAACTGAGCTTTGAGTTTGAATGTTTTGTATAAAACTTAAATGGGAATGATAACCGAGATTTCAATGTGTATAACTGAGTTCCCTATATGTAACCTTAAACCTGAAATTGAATGTAAGTTAAACCAAGATTCAGTTATTATTAAACCAGGGTTTTGCAATTGTTGAATACCTGAGAATTCTAGTTCACTGAAATTCCCTAAATTCTATAATGTTAACAGTCAATGCACCCTTTCACTTATACACACACACACACTCACACACACACACACACACACACACACACACACACACACACACACACACACTACCACACTATTTAATTCACTGATTTCAGATTACTACATACACACACACAGAGATCACTTTTCCTGAGACACACTTGATTGTTAGCCACATACACATGGACACAACCCTATGACCATTTCACTATACCCTCACATGTTTATACACACTCAACCATATTAGTCACACACACACCACTGCCCAACACTCACCCATCCCTCTTTCTCACTCACACACACTCATGCCATTTCATTCTCCATACATATATATATGTAGGTGCATGTATATAGTTTCCTATATATCTAAATATATGAATAATACTATATGTATGGATGTATACATATATGTTAACTAGAAGTTCTACCTTACCTAATGCTACACAATGTCTATACACATACACACAACCTATATATATACCCTATATACATATATTATTTATATATGTGAATGAAATATAAATGTGATACTAGACTAGATTACTTGGTTGTGTGTGCCTAGCTAGTTAGATGTGATGCTAGACTATGGTTTAGCTTTGTGTATGGTATAGTAGTTGCCTAGGCTATGTGTTGGATACCTAGAATTGACTTTTTAAACCTAGAATTGACCTATTGAGCCTAGATTAGACTAACTAAGACTAGTTAACCAAGATTGACCGAACCCTAACTAGTTTGACCTAATTTGACTAGAGTTGACCAAGAGTTGACTTTGGTCCAGACTGACCTAGAAACATGTAGATGCATTGTATTCTTCAAATTATAATCCCCTTGTATACATCATGACTTGTGTTGCTCTAAATAGGACTCTGTGACACCAGTCGGACATCCATACATATCAGTCATTCAGGGTGACAGGCGAGTACATTCTCTGATCATTTCATACTTGTTAGGATCTATATTCTTGCTCTAGATTACTTTACATGATGCTGTCATGTTATTATTACGGATTGGTACTATATGGATCTTGTCATGCGATATTATCTCCCTTGGGGTGTATCAGATACAGTTGTTATATGCTTTTCACGAACATCTTGTATTTCATGTACCCCGCTTTCATGTATACTTTTGTGCAATCTTGTACTCTCATGATCACGTGAGCAAACATGATAAAAACCTCTTGTACAAGGCAACGTAACTTGACTGGATCCTTGTGTATTGATTGGGGAGGGTGAGTAGGAAATGGTTATGTGATCAATCCCATCTTGTACAATCTTGTGATACTCTTGTGAAATCTTGTACAATCTTGTGAAATCTTGTACATGTCCTAAACCATTTATATAACCATCTCATGCTCTAAATCACATGTTACTTACAGTTCTTACTTATCATGTATATAGATATTTCCACTTATCAAATCTCTTTCGTTTTCATATATATTTCTTTACAGTCCATGTATCTTACTCTTTTGCATGCTTTATATTTTCCCAACTTAATATGAACTGCGTGAGATGTATTGTGCTCGCTCTTGTCCTGACTGGACCTGTTAAAAATATTATAGATGATGAGGGTGACTGTCCTACCTTCTATAGGACACATGAGGGTGACCTTCAGGTGCCTGAGGAGCATCTAGCTCAGTAGAGGGTGCCTAGTCTAGTCTAGTATTTATAGTTTTCAGTTTGTATCAAATTGTTCCGATTGTTAGTTGAGACTTAGTTATATTTTAGGACTTGTATTTATTTGTGTTGAACATCTACTTTGTGTGGTGCTATAACTCTATTTATATTTTAGTTTCTTCCTTTTATCTGATTCCATATCGTGCTCTATCTTTCCTAGACTTGTGATTGAGATATAGAGTTGAGATGTTATATTATACCTCCGTACGGAGATGATATGTTTATATCATATTGATGTTAGATATTAGATGTTATAGACGAACTATACAGCGTTCTACCGCTGACACTGCGACGTAGGCTAGACGTACCCACGTTCTCGTTTTCTTCCTCAGGGTGCGGGTCATGACAACAAACAAGTCTGGGTGCACGCAAAGCTTTTGAATGCATGGCTGTAGGCGTACATACAGATTTTGAGCGCATGACCTCGGAGGCGCATGCGAGCTATCAGTCGGTCACGTGGCAGGACACAGCTATAAACGACAAAATAAGAAATGATTAGGCTGACGTTGGCAGCTCTTTGTTTTCTACAGAAGCTGTCAACTGCTCACTCTTGAGATGCGTGCTACCGACTCTGTCACATAGCATTAAATACTTGATGGATGACAAGCTTAGGTTGGCGCATATCTGTGAATTGCTGGGCGCATCATTATGTGCTCCACTAGGCATATATGTCTGAAATGTATGGTTCGAATGTGCGCATCTACTGCGTGGCGCATCTCATTTGGTCAACTTTGTCGAGTCTTTTGATACATTAATGCTTTATTGACTCAGCTGAATTTGAAGGGACAGATTCATCGTCATAAATACAGGTACATTGCACTGACTTCGGGAAAGCTGCCACTTGGCGCATGTATTTGATTTGTATTGGCCTATAAATAGCAGTGTGAAGAGAAGTTTTGTTTTATGTTTCACTTTGTTTCCCAAAATGGAGACAAACTTGACCAGTCCTCCTCCTTAGCAAGACATTGTACGGTAGGTTATAGATCTCCTCGTTCGAAGAAGCTTTGACGACGAACTACTTCGGAAGACTAAGATGTATCGATTTTGTTGTTCACGTTCGTGCACCTTGCTAGCATCGTCCCTTCACAAAACGACATCGAGTGTTGATTACTGGGTTTGGGTTTTGTCGTGCCCCAGTTTTCGTTATGCTTGAAGCGCCACAGGCAAGGTGCCTGTTGCATCCAAAGATCGGGACAGTCGTGCCAAAATTTTTGTTAGGCTGGAAGAGCCCCACGTTATGCTCTATAACTGCTTCATTAGCCTAAGCACTTGTTTGGATTTGATTTGCTCTGACGGGATTGGTAGAAGCGCCTAGCTAAGCCTTCAGAATGATGTGCCTGGCCGAGTCATTGCGCCTAGCTGAGACGTCAAAGGGATGCGCCTAGCTGTAATTTTTAGGCTTCTCATTTGTAGTAGGCTTTCTTTGTAGCAAGTGTTAGAACATGTAATAGATTTTTATATGAAATAAAGAATCAATCTTTATGTGGCTCTTCTACTTGATGTTTTCTGAATGATGATACTTTGGGGGCACATAGTACTTTGAGCACATAACGTCGGAGGCATATGAGATAAATGCATCTACAATTCCATGCTTCTACAATCATGTTATAGAAAATTATTAAAAGTGGTCTTTCTCGTTGCCTTTGGGTCAATTCCGTGTTTATAGCCGACAAGAAGTAAAGCATGCATATATTTCATAGCCGACATAATGTAAAGCATATAGTTATCACCCTTGGTGATTATTACCCATGGTCATATAGCCATCCATGTACATTTATAATACTTACCTTTTCTGCATAAGACATTGTTAGGAACAATATCATAATTCAATATATTTGTCACCGTTCAGGTGATTCTTACTAATAGCCGACATCCTTTCTTGTGATTGAGTAATAACTTACACTGCCTGCATAAGACATCATTAGCATTGGACCTATCTATATGAAGGTCACTGGAGACACGCCATCTTCGACCGTATTACTGGTATAACGGCGTCCCTTGCAGTGCGGGTAGCTAGCCCCACTGAAGTTCTCGTATATTGATGTCAGTACGTCGGTATCAATCCTTGTTCCCCCTAGGATGAACCGGGTCCGTGGCCTCGATTATCGTTCAAGGAACTACCTTGTCGACAAGTTGTCCATGACCATGCAAATATATGCAACTTATTTATGAATAAACATATAATGCATGATAAAGAAAACTAAGTAAATAAGTCATCATTCTCAATAAGTCAACGTTCTTATTCGTATTGCCATCTTTCCTAATCCAGGTCTTAGTTTAATCAACAATCTACATCGACGACAGGATAATAGAATGTGATTACCCAAGCACTTTCCCATATCTTTGATACCATACGTCTTTCCAACCAAAACTTAATGTACTCACCGTCCAATTCTTGGGACTTAGCAATCTGTTTAGCTTATGTTCATCGAGCTGAGGCTCGACATACTCACCGCCCAAGCAGTTGGGACTTTTCCTTCACCTATCATGTACTTCATAGTAACAACATTCAAGCCCACAATTCATGAAATGATTTGAAGCACATAATCGATAAAATAATTCGTAACAGTTTTTTGGGCATGTGATTAATTATCTTTGATTATCTTTCCGACTTTCATGCAAGGTGTTATTCAGCAACTCAACGAATAAATATAGTATATTATCATTTTATTAAGCATGAAGCTAAAGGATCTTCGAAGGGTTCAACACTACTCACATTTATAAGACCATTCCTGCCACGATCGCATAGCCTTCCGAGCGATCCTTCGCATATTCCCAAGTCCAACAAGGCTTCATCGAAGCAACCATCCGTCATAAGGCATCTTGCGGGTCGGGATACTACAAGTAGGTCATCTATCTCCTTCAATCCAGCATCCCGTTCAATCGAGCCAAATATTCGAAAAATGGAATATTAGAGTTAGAAACTTTATATTCTAAAATATGTTGTCAAACTTGGTTAATTAAACTATTTGCCATTGATTATAAAAGAACAGAACAGTTTTATGGAAGGACTGAACTTTTAATTCACAATACAAACTCGCTCGTACAAAGAGAGCCTAGGAACAAAACCTAGGAAAAGCAATCTAAGTACAATTGTTTAGTTTTTCTGGGGGTGACGGTAGAGGCTCGGGAGAGTGCTATCAACTCTGCCTTACTCCTAATTGGACGATCGGACGTAGCTTCTGCTCTGGCGAGGAAATGCTTTCTGTGTGTGTGGGGGTTGCTAGTCTCTATGCTCGGGCTCCGTGTGTCCTTGCAAGGAAACAACACCTTGCTATTTATAGGAACTGTGATGGGCGGGGTGTACAGTAACTGCGCCTTGAAAAGTGGGCGATTGGGGATTGGTTAAGATTAACCTTGATCTGTTTGTTGGAAATCAATCTGGGCTGTTGAGTTGGTTGGAAAAAATTTACATTGTTATGATTTGTTGGTTAGAATAAATCCGAGTGGATAAGTCTTAGTCAATCTTCTGCCACGTGTCCCAACTGCTATTTATGCTGCGAGCCGCATGAACAGGACATCCTGGCAGAGCCGCAAGAGTGTGGTCTGCTAATTGAGCCGCATGAGGGTGGCCTCACAACCGAGCCGCATGAGGATGGCCTCACAACCGAGCCGCATAAGGGTGGCCCCCACAGCCGAGCCGCATGAGGGTGGCCTCCAACTAAACCGCATAAGGGTGGCCTCCAACTGAGCCGCATGAGGGTGGCCCCCACAATCGAGCCGCATAAGGGTGGCCCCCCATCTAAACCGCATAAGGGTGGCCCCCACAACCGAGCCGCATAAGGGTGGCCTCCCATCTGAACCGCATAAGGGTGGCCCCCACAACTGAGCCGCATGAAAGTCTTTGAAGCGATCTGCATAAGGAGCTTTAGAATTGGTGGATCGTGCCAGCTATAAAGATTTTTCTCGTCTCTCTAGGAGCACGTCAGTATGTCAGAGTCATTATTTTACCTTTATGTCAGAGCTGTCAATCCTTTGTGTCAGAGCTGCCGCATTGCGTCAGAGCATTTAATGAGCCAGCGGCACAAAGTAGTTATGGCCTGCTGTGGAGGCCTATTTTCGAACCGCATAGGGCCACGTGGCTTTTCTCGAGCCGCTTGGAGCTATCGGGGACTTTCGAGCCGCATGAAGCTCTAAGGGACTTTTGAGCCGCATGAAGCTCTAAAGGATTTTTGGGCCGCATGAAGCTCTAAGGGACTTTTGAGCCGCATGAAGCTCTAAAGGATTTTTGAGCTGCATAAAGCTCTAAGAGATTCTTGAACCGCATGAGACTCCCTCTGTTTTGAGCCGTATGGACTTTTCTGTTCTTTTCCATGCTTCTACAAGACCCCCTTCAAAGTTTTCAATTTGTAAAATTGAAATACTTTGAATAAGAAGCATGGCTATGTCCGCATAAGCTCTTCTTACCGTATAGACTCCTCTGGCCGCATAGGATGTTCTAGCCGCATGGACTGTTCTGGCCGCATGGACTGTTCTGGCCGTATGGACTGCTATGGCCGCATGGACTGTTCTGGCCGCATGGACTGCTCTGGCCGCATAGTGGTCCTGTGCCACGTAGGCGTCTCATTTAATTGTCTTAATGATTACGAGTAATCTTTTGCATGCGGGGGATAGAAATCCAAGAGTCGGCCTTATCTTCTAGGCAGCGCGTAATGCGAAGCGTCCATCGATTCGCACGCCCCTCATCAGCCTATAAATACTAGTACTTTTGGAAGAGAGAGACTCTTTACTTTCTTTTCTCTTCAACTTTTTTTGCCCTTAGTCGCCGTCTTCTCTTCCTTCTCTGATCATCAATGGCTCCCAAATCTTCATCTAGCGCTGCGGCGAAGGGTAAGGAAGCAGCTTTCTCAACGACTGAGGCGCCCACAGTTCATCTCGTCGTTCACCCCGCCATTGATGGTAAGGATATTGGGAAAAATTGTATGAACTCAAAACCCTAACCATCATGGCTACGCCGTATATTTTATGTGTGGGCCTTCTTCGTCTTCATTGAACTGTTCAAGTTTATTGTGATGAATCCGCATACTGTACTGCATGTGTCGCATGTACATCTCATGTCCGAGCCGCATAAGTACTTTGCAAACTGGGCCGCATGAAGACCTATCGAACTGTGTCGTATGAGACCCCACCAAATCAGAGCCGCATAAGCTCTTTTAAACTGGGCCGCATGAGCACCCGCTAAACAGAGCCGCATAAGATCACTTGAACTGTGTCGCATGAAGTTCAAACAAAACAGGACCGCATAAGCTCCCTCGAACTGTGCCTCATGAGACCCCACCAAATTAGAGCTGCATAAGCTCTTTAAAACTGGGCCGCATAAGCTCCCTCTAAGCAGAGCCACATAAGCTCACTTGAATTGGGCCGCATGAAACCCCGCTAAACAGAGCCGCATAAGCTCATCTGAACTCGGCCGCATGAGGCCCCGTTAAACAGAGCCGCATAAGCTAACTTGAACTGGGCCGCATAAGCACCCGCTAAACAGAGCCGCATAATGTTCATTTGAGCTGGGCCGCATGAGGCCCCCCCAAAATAGAGCCGCATAAACTCCATTAAATTGAGCCGCATAAGGACCCGCCTGATCAGAGCCGCATAAGCTCGAAAACACTAAGCAGTTCTCCCTGGCCATCTTCTAACTTGTTTCTTTTGTCCTTTTTTCAGTGAATTTGCCATTCAATCCTGCGGGAGAACCTTTGGTAGGCGAGCCCATTCTGCTGTGGGCGTTAGGTTCGACCACATAGTCGAGTATGTGGTGAACCAGCTTCCAACAGACGAACCTATGGAGAGGCTGAGAGATATTAAAAACCAGTCCTTCTTCTTTATCTCGTGGATGATGAACTCAGGACTGTTGGGGGTTAAACGCTTGAAGTCTGCGTTCCTCTTCGGGGATGTCTTAACTGTAAAGAACTTCCAAGTTCTGGATATATCTGAGAGTTGGAGTTTTACTTCTGACGCGATGGCGATCCATATTCCTCAGATGGAGCGTCACTTCCCACTGTCGTGGTTCAATATGCTGCCGATGGACAAAAAGTTGGAGGATTCCTTGACTCCATGTCGGTCTGGGATGTTTGTCGACAACATTCATTATAACAACAACTTAGGGTCAGTATATGCGGGCAAGGTACCGGTCAGCTGCTACGTGATGCGGTTGGCCCCGAATAATTTCTTGAATGTGCAGGGTCCCAACTTCAAGTTCCACCAAGCTGACACTTTCATGAACCAGCTTGCTCGGAAGGGGTCCTATCCCATTGGCCGGTTGTCGATACCGAGTTGGTCCCTTCATGGAGCAACCTGTCTATGTGGATTGTGCGGACATACGAGACTCTCCTGTGCGAGATCGGTCTCTACCATGCTATTCGGGGCACCAGCTACGTCTTGCCCATAAATAAGAAATTGTTCATAGCTTTGCTGGAGATGTACAACCACCGTACGGGGACCTTCTTTACACCCGTAGGGGAGATGGGGCTTGCTCTCCACGAGATGCATGATGTCTCCAAGCTGTCTTGGAGAAATGAAGTCTTTGAAGTGTATACTCCCACGAATGAAGAGTTCAAGGAGTTGGAGGAGAGATTCCTGGGCTTTGTTGCCGTCTACCGGGAATTGCTGTGTTATCTCAGCACTTGCCAGCAGATGTCGAAGAAAAAGAACGACAGCTCGGAAGGGAACCTTCCTCACACAAAGGCCTGGCTCACTTACCTTTTTAAGCTCGGTGCCTCAGGCCGAGTTTCTCCCCGAAGTCCTCGAACTCGGAAGGAGGTGCAGGACCAGGTGTCAACCGCCAAGAGGGTAAGAACCACCAGTGACAGGTTCGGGAGTCAATCTGACTCTTTTGCTTATTTTTATCAAGACACTCAGCAGTTGTCCAAGAAGGCTCTTCTGGCAAGATTCCTGATGGTGTGGCTATGGAATTGCGTAGTCTCAGGAGGGGCTGGTTCTATTGAGAGAATCAGCCGTAATTTTATCCTCCCTGTTGTGAAGCTGGTCTTCGGGGTCAGACTAGCTCTTATCCCGGCCATGGTGTGTAGCATACATCGTGGCCTTCGCACTTTCATGTCCAAGGTCATCGCCCGTGACATGACGAAGTACTTTGAACGCATTGAGCTGCCCTATCATTATCTGATGGGGTGGCTGTTAATGCATTGTCGGTCTTTGATGAAGCCTAGCCCCAAAGATGGCATAACTGTTGATGACGCTTTCATCTTCCAGTATCGCCGTATGCTTTGGGCTTGCGAGACTATGCGCGCCTATCGGATGGCGCTGACGAGAGTTGACAGATACACTTTTTTCGTATCTGTTCCTCAATTTACTACTGAGGAAGTGAGGGCCGTACATCTTGATGGTATTGGGCCTCCCCACTTCTTATCTAACAAGGCGCTCCTTTGGTTGCTCAATATTCGTCCCGCCCACCTGGTATACCGCAACCGCAATACTGTCTACTTGGAGCCCTACTTGCCCAGTAGGTTCTCCCGATAGTTTGGGTATAGTCAGCTATTCTTGGACAGTCCCAGCTCTTGCCAAGGTTTTGAAGGTAGCATCCTTGATGGCATTAGGGCCTGGCACTATTATAATACGGTTCACACCCGTACCAGCTTCTTAGTCCCTGATGCTGGGGAGTCAGGGGAGATCTTGTATTTGGCGGCTCTATACCATGTCATGGCGAACAAGCCTCCTGTTGATTTTGACCCGAGTGCCAGTTTCATTGTTGGAACAGGCTTGAAAGAAAAGCCCAAGGGGTCCAAGGCGAGGAAAAAGAGAGAGAACACGGTTGTTGCGTCGGACTCGTGGTCTACCAACGCGGACGAAGAGGATGACGAGCATGACCCTGATAACTCTCTTCCTCCCGCAGAAGATGTGGTAACGGATCAGCCGCCTATCGTGCCTGGTCCTTCACGCAAGCAAAGCATGCGTGATTCCACTGATCACGGCATAACTTACTCCATGAAATGGGCTGCGGTTAAGCCTCGTGGGCTGCTCATTAGGGAGAGATGCGAGGATGGTAACGCCGTTTCGGAGGTGAATTGAATTACAACCATCTTCTTCTTTAGCTCTCCTTTTTCCTGAACTATGACCTAATCAATTTTTTTTTCTCTGTAGGCGTCAGGAGAAGGGGACTTCCCGGAGCCGGCTGCTGCCTCTGCAGTTGACCTGGCTCTAACTACTCTAATTAAAGATATAAGTGCCGAGATTCTTGCCGCCGGGATTCTCTCAGCGACGGCTGAGGTTCCTTCAGTTGTTGACATCCCAACCAAGGGCAACGTAGGCTCTGCTGAACCCGTCCCTGAGACTGCTGAACTTCAGCTGGGTGACACTGATCCAGTTGTATCTCCTTCCGGGGCGGCTGGGGTAGAGGAACCAGCTGTATTCGGTTTGGATGTTGCTGGTGAAGAGGCTACGGCGGCTGTGAGCGAACCTCAGCCTCAGCAACTTCCCCCTGGTAAGATAAGCCAAGTCTTGACTAGTGAGGAGATTTATTTGCTCTATCATCACATCCTTCGGGTTAAGCTGATTGATGGTTGCTTCGGACATACAGGTCCTGCTCCTTCACTGCCAACGACGGACATTATCGGAGGAGAGTTTGCCAGAGGGGATCTGGTGGAAGAGAATATGCCTCCTCCTCCTCCAGCTTACATTGAGGGGCCTCCTGCTGGATCGAGTTCAGGAGAGCAAGCGGTGGAACGACCAGAGCGGGAAGAACTGGTCCCTGCACCCTCCTCTGTTAATGTGGCTCCGGAGGTCGACCTTTCTGCCCTGTCGAGTCTCTAGATCCTTCGGGCCGCGGAGGAGGAATTGGCTGCTATTCAAGCGTCTTTTGTCTCGGAACTTGTTTCCCTTGTGGCGGGGGCATCAAGTTCCAGTACATCTTCTTCGACACTGCCAGCTACTCTTCCTCTGACGCCATCTTCTTCAGAAGTCCTGGATGAATCGTCAAAGGATGTGGTTGACAGTTTCAACCGCCACCTGAAGCGAGGGGTTGAGGCTACCGTGGAGAGAGGGACTTCTTTTGCCTTGGCCCGTCAATGCGCTCGTGGCCAAATTGAACTCCTTAGAACCCTCCCCGGTGGGGCAGGGATAGTTGAGCTCCTGGAGCCCAAATTGCTAGAGGCGGATCAGCTTGTGGCCCAGTTTCAAGTACTGCGGTAAGTTGATCTGTCTTCAGCAATAGATCAGGAGCGGGCCTTCCTCATCTCTGCCATGGAGAAGGTAAGGGCTGTACGAGAAGCGTCCAAGTCGATTATAATAGAGGACCTCCGCGATCTCTCTCTGCAGTATGATCAGTTGAGCCACAGGGGAGAGGATTGCATTGCTCGGGAAGCGACAGCCTCTCGCGGGATAATCGACACGAGGGAGCAGATCCTCGAGCTCCAGAGGAAATTAGCTTTCTTGGAATCTGAGCTCGAGGCCTCCCGTACGGATAAGGAGCTAATTCTTCAGGAGGCCGACAAAGTCACCCGAACTTCTGCTAGCTTGGAGCATGCTCTGAAGAGGCTTGAAGATGGCTGGCAGGCCCACGCACATCTGGAGGATGTGGAGCGGTTGACTCAGGAGGCCGAGTGCCGGGCCAAGTAGCGGTTTGAGTGGTCGACAGCCGTGCTGAGGGACCGTCTCAGAGAATTATGTGTTGCCGAACCATAGTAGGCATTTCCTTTCTTTGTTATCTTCCTTCATTTTAATAGGGATGTGGTCCCCGAACATGTAGTACTTTTGTTTTTCAATAAATGACTATATTTACACCATCCATCATCTATTGTGTTTGTACCGTATTTTTAGTATTATGAGTTTCCCCCACTGGGGGCTTTTCTGTGGACCTATTACCCTTGGCATACCTTGGTTTTAGGTATGCATAATAAGTTTGATAGGTATACTTAGAACAACTCTGCGGTAAGGTGGATATGGAAGTTCTTGGTATTGGGCGAAAGAATGCCATGGAACAGCTGGGCTCCAAAGGCATGTGATAATGAGAAAAAAGGCGCATGCACTAGGGGACCTAGTACAGCATTCGGGGTTAACTGCGGACATTTGTGGTCAACTGTGGACATCTGTGGTCAACTATAGACATTGGTGGTCAACTGTGGACATTTGTGGGCCTATTATCCTTAACGTACCCTGGTTTTGGGTACGGATAATAAATCGAGAGAAAACCAACATACTTACTCAGAGGTAATGAGGACGTGATAAATATGAGGGTTTCTTTAATGGAGTCTTCCTACTCAGAGGTAATGAGGATATGGCAGGAGTGGACACCATGAAGGGTACATAGAACAACTCAGAGGTAATATGGACGTGGAAGTTCTACGTGAGGGGTGGTTTGTTTTTGATGGAAGTGAAACAACTCAAAGGTGACATCGACGTGGTTGTTTCGGGAAATTTGTGGATTTGTTACCCTTTTTATGCACTGAAAGTGCGGGTAATAGATCATGAGAAAGATGCTCTTTTAGGAAGGAAGTTCAGAGGTATGATCATACATGACTTAATACCCAGAAGATGCGATATAGATTCATTTGGGATGACCAGAGTGTAAGTTCAACGGTACCTAAGGGTACACAACTTAACAGTCCGGTAGATTTGGAGGATGTCGTTTAGACATAATACATTTTCAGGAACTTGCCGTTGACGGGCAACATGAGCAAGTCTCTGTTTTGTTTTGCGAGGCGGTAAGAACCATTGGAGAATATAGCCTCGATGACAAATGGGCCTTCCCACTTTGGTTGGAATTTGCCGACGGTTTTATGAGTCATAACCATCGGCCTCCGAACTGTCAGAACGAGATCGCCCACTTGGAATGTTCTAAGTTTAACCTTCATGTTGAAGGCTCCAGAGATGCGTGATTGATACAGCTCGATTCGTTGTTGAGCTAACAGGCATTTCTCATCTAAGGCCTCCAACTCTTATAGCCGGCGACGGTAATTATCATCCGTCGTCAATCGATAGGTGAGGACGACATGGAGCGAGGAGTCTCTAGTAGGAGAACTGCCTCACTCCCATACACCAGAAAGAATGGTGTGTTCCCAGTAGCCGTCCAGACAGTAGTACGGTACGCCTATAAGCAATCGCCAAGCTTTTCATTCCAGTCGCGTTTGTTGGAAGACACGAACTTCTTGAGCAGCTTGATTATAGTTTGTTGAATGCTTCTGCCAACCCATTCGCTGTCGGGTTGTACGGTGTTGAAGCAACACTCTGGATTCGGTGTTTGTCGCAAAATCGATAGAAGGCGTGGCTTGCAAACTACGGATCGTTGTCATGGATGATCCTTCGAGGCAGTCCAAAGTAATAGATAACGTGATGCTTGAGAAAGCTGATCACATTTGACGTCTTTACATCTGCAAATGGGACAGCTTTCGCCCATTTGGAGAAGTAATCTGTAGTTGCCAGTATGAAGCGGTGCCTTCTGGATGAAGGTGGGGTGATAGGACCAATGATGTCCATTCTCCGTGCCTCAAATGGCCAGGATACCACCGTTGGGTGTAGGAATTCAGATGGTTGATGTATGAAATTTGCGTGGACCTGACAGGCTTTGCACTTTCTTGCGTAGTCTATCGCGTCTGCCACCATCGTAGGCCAGTAGTAGCCCATCCGGCGAAGGTGATCTTGCAATTTCGGGCCAGGGTGATGGGAACCGCGGACGCCGTCATGTGCTTCACGTACAGCTTCTTTGGCTTCTGTATTGGACAGATACCGAAGCAATAATCCATCGTATGACCACCAATACAGCATCTTTGTTTCTGTATTGTAGAAGAATCTGAGAGAACATCTTCTAATAGAGATGGCTTCTTTTGGGTTCTCCGGCAAGATACCATAAACAGTGAAGTCGATAAATGGGAGCCTCCAATCCTGTGTTTCGTCGACCGTCAGGGCAGAATAGCTCTCAGCAAATTAGACGGTATTCTTAAGACAGACCAACTCACGGCCTATTACGTCCACCAAATGATGAGTATATTTTGGGACCGCCAGGGAAGCGGCCAATCCTGCTAAGGCGTCGGCTTCAATATTCCGGAGTCTCGGAACATGTTCTATGAAGAACCCTTTCAAGGACGTGACGATAGCGATTGCTATTTGATGATAGGGGATCATGTCTTCATGGCGAACTTCATATGAACCCCGGATCTGGTTGACGATTAACTGTGAATCACCATATGCCTCTAGGTACTCTACTCCCAGTTCTTTTGCAAGTCGGAGGCCGATAACCAAGGCATTGTACTCGGCCACGTTGTTCGAGCAGGGTTCTGTAAGGGAATATGTCCGGTTGATCACCAAGCCAGAGGGAGAAATCAGTACCACTCCGCCCCCAATGACAATGTTGTCCTTGGGCCCGGTTCTTGAAGCACCGTCGAAGAATATTCGCCAGACGGAATCATCGAAAGCCATGTTTGAATTGGCGACCTCGTCTGGAATCTCTTCATATATTCTGGTTGACTCCGAACTTGGATGGGCTGCTAAAAAGTCTGCCAGAGCTTGACCTTTAACAGCCTTTTGCGAAACAAAGATCATGTCATAGGGAGACAATAATATCGCCCAGGTAGCGAGGCGAGAGATGAGTGCACCCGGCTTGGTCATGAGAACCCTAAGGGGGTTAACTCGAGATATGACATGGATGGTTTGTCCTATAACATAGTGTCGCGTCTTCTGGATAGCGAACACCAGAGCAAGACATTCCTTCTCCACGGCGGTGGATCTATGCTCAGGCCCAATCATCATTCGGCTGAGGTAATAGATAGCTTGTTCATGCCCCGCATCATTATTCTGTGCTAGTAGAGCATCGAGGGAATGCTCCATCGCTCGTACGTAAAGCAAAAATAGCTTTCCAGCAACCGGGGCCACCAGAACTGGAGGATTTGACAAATATTCTTTGATGTTGTCGAACGCGCGTTGGCACTCTTCATCCCATACGAATGAGACGCCCTTCTTCATGAGGTGGGTGAATGGTTGACATCGCCCGGAGAGGTTAGAGATGAACCTCCTGATGTAAGTTAGCCTCCCTTGAAGGCCTCGGAGTTCACGGAGATTTCTCGGGGGACCCATCTCCATGATTGCCTTCATCTTCTCAGAGTCTATGTGGATTCCCTGGGCAGTAATAATAAAACCCAAGAATTTTCTACTGGATACGCCTGAGAAGGATTTGGTGGGATTCATCTTCAAGTTGTGCGCTCGCATCAGGTCGAAGACTGTCTTCAGATCATGCAGATGATCTTCCTTAGAACGGCTTTTGACAGCGATGTCATCAACATAACACTCCACGGTCTTACGCAGGTGATCTCTGAAAATGACACGCATGGCTCTTTGATATGTGGCACCAGCATTCTTTAAACCGAAGGGCATGACCGTGTAGCAGTACACGCTAATCGGTGTTCGGAATGATGTATGCTTTTCATCGTCAGGAAATATCTTGATTTGGTTGTATCCTGAGAAGCCATCCATGAATGACATGCGCTCAAAGCCACATGTGTTGTCGATCATGATGTCCGCGATGGGAAGAGGGAACTCATCTTTAGGACATGCTTCGTTTAGATTTCGGAAGTCGATGCAAATTCGAATCTTTCTATTCTTCTTGAGGACCGTTACTATGTTGGCGACCCAGTCTGGATGTTGCTCCTCCCGGATGAAGCCGCTGGCTATCAGTTTGTTGACGTCAGCATCGATAGAATTCATGATGTCCGGACGGAAACATCTTTGTTGTTGCTTGACTGGTTTTCCGTCTGGATGAATGTTGAGTTTATGAAGTGCAACCTCGGGGTTTAGCCCTGGCATGTCTTCGTAGCTCCAGGAGAATATGTCAATGTACTCTCTGACGAGTTGCAAAAGCGCCTCCCGTTCTTCGTCTGTCAGGCTTTTGCTGACGAAGATTGGCTTCGGAGAGGACTCATCGCCGAGGTCAACATGCATAACCTCATCTTCAGTGGGAGATTCACAAAGTTCGAAGCGTTTCTCCCACTGTGCATCTAGTTGCTGGACCCAAGGTTCTAACTCGAAAAGTTCGGGTACGTCTTCGTCTTCTTCGTAGGCATCAGCAAATGCCATATTGACAGACCAGACTTGTCTGAATACATCTCCGATGCTGGTGTCTGAATCAGAAACGGGCGATCCAGTTAAATACGAATGCCTGTCGCATTCCTCATCTGAGCTTTCAGGAGTTGTTGCAGGTGTAACATAACCTAGCCCACATCTGGTCTTGTTGTAGTAATCCTGTGGTTTTCCTGCCGGGACTAGCAACTGTAAGGGTAACCGTCGACCAGTGCTGTAGTTTAAGCATGGCATAGTCTCCAGATCATACCCCTGTTTTTGTATGAGGTACTTGGATCGGGAGCTATACAGATAAAGGGGCAATCTTCCGGTGTCCGGTTTGAGATCAACTTCTTCTTTCCTGAAGGGCTGTGGATCATTCTTCCGGCCGAAGATGATTGGATGATCCTCTCCCTCGACTATTAAGCAAACATCTTCCACGGGAGTAAGTTGGTTTGCGGTGTAGACATTTTTCACCTGTGTGTGTAGGTGGGTGCCTATACCGTGTTCCTTAGCATACATTGTACAAAGCTTATTAAGTTCGAAGTAGTTCAAAGATAGCCCTTTATTGATGAAGTAAGGTATCTTTTACGTTGGAATTACATCATCTGTGGACGGAACATCAGTGTGAGAAGCCACATACTTGGCCAGCACTAACTCTTCTTCGGCCACACCCTGTGTCAATGAAGACTGGGAGGATGACCTGGGCAGTTTAATCATCAGGGGCTCCACTGGTGGAGCAGAACGTGGAGTCGTTGGTGCACTAGCGACCCCCAGTTTGGTGCTCGATGCTGGGTGGGGAGCTGTTGGCTCAATGGTGACCCTCGGTTTAGTACTGAGCTGTTGACTCGTTCTGGGAAGACAAATCGTCATTGGCTTAACAGAAGGATTGGACTCTTCTGTTTGTTGTTGACCGGCTCTAGGCAGCCTGATTATCAGCGGCTCTGTAGTGGGTCTCGGCCCTTGGCCAGACCTTAGCTGTCGGATTATCATCTGTTCCTTTTGTGCAGTAAGCACCGGAAGACCAGTTGCTTCTCTACACAGAGTGGCTGTGAAAGGTGCCATCTTGCCTAGTTTACGGGGTTGGAGATAGATTCTCAAGGGTTCCTCCGGGCCTGCAATGGCCTCCGTCTGCTCTTGAACATCCTCCTTGATCAAGTGCCTCTTTGACTTCTCATACAAGAAGGAATCTGAATAGTATGATTCAACCCCTTTGAAGGGATCGATGTCGGCAAATTCTGTCCTCGCGAAGCCGTACTTGTCGACGTACTTGAAGCACTGGTGCAATGTAGAAGGCACGATCATATAATCATGTATCCACGGATGCCCCAGAAGAATATTGTAGGAGGTGTCTGCGTCGATGACATTGCAGGTTACTTTCGACTGAAGGTCGCCAATTTGGCACTTCAGGCAAATCTTCCCAATGGGATAGCTTCTTCCGAAATTGATGCCGCCGATGGCGGTGCTGATAGGAGTCAACCGATGCATAGGGATGTGCAGATGATGAAGCAAGCTCTTCGGGATAATGCTTATCGAAGAACCGGAATCAATGTGCATCCGATCCACCTTGACGTCGCCGATATATCCAGTATAATATAGAGGGCGATCATGCATGTTGGTTTTGATAAGCATATCCTGCAGAGTGAAGACAATATTGGGCATTGTACCTGTACAAGCGCTGTCTTGGAGATCCGTCGGCGAGCTCTCCCCAGTGAGATTGACCTGAGCCAGATATGCGTCAGCATTCTAGAGTGCCTCGCTCAGTACGACGCGAACGTCTTTGGAGAGCCTCAGGAGCTCATATAATGACAATTTGGTCGGTGTGTTGGCCAATTACGCAAGAATGTCAAAATTGTAGGGCTTCTCCAGCGCATGTGGTACGTCTTTCTGGAGCGGCTTGTCAAAACGAGTCTCTTTGGCTTGGGCTTATCGGCCGACGGAGGATGAGAAGGTCCTGGAGCGTCAGCAGCGGCCGGCTGGCGTTCTTCAGTCGAGTTACCCGGTGTAGGTTGGGATTGTGCACCAGATCGGGTGACGACAGCCGTAGCTTCTTCGTCATCTGTCGAGATTGTACGACAGGACTTAACTTTCTCACCCATCTTCTTGCCGGTAGAGGGTGATGTTGGTTGGGTTACTTCAGATACTAGGTCCGGATGGACCCACATGATCTTCCCTCGTGATGTGGTGAGGGGCACTAGACCAGCAGCCTGGTCTCGGGGAGATGGAAGATTATTGACCTCCATTTTTGCCCGAGGGATGGGCACTATGCCGTCTTGTATCCTCGTCGACGGGAAGCTACCGAATTGGACTGATACCATGTTGGCCGCCACGGTCACCTCCTCGAAATAAATGGCCAGGGCCTTGGATTCGATGAGGCTCTGAATGTAACGCTTCAGTTTAAAGCAGTCTTGAGTGGCATGGTGGACATAGCGATGGTAGTGGCAGTGCTTGGGGCTCTCCATCCCTGCAGGACGAGGTTCACGCCTTGGAGGAGGGAACTGAATTCGATCTCCTTGTATGAGCATGTCAAGGATGGGCTTGACATGGCTGTCTTCAAAGGAGTAAGTCATCTACGGCCACTGCTTCTCTGTCGGCTTCGGTTCAGTCTTCTGGGCTGTATCGGCCACCATAGCCTGTTAGCCCTTATTGTCTCGATTGTTGGAGGAATTACCGCCGTTGTTGTTGTTGGCGTTAGGGCGTTTGCCCTTGTCGTCTCCCTCCGTGATGTGCAATCCCAGTTGGCGAGCTTTCTTCAACTTGTCTTCTACGCTAGTGGCACTGATGATGAAAGTCTTCCAGTCCTTAAACTGACTTTCGCCCATCCAGAGGCTGATTGTGGGGAGAAGCCTCTTTTGGCAAATTTCAATCAAGGAAGAGTCTGGATTACCGGAGGGCAACTTCATTACGGTTTGGCGAAACCGCTCAATATAGTTCCTTGTCAGCTCCTTCTCGCCTTGAATAATATCCATGAGGGTTGACATTGTGACATCCTGTCCCACCTCATAGAACCTCTCCAAGAATATACGTTTGAAGACGGCGAAGGAATGGATGCAATTGTCCGGCAGGTTGCGGTACCAATCAAATGCTACCCCCTCCAATGCCTCGACGAACAATCGCGTGAGGATGGCATCATCGTACGGCAAGTGGTCTGTTGTTACCTCGAAGTAAGTTATGTACCGGCTTGTAAAGGTCTTTCCGTCGTAGGGGTTGATGTTGAACGGCTTGTACCGCGGAGGAAAGGGGACATCCCTCCATGCAGCGAGATACGGTTGTCGTATCTTCAAGTCCTGAGAGTATTCTCGTGCGTAGAACATCGCACGGAGCTCCTGGACTTCTCTCCTTGCCTCCCTAACCTCGTCTGTAGCACGGGGAGCTGTCATTCCGGACGAATTGTAACCCGGGGTTGGTGCAGTTGTGTTCGAGTCCGCATTGACGGTGGGACCCAAACTAGTCTGGTCAGGCGTCCTTCCTTGAAGAGTTGGTAGGGCCGCCTTGATTTCTTCCACCGACTTCACTAAGGTGTGAAGTATGGCCTCAAGAGTGTCGAGGCGCTGTCGATCGCTGGGACCGTCTTGATCATTCCCAGTCATGAATGTCGTTCTTACACGAGGGACGGTGGAAGGCATGGTAGAAGACGTACTCTCTGAATCATACCCTCGCAGAGAGAAGTCGTCGGGGTACGTGGGGATGTTCTCGTCCGATTCGGACTCGGAGGAAGTGTTACCCCCTGCATCGGAGGTTGCTTCATCTTGGGACCCATAGACATCTGGGTCCGTTGTATCAGTTGGGGGAACTGTCTCCCCTGGTTGATCTTTTTGGAATACCGGATTGTCATGGATGTTTCGGGGATTGCTACCCCCAGCTTCGGCTACCCCCAGGGATGTAGATGACGAATCTCCAAGTGTCGAAGATTTCGTCTTAGAGCGGGTGCCCTGATAAACTCCTCCTGCGATGGTTGTGGACAACCGCCTGGATGCAAGTTTCCTGGCCGCGCTAGTTGAGATCGTCGGGCTGGAAACATTTATCTTCTTCCCCGCCTTGCCGGTAGGGATCTTCCGAGCAGAATTGCAGGAGGCGACATGAAGCGCCTCGTCTCTTGAGTTTTGTTGCAAGACCGGTCCTAGCTGCTGCAGTCGTTGGAAGACAGACTGCCGGTCCTCTTGTACTATCGCCTTGCTGCAGCAGAAGTTGACAATAACTTGAGTGCAGTAATGTCCGTGAAAGGACTCTCTGCACACCAAGCTTTCTTCTCTTTCCTTGTGCTTGTGAAGAATCACATCACACAAGTCACTCGTTTTGTGGGCCCGGGAGTCCCGGGCATACGAGTGTGTTGGCACCATGTTTGCTCCCTAATTGGGAGACTCTTGGGAACCACTCTGTCCGTTTGTCGTCGGGGGCTGGACACGGTCGGTTCAGTACAACTTTCCATCAGAGGCCCGCCTAACAGTAAGCGGAGCTCTCTGATGGTCAGAGGTTGGGACAGCTGACTGAGCTCGACGAGCCCGCGCTGCCCTAGACTTCTTTCCTCTATCACCCAAGGGCGCATAGTAGGAAGAGTCCAAATTGTGCCACACAGAGTCTGGCATATCCTTATAAGAGCATCTGAGGTCATGACCGCATGAGAGGCGGTCGAAGACTGAACCCGAGCCGCATAGAGCAGATGGTCTGCGGCTGGGATTGGTGGTCGTATGAGCATTCATGCGGCTGGCATTTGTGGCCGCATCAGCATTCATGCGGCTAGCATTTGTGGCCGCATAAGAATTTATGCGATTGGATTTAGCTGCCGTATGGGCATTCATGCGGCTAGCATCTGTGGCCACATCAGCATTCATGCGGCTGGCATTTGTGGCTGTAGCAGTATTCATGCAGCTGGATTTGGCTGCCGCAGGAACATTCATGCGGCTAGATTTAGTGGCCGCATGAGCCTTCATGCTGCTAGAATTGTTGGCCGCAGGAGCCTTCTTCATGCGGCTGGCACCCTTATCCGGCTTCTTCCTGGACCGCATAGAGTTCCATTTGCTTTCTCAAGTCCAGTATCGTAGTGCTTTCCTCTGCCAGTCTTGAGAACAGCAGGGTCCTCTGTGGCCTGAAGTGGGGCTGCATGGGAGTCTTTTCCGCCGTCTTGGGTAGCAGAGAACGCCTCTTCCAGAGCTTGGGAAGGAGCAAAAGTCTTGGGCCTCCACTCCCTGCGGGCCTCCACTCCCTGCGGGCCTTCTTCGTGTGGGCTCGCTTCTGGACCAGGCCAGCGCTCCCGTCGGAGAGCATTTCTTCAAATGCCTGCTAGTCGAAGCGGACGACCAGCATCTGTTACGTGAAGCCAAGTTTGGCTGCATCCGATTGTGTCACCAACTTCTCTGCAGTAGAGAAGTTAGTCCCCAGCAGAGTCGCCATCGTGTTTGCCATTGATTATAAAAGAACAGAACAGATTTATGGGAGGACTGAACTTTTAATTCACAATACAAACTCGTTCGTACAAAGAGAGCCTAGGAACAAAACCTAGGAAAAACAATCAAAGTACAATTGTTTAGTTTTTCTGGGGGGTGACGGTAGAGGCTCGGAAGAGTGCTATCAACTTTGCCTTACTCCTTGGACGATCAGACGTAGCTTCTGCTCTGGCGAGAAAATGCTCTCTGTGTGTGTGGGGGTTGCTAGTCTCTATGCTCGGGCTCCGTGTGTCCTTGCAAGGGAACAACACCTTACTATTTATAGGAATTGTGATGGGTGGGGTGTGCAGTAACTGCACCTTGAAAAGTGGGCGGTTGGGGATTGGTTAAGATTAACCTTGATCTGTTTGTTGGAAATCAATCTGGGCTGTTGAGTTGGTTGGAATAAATTTGCATTATTTTAATTTGTTGGTTGTAATAAATCCGAGTCGATAAGTCTTAGTCAATCTTCTGCCACGTGTCCCAACTGCCATTTATGCTGCGAGCCGCATGAACGGGGCGTCCTGGCAGAGCTGCATGAATATGTTCTGCTAATTGAGCCGCATGAGGGTGGCCTCACAACCGAGCCGCATGAGGATGGCCTCACAACCGAGCCGCATAAGGGTGGCCCCCACAGCCGAGCCGCATGAGGGTGGCCTCCAACTGAACCGCATGAGGGTGGCCCCCAACTGAGCTGCATGAGGGTAGCCCCCACAACCGAGCCGCATAAGGGTAGCCCCCCATCTGAACCGCATAAGTGTGGCCCCCACAACTAAGCCGCATAAGGGTGGCCCCCCATCTGAACCGCATAAGGGTGGCCCCCACAACTGAGACGCATGAAAGTCTTTGAAGCGATCCGCATAAGGAGCTTTGGAATTGGTGGATCGTGCCAACTATAAAGATTTTTCTCGTCTTTCTAGGAGCACGTCATTATGTCAGAGTTATCATTTTACCTTTATGTCAGAGCTGTCAATCCTTTGTGTCAGAGCTGCCACATTGCGTCAGAGCATTTAATGAGCCAGCGGCACAGAGTAGTTATGGCCAGCTGTAGAGGCCTATTTTTGAACCGCATAGGGCCACATGGCTTTTCCTTAGCCGCATGGAGCTATCGGGGACTTTCGAGCCGCATGAAGCTCTAAGGGACTTTTGAGCCGCATGAAGCTCTAAAGGATTTTTGGGCCGCATGAAGCTCTAAGGGACTTTTGAGCCGCATGAAGCTCTAAAGGATTTTTGAGCCGTATGAAGCTCTAAGAGATTCTTGAACCGCATGAGGCTCCCTCTGTTTTGAGCCGCATGGACTTTTCTGTTCTTTTCCATGCTTCTACATAAACAGGTTTCCACTACATTTTTTGTGGCAATTTTTTTAATAGTTTGTATGAAACACATTTAAAACTTCGCACGCTTAAAATTTACATACTGATTCGAATCTTTCAAATGTACGCAAGTATCATACATTTTTGAATGATACAAAAATATTACGTACAATACGAGTTTTATTCAGGTGATTGCTAACAAGGGACTATAGTGTGTTGGGATGGACTGGATATGGACTAGCTCCTATAAAAAATCAAAATAAATAGAAACCATATATAAAAAAAAAACTTTTGAGGTAGGCTCCAACCCACCCCATGTTACCCTTGGATCTGCCCCTGGCACTCCCCCTATTTTCTTATAACTCTGCCCCGTCATCGAGTCATACCATTAATTTGGCCCACCAACCTCATTGTGTGTCATTCGAATCGAAACACACGTGACAAGATTCTCGATGTGTACGATTAGACTGGATCAAATTTGGTTGAAAGGTTGCGAAGAATTTGATCTGTATCTGTCAAAATTTATCAGTTATTCTGTATAGACATGGCTCATAACTTCTAGAGTGATCGTCTACTGACAGGAAGATCTGCTAACTTGGATTCACAATGTTGAACATGCCTAAGGTGACATTTTCGTTAGTTTCCAATAACGTTTTTCTGAGCCTAATTTGTGGGTCCCATAATCTGGCATGGCACATCATTTCTCTAATATGCTACTCGAATCTCTACATATGTAGAGGAGGGATCAACAAATTAGAAATCAACCGGACTCACATAAATCAACATTATAATCAAGTGAGAGTAAGTACAATTATTAAGTAGGTGATCTTTCTCTCTCTATATGGTAGATTAACAAGTCATAAACATAAATGACCATAAGAAACTTAGTTAATTACTTCCCATAAATATATTTGAGATATGTGGAGATAACATTTGGATCAAATCCTTTATGTAGCTTTTTAAAAGTTAGTTATATTGTTGGTGTTTTCTAGTTTCCATTGGGAACTATTAATCCAACATTGGAAAGCCACCAAAGTGTATACCTCAATATATAGCTAGGCTTGTGTTGGAGTATGCACATGGAGTGTTGTGGCCCATGTGGGTTGATTTTCTAGAGGGTTGAGTATAAATCAAAAGGAACAAACATTTGTTTTGTCACCACCTTTCGGTCCCATATGAGCTAAGTCCCGCGATTCGAACTCGAACTCGGGCGAAGGGTGCAAAGTGGCACTTTGATAGCGCACTTTACACCTTACAATTCAGCATGGTCGTACGGCCCTCGTGCGTTCCTTCCATGCGCGAGTTGCATACGCGGTTGCTTGCTAAGGTGCATGCGTTAGGCACTATGTGTCATGGCGTCTATGCGTCTCGGCGCTATGACTATGCGTCTGGAGTATGCGTCTTGGTGCTATGCGTCGACGCGTCTATGCGGCTATGCGCCGACGCGTCTATGCAGGGACGTTTTCCTCATTTATTTGAGGATTCAGTTACGAACTTACGTACTGCATTTTTATACCCTTTAAATAATCCATATTCTTGATCATTCGAATCGTGCTAATAACCTTAATTTCGGAGACGAAATTCTTCCAAATGGGGAAGGATGTAAACCCCCAGTTTCAATAAATAATATTAGTTAAATACATAATGTAAAACCTCTAAATTTCTACTATTTTTTTTATAAATTTGATACTAATTTTTTTATTTTTGTATATTGTACGTCGCATAGTTGTATTGTACGTCGCGCGCGAAATTTTGTTTTTCATAATTGCTCGACGAGTGCGAATATGTGCGAGCGTACATATTTTTAGAAAAATATTTTTCTATAGTTTCAAAATAATATATATAATAATTATTTTAGCTATTGTACCAAAATTCCAAGTTCATTATTTTCTTTATTTTAATTATCAAAAGTCTTTCGTTTATAACCGTTATTAATAATAAATAATATTCTTAGTGCATACACATATTTCACAAATATTTTATTACTTTATTTTTAACTAAAAAATGTGATTTTCAAAATTATTAATATTAATATTTTATTATTCAAAAAGATATTTAAAAATATTTATTCTTTTTGAAATTTTTATTAATAGTATTTTTGGAAAATATATTTGAATTTATTATGGTAATTTAAACCATGGTTTGATTTTATTGATTCGATTTAAATAGTTTAATTTAAAAATGTGACTTATCTATATTTAATTTGGATTTAGATTGATTGTAATTGATTTAAATTAAATTATGAATTATCTAATTGGGTTTAAATTTTCCTAAATCCTTATCCGACTGGGAATTCCTACCTCCTATATAAGGAGAGGTACTCATCCATAGAACCCAACTCTACAATTTCCTCCACCACAAATGTGCGTGCACCGTGTCAGTGTCCATATCTTATTCCAAAATTACATATACATATATCCCCTCCGTGTCGACAACCCCGATACGATACATCACCAATACCTAACCCGATCTCCTCCTTGGCCAATACTCCTCTCTATCCCGACCCGCCTTCTCCGTCCGACTCCACCAAGGCCGAGACCCCATCTCAACACCAGCAACCCGCCGCCAAACCGGCACCCTGCCAACTTCGGCAGCAAACCACACTCAGCCAACCCCCATCATCACCGCCATCACCAGGTGCCCGTCCCCGGCCAAACCAGGCCAGTGGCCAACCACAATATCACCATCGTCCCGCCGCGGACAACCGCCCCCGATCACCACCCAAACACTACACACTGCCACCATAACCAACCGCCGCCGTCACCCAAAACATCGCTGATGCTCCCAGACCCTCGCCTCCACCCGAATTCACATTCCCCACATAAAACTCCCCGAGACACCCCGCTGTCTCCGGCCAAGCCAGCCACCCCGGCCTCCCCTCACACAACTTCATCACCAAAATCCACAACCACGTCCACCGCCGGTGCCATCGCCGGCCGTGCCACACCAGACCACCAAAAACCCCGAAATAAAGCAAAATCGACCACCACCACTTACCTCCTTCCGTCGACGAGCCTCGCCGACAGCCTCTACCAGTGAATCCCGGCGAGCCGTCCCTCGCCGTGGCCGAAGCCTTGACCACCGACCGGATCCGCCAAGCCCCGCCGCTTCCACGTGATCCACTGCCGCCTACCCTCGAGTCGCTGTGGCCCGCGCCGCTCCGCCATGCGTCGCCGTCGCAGCCACCTCTGCTGCCCCGACCGCCTAAGCCTCCGCGCGCCGAGCCCAGTCCCCGATCCCCTTTCCGTCGCAGCTCCGCCGTTCCTCTGCCCGCGCGCGAGACCCCCCTCTCCAATCGCCCCTTCTAGCACGCCTCCTCGCCGCCTCCCCTTCGTCGCGAAGCCGCCGCGCTCGCCCCTTCCCTCCACCGCTCATCTCTCCTCCCGAATCTCTCTCCCTCTCAACTACTCTCTCTCCTCTAAAAAAGAAAAAAATTTGATGGTTATTACTAGATTTGTGAACTTGGACGAGAGTGGACCGTTTAATTATTTATGTTATAAAATATTAATATTTTTTTAGTTAGGATTACTGTATATATTATTATTATTACTATTATTAAGAATGTATGTATTTATTGTAAATGTATTATTAGTATATTGTATTATTATTATTATAGATTTTTATTAATAATAATAATATTATTATTATTATTTTATTGAAAAAAGGGGGGCAGCCACAGCACAGTTGTGTTGTGTGTTAGCTATTTATTTCATTTTTTGTCTTTTCTATTTTATTTGTATCTACTTATTAATGCAAAGCATATATACAGTAACATAGCAGTAGTACTATATCTTGTAAATATTTTCTATTATAAAATAAAATATGTGTACAGATTTTTATATGAGTAGTATTATTATTTTATTACTATATTATTGATATTAAAATTTCAAACTATTTCGTAATAAAATATGTTATTGAGGTTTGACCTTATATAAACTTAAAATTTGATTTCAAAGCATAATTATATTATTATTTATGGTACTTTATCTGTAGCTTTTACCTACAAATTTTATTGTGACAAAAATTTGGTTTTCCTTTAATATATATTCAAGGATTACCTAAAAACTATTTTTAAATAACAATATATATATATATATATATATATATATCCTTTTTTTGGATTATAAATAGCTTTCTAAAATTGTATATATATTATTTATCTAAAATTCTATCGATCATTCTCATGTCCATGACCCAGCCTATCTTTCCTGTTTCTTTACTACCTTATGTCCACCCTAACTAAATTGACCCTTTTGGACCCAATGGAACTGTCCGTGCCACCACCCGAGGTCATATTGCATAGTTGTCGCACCGAAGTCGCAGTTCATGCCACCTTGATCATCGCAGCACACCAGACGTCCTACCAGGCAAGACACGTTGCCATTTGCTGTTTATTTATTTTAGCTCATATTTTATGCATTATTTATTATTTTCTTTATGTAAAATAAATTATGATACATAGCATAACCTGTTAGAACTTACTGTTCATTTATATTTCCTGCTATGTATTATTTTTCTTACACATTAAACCTAGATTTAAGGGACCACCTTGTGTGTTGCATTCATTGGCCTTGACACGTTGTAAACACAAAGTTGTGTGTCGTATATAGAACACAGATATGCGTGACTGGCTGGCCACCGGTGCGTATAAGCCGTGCGATAGGAATAACCGCTAATAGAGGTTGCATGTTTAATTTGACTTAGCGGTTATAGAGATTTACTGTTGTGGATACAACATAGTAGGCATTGGGCGGGGAGGACAATTCCTTAGCGTACAGGCTTCGATGCACTTTCCCTTTTGTAACCCGTGAGCTCCGTCGGAGACGCGGGTGAGATTACCCATGATTACTGACGGCCACTGACGTTCTGCGGAACGTTATGCTCTTATTGATTGGGTCTCTGGTGCCCCAGGGAGGGACTATGCCGATCCCATTTAGCCAGGGCCCATGCGTAGGAAGGATTGTTCTTAACTACATTTCACTTAGAATGGTTATGCACCTTTATCCGTTAGGTACGAGTACTTTTGGTTTGGGTACTTGTATCTGACCGTGGCTTGGAACAATAACTTATCGCGGATTAGTTCATCACATATTGTCCTTGTTTGGTTGTAGGTGTGACTTACTACTCCGATGAGAAGGTATTGAACCTTGTTGGGGTCCGGATACCATATTGGATTCATAGCATGGAAAGATACGTCACCGTGAATTAGTTTACCATCTCTTGTCCTTGTTTGGTTGGGGGGATGGTACGTTCGTTCAATAGATGTGTATTGGACCATGTTATAATTCAATTGACTTATTTCACTACAACAAAAAACCCTTTTAATGACGCTCGACAAGGAGTTTTAAAAACGGCTGATACATAAGCGTTATCAAGTTGAGAAATACCTTTTTTCTATGACGATTTGGGCTAATTCTGGATTTTTTATAACGTTTATAAAACAAAAAGTCATTAATATTTTAAAGCGGTGGCAAACTTGTAATTCTTTCACTGTATAAAAGCTCAGTGGGAGAGAGAAAATTCATTTCTCATCCATTTTCTAATGGAGCAGCATCTCTCCTCAAACCTCTTCTCCCCCAATTTTTCAGTTTTTATTTTCCCTCCTTTTCGGTTCGACTCCAATTTCTCTCCCAAACTCCAAATCTACGCAAAGGTGGACGCGACGACGGTGGTGGTGAAGAGGCTGAAGGAGGTCGGGGTCGGAAGGAGGGAGTTCGAGCAGCAGATAGAGGCGGTGGGGAGGGTGCGGCACGAGCACGAGGAGGCGGTGGTATGATCCTCAACTTCAACTCCATTCTAGTTCGATTTTCGACTATTTTCTCACTTTTATCATCTGGACAGCGCTTGATTCAGTAGATTTGAGTGTTTTCTTTTGGGAAAGATTTGATTTTTTTCCCCCTTAGGGTTAGGGTTTGGTTCTTCCGAGTAAACAGTTTGATTTTCTGACTACGTTCTCTGTTTTATCATCTGGGCAGTGTTTGGCTCAGTAGATTTTGGTGTATTTCTGGGAAAGATCCGATCTTGTGATCAGGATTAGGGTTCTCAGTAGGCGAATGGCTCGTGTGGTTCTTTCGAGCAAAGGTTCGAGTTTCATGAAAAATTGAATCATATTTCATGTTTGTATTATGAAAAATTGTTCACTGTTTCATGTTTGTATCATGAAAAATTATGTAGCTATTGTGAGAACGTAATTGTTTCCTCGCAGCCAATCTGGGTTCTTCCGATTAAGATGTGCCTAAATTGGACTGTTTTTGTTTTGGGCTCAAATGGGGCCATGTTGCAATAGTTGATGATTCGGTTTGGGTATTAAATTTAAGCCAAAAGAACCAGTTTAGAGAGATATAAATAGAAAGCATATTGTCTGTGCAATAGATTAATAAGGATATGACAAAAAGAGAGCAAAGGGTTTGGACTGTTGGACAGTACTGATCAATCCATCAAAGATCATCATCATTCGTGAACCAAACGAATACAAATATTCTTTTTAAATTTATCTACCAAGTGATTTATGATTTTGCGGTTCTAGATATTTTGTTTATTAGGTTGTTAGCATGATTGCTTTTAGATTTAAGTGACCTATTATGGTGATGATTTATTCTATTCATAATGTGTCTTTGTAGTTGTACAAAGTTGGCATCTGTGCAACCTGTCTTCAGTTCACGTCCATGTTCATGTCTCTTAAATTGGCACCCATTTTTGTGAGGGCATTTTATTATGTAGAATTTATGTTTTGATACCTGTTATAGAGTATATATATATTACTTTAGAAATTAAGTGGCCTGACTCCATTAACTGCTTGTGGTGTGATAACTTATGATTCATAAGAAACAATGAGGTAGTTAGGTTTCATCGTAATGTACTTTTTAAATATTATTGTATTACTCGTGATACTTAACCTTGATTGGTTCATATATTTTTGGCAGTTTATGGTTTAGCTGTCCTATATTGTGTGTAAATGAATGCATTACCTCGTCCAGTAGATTGTCATTTCTTCGTTTCATCAGGAGTCGTAGTCCAAGAAACAGAAAGGGTTGCTCCTTCTCATGAGCTTAAAATGCATGATAAGGGAGGTGGGTTCTCCACTAATTAGCCTTTTAAGTTTTATGGCAACTAGGTCCTCCTTGCAGCATTGGGTTCAGCCTTCTAGTTTTATGGTCTACCTTTTCATAATCAAAGTTTCCAGGCCAGGAATATGACATCAACTAGATGGGTTGAAGTTGATACAGTTACAACATTCTCAGTAGAGTTCTGATCTGTAGCTTATGCTTAATACTGTAGTAGTGAGGGTATGATGGCGAGGGAGAGTAGCTTATATATTTTAATATAGCGTAAGAGATTCTCATATTTGTGGAGGATGAAGTTTTTCTTTCAGCAAAATATTCCTTCTCAACATCTTTAGACATGCCAGCTTTCTTGTGAATCCCTCATCACATTCAACAGTTCCACATTGGTAAAATACTTCCAAACATGTGTAATGTTTCTTTAATTGTCTGTGAATTGTTTTGAGTAATTTCTCTACATTATACTTTACAAAATAGATGATGTTCTTCTTGCCCCGGAGTTATTTTAGTTGCCAGAGCTATTCGACATTATACATTAAATTAAGGCCTCCATTTTCGAAGGGATGACTTCAGGTATCTTATATTACAACAATTTCTTCTCGGTAGGCGAATGGCTCGTGTGGTTATGAAACTCAAAATACCCACTGCAAAGGATATGAGACATATTGATAGGAAACTGAAGAGTTGCTGGGATCCTAGCTCCCAAGACGAGTAATTCTGCACATTTTTCTAAACAAAAAGCTTCAGATTTTCTTTACAAACATTAGGAGTTGCAAGGTTACATTTATAAGTATATTTATTTCTTGTGTGCTTTGTGTTTACAGAAGTAAGAAGCGGGAGAAGAGACCAAAGCACAAATCAAAGAGAACAACAAGCGAGATGCAAGGCGAGCCTGCCGAAGTGTATGACTTCCCTACGCTAACCTTGATAACTTAGCTAGTTATATGCAATAAGAATTTTTTTCTCATGTCTTGGAATAAAAATCCCCTTGTGCTATATAGTTCTTACTTATTATAAGATCACCATTTGATTTTGCGAACTGTTCCTCTAGAAATTAATCTACTTAGTAGCATTCCAGTATTTCTTTATTCACCTATATCCAGAAGATATTCATGAAGTTCATTTGTGATATTTAATCATTCACAATTTTTTTTAATGTAATTCAGTATTTTTTTTTAATTATGAAATCACTTCATTAAATGGTAAGGCTTGAACTTGCATCCTGGTGGATGTGCTTTTGAGTCTTGTTTCATGACAGCCTCGCCATAATGGGCAAACGGCTTCATACTTCTGGACCCATTCCTGACCTTGCATAAGCGAGGGCCTGTTGGCGTTGGATAACCATTTTTGGTATAGTGGTTTAGATTATACCATGTGCATTCCTTTGCTATTATATTTTGTTGTAAATCGGTATGAGTAAATTGGAATACGCATGCTTTCTATCTGTAATTTATAAGGATATTAGTCTTTCTCGAAGCATTATATGGTACCTTGATTCAGACTTCAATCACCGTGCTAAATTATTACCAAATGCCTATTTTGTGTGCTAGTTGATTTTATTAATGCTAGCTATTTGATTTACACAGATGAAAGACTCCCAACTATAGGAGGAAAGGATGAAATGAGAAGGAAAGTGTGCATATCGCATGGAGACTTGAGATCTTTCTACATCGAGTGTTGGCAACTATAGAAAAAATAAGGCAAGCAACAAAACGGGAAAAGTTCACGTTGCACAGGAGGTTACTAATTATTTCTACATTCAGTGAGTTGATATTGAACCATGTAACAGGTTTGAACCATGTAACAGGTTTGAATGTGTTTTGTGTTGTTTGTTCTCGTTAGGTTTGTGTCTCGCACCCAGTTATATGTCCAGTTCATCCAGCTTACTTCGATGACTGCATGGAAGAGAGTAGAATAAATCTTTGTTGCATGTTGATTAGTGGGTGGGGGGAGATGCATATATTGAGGCCTGGCCAAAAACTTGGGAGTTCTTGTTTGAAGTCAGCCTGACAAAATTCTAATATCATGACTTTTGAAACTCCTTTGCTGGTCTTAGTGTGTTCCAACTAGTAGTATTAGAGACCATGTAAGCATCTTGATAAAGGGATGACTAAAAGATTGTTGTTGATGAATCACTCGATAACCTTTTCCAAAAGAAATAGGGTCAAGGTTATTTCATGGCTTTATGTTTTTTGAACGGTTTAGTGCTTCGTATCTTTGGATTCTCATTCATTTTTGTTCTTTGGCTTTAATGTTTATATTAGCTCTTTGTCCAGATTCTAGAGTTTAGGAGAACGTTGAGAAGATGGATTTTCCATGCTAACCAGTCTTCTAGGTTTTATGTTTTAGCTCTTTGTCCATATTCTCTTTGTGTTGATAACAACAGGAAGAGTGCAATGGGATATCTGGCCTCTTCTCTTAGTATGCACTCCATGCATTGCTTTGTGAAGGTATCTAGTTGTAAGTAATATATGTCTTTTACTGAGTTTGTTTCTGTTATATAAATTTCTAATATATAAATTTTTTGTTAACTTTCTTTAATTTATTGGCTTGGTAAAATCCAGGTTGATTGCTAGTCGTCTCACATTTCAGCGTTGATTACTAAAGTGCTAAGTTGACATTTCCGATTTTTTGCAAAAAGGGCACAACGTGACGCTGAGGTGCATGCAGGCGCTGGTGAGGGTTCAGGCGAGAGTAAGGGATCAGAGGATGAGGCTCTCCCACGACGGCGCCGGCTGCAGCAGCACCAAGTCGTCGCTCAGCTGCGACACTACTTCTCTTTGGGACTCCCGATATCTTCAAGAGATTGCAGAGAGAAGATCCATGGTCAGAATCTACTTAAGTAAATATTTCTAATAATTTGGTTAGCAAAAGAGAGATTTATTCCTATTTTTTGGGTACATTCTGTATTTGGATATTCAATGTAATGAAGATGTTGATATGTACTTTATTTTGAGAAATGTAATAAAGATGGTGACATATAATGTTAAGTTTTTGGAATGTAATATATACTGTGCAGTATAGAGCATTATAAATATGCTAATTTGAATAGTATAAAGTGTTATAAATGTGCTGCATTGAGCCTGTACATATTATCTATTCATGACGTTTTAAAATTGTTCTGAATTGTGCACTATATATTAACTATTCATAACGCTTTTATAGAAACTATTCATTACGGTTATTTTATGACGCTTTTAAAAAACATTTATAATACCCGTTTTCATGACGATTGCTGTGAAAAAAAAAAGCGTCATGGTTCGTCTTTAATGACGCTTTTTAGCCGTCATTAAAAGGGTTTTTTGTTGTAGTGTTTATTTGAACAATATTTATTCAGTTTATATGGCATGATATTATGTGTCTTGTTACGTCCCTCTGAGGACCTGGTTATCTCTCCAGGTGTGTGCTCTTGTCTTTCGCAGGTGCTCTAGCTCTAGCCGTGACCATCTCCATTTCTTCGAGGATGATTGCGCTTGGATCGTCTTCGCTTCGCTTGCCAAAAATTATTTCTTTTCTCATGTATTTTTTCTTTACTTGTTGGTAGTGGGTTTGTCTCCGCCCAACATATTGTATCAAGACAATTCATTGTCATTATATGATATCTTTTATTCATTTATTTTTGTGTGGATGAGATTAGTTATGGTTCTACTGCATTTTACAGCTTACGTATATTTATTATACGGCTGGCATGTCTACGTTCCTAGTCCTACGTATTTTAGGACTGGGACGTTACACATAATGAGTGAGCATTTTTTATGATAATTCTAAATATTGTTTATAATTATTTTTTATTAGGATTGTTCCTATTTTAACTACACCTAAGTCCATATAAGTTTTTCCTCCTTATTAATTTTACTAGCCTAGCCTAAAACACCAGTCAGCACATGTACTAATTGTTATTATTATTATTAAATGACACCCTTAGAAATATTAGAACCTAGAAATTTCTCTCTAAGTTTATATATAATCATATAGTATTAATAGGGCATATATAAATACATTGTGTTCTTTAAAAAAAAAAAAAAAATCGGTCATAGGCCCAAGCCCCAACCCGGCTTCATTTCCTGGCCCAACCGTTAAGCCCACAATTCAATTCGCGGGTCCGCGTCGGCGGGTCGGCGCTAAGACCAAACCTCCACCCGAGCCCCAAACCCAACTGATGAGCAATTCATTGGGCGGGCGGCCAACACGCGAACCCGACCCGCTCCACTAATTTAAATCCCTACGGTACATCTTCTCCTCTCCGCATCCTCGAGCGCGCGCAGACCTCCGTTCTGCGAACCTGCAGACGACGCCAGGCACGCTCGTACCTCCCCCTGACGAGTCCAGCATTCCACCTCCCTTTATATATCACACACCTTGTTTTCTCCCTAACCCTAATGAAAACCTAGCCGCCACCACCTCAAAAACCCACCAGCGTGTTGCACTCCGCCATCCTCGCGCGTCGAGCTCCGTTCCGACCAACTTCGGTTACCTAGACGAAGCCTAGGCCCACCTCTGCCGCCGAGGACTGCTCTGCAAGTCCGAGTTAGCGCGGCGACGTCTCGACTGGAGCCACTTCCTCCCTCTCGTACGACTCTGCGCTGACCACCGGCGGCCAGGCACACGTCGAGAACGACGTTGGCCACTCCCATCGGGCTCTACTCTTCCTCCTCCCTGGTAACTCCTCCCCCTTCTCCGTTCAAATCAGTGAATGTATCCATGCATACAAGTGTTGAGTTGTATGTGTGTGTGTGTGTTCTTTTATAACTATTGTAGTTGATGAACTCGGGGAATAGTTAGGAAGTGGGTTCTGTTGTGTCATGTGTGTGTACCGATTAGGAGAAGGAAATGGAATATAACATGTGCTATTGATATGCTTATTAGGAGTGAAACATCGACCATGTATTACCTATCGCAATTGCCGGGTAGATTAGAGGGCCGATTCTGAGTTCATGGGGGTCCTAGCCAAACTTTTAAATATGGCTCATATATAATATATAAAAATTGAACTAAAAATAAATTTTAAAAAAAAATGTTGCAGCCAAGAATTGAACCTAGGACCTCTTGTGTGCAAGTTTAACATACTAACACTACACCAAAAAAATTTGTGTTAAAAGAGGATCATGTTACATATGAGTTCTATGTCCGACACGAGATTACTAATATATATATATTTAAAAAAATTTGGGCCCCCAAATTTTATGGGGCTCTGGGCAGTCGCCTCGACCAGGGCCGGCCCTGTACATTAGTATACTTGTGTGCGTGTGCTTGCTGATAGCATAATGGATGGAAATTATTGATATGGATGATGGAGGAATAGCAAATGAAATGAGCATGGGAAATGTTAGCACAATGAAGAACTTGCGTTAAAATGTTATACTCATTGTAGAGAAGCTAATATACTGATTTTACCATGCACAGTTTGTAGGTGTTATAGTAGTATATATTGGATGGTTGAAGGAGAGAAATGGGAAATATTTGAGATGGGTGTGTTTCCATTACGTATGTTGAAACTAACAGGAGAGGAATGGTAGTAATGTGTGATGTGAACTGTTCGGTGGGTTCGTACAGAAGAGTAGTGTGTGCTCCTTTTGATAGGTAGACAATGCATGTTTTCCTGTTTGTATGGAGAAAGTTGAGGCAGTGAAGGAAAATCTCAAACAAATGAAGAAGAGAGAAAGGGGAAGCAATATATATTACTGATAACATTAGTGTGCATTATAGAGCATGGCAGTATATGCATTGAACTCTAAGGATGGAAGGTATACATATGAGTTGGTTGGAAGAGAGGCAATATTTGTTGGTGTTTTTGTTTGTTGGTGCTCTGCTTTAAAAACTAGAAAGATAGTCCCACATTGAAAAAACCAAATGGATGATATCTCTATATAAAGCTTGGCTTGTGTTGAGAGATCACATGAAGTATGGAGAGGCACATGGCTGCCATGTGGGAGCATTTTTCTAGCGGAAAGAAGGCTAAACCAACAAAGAAGCATTAATGCTTTTTGTCATGCTCATAGAATAAATCTCTTATAGAGCTAAGCTCCGCGACTCGGACTCGGACTCGGGCTCAAGGGCGTAAAGTGGTATTTTGTTGACGCACTTTGCACTTTGCATTGTGCGCGGTTGATGCGCGAGTCGCAGCGCAGGTGCAGGTGCGGGCTGCGACGGGCTTCGCAGCTACGCGGGCAGGTTGACGGGATGAGTGGCTATGGAGCACAGGTGGCGTATGATGTGGCTGATTGAAAGATTTGAGCGGTTGTGGAAAGATTGAGTTAATTGATCAGATCAGATCCGATCTTTGTGGGATTTGAATTTAATTCATTCAAATCTTTCCATTATTCGCTCCTATCTTTTCGCAATCAGTTACGGCCAGGATTAGGACTAGGATTTCGGCACTTCTCTATAAATATTCTCTTCGTGTCTTCATTAAGAACTTACTCTAAAAATAAAAAGACGAAGAGAGAAGTGTTGTCGCCGCAATTGATGTCCAAAGGAGTTCTTCGAGTTCGAGAAAGGATGTGACAGCGAGCGTTCCAGAAGTTCTTTAGAACTTACTGGTTCCTGGGAGCATATCGCAATAGGACGAATCTTATTTTGAGCAACGTGATCTTTATCACCCCAGCAAAGTCATTGCATCAACTCCGGTTGAGAGGGATTATTTATATCGTTGCATCAACTCCGGTTGAGAGCGATCATTCATCTCGTTGCATCAACTTCGGTTGAGAACGAGTATTCATATCTCTCTTAGAAGAACGAATTTTTCGTCTCTTTGGAAATAGGAGTTTGAGATTTCCATTTTCCATCAATAGATCTATTTCAGGAACAACAATATATACTTGAAATCTAAAATTAGCTAGTCAAGATATATACTGAATTGTAAGGATGTGTAGTGTCTGGATATTAAATATATATACATGTGGATTGGTAGATTTTCGGCATGGGACCACATGCAAATGAGTAGTCCAGGTAGCTTAATAGTTTGTTCATGTCGTATAGAATCAGTCAAGATTATATAAATAATATGTGCTTATATCTAGATAACAGTAATATATAAGTAGCAACATCTTTATCCTATCTAATGATTAAGTTCTAATTTATTCTCTAGGTTATATTTTCTCTTTGGACTCGGGCTATATACCAGATTCTTCTCCCTTCCAGCTTCTGGACCAAGGCAAGTATACCTTACCACTATTGTAATTCAATTTTCAGTTAAAATTTATTTGCCTGCTACTTTTTATTGATATATTACATATGCGCGTCCGAGCACGACTCTGGGTGCAACCAACGAGATATGTTGGCCCTTTATTTTCTGACCTAGGCTATAGAAGACTACCCTTACACTGCTGAGCAGATACACCAATATCTCACAAGACCCTGACACTACTTTGGACACGAAAAGAGAGTGCTGAGATATAGGACGCGTATCCCCGTACTCGACTGATCATCTGTACGACGGAACGTGTGGCGGCATAGCGCATATTAGTCATTTAATTATACTACTTACTTGTCACGCCCCAGAACCAGAATACTGGAGAGCGGGGGCAGACATAGCCAGCTACGTATAATGAAATGGGATCCACTCCACTATACGGTCACGGCTGTCTAGATATATGAGGGTTTATCTACAAGCCATCAGCCTCTTAAGGTCAAGAACAAGCCTATTGTCTCAATCACAAGCAAGTAAGTAAATGTTACAAGATGTATGATCATCAAATATACAATAATAAGGCGTCCCAAATATTACATATTCAGCTGATCATGAAGCTAGTCGCTACAAAATGTTAGGACTAGCAAGAGTTTAGTCATACATGATCAACCCTAGGATTTGTCAATTATGTTACAGCCCGTAGGCAGACAGTAAGTACAATCGAGCTAAACAGGTGCTCGTCGGCTAAACGCCTCAAAAGAATATTTTTACAATAGAGCGGGAGAGCCAAAAGTAATCCACTCGTTGCCAGGGTTCCGTCTAGTGGCCACCATCTGGCTGGGAAGTCGGTAGATCCTCTGGAGTTGCTCCGAAATCTGGCCACACAAAACCAGCTGGGTCAGACCCCAGAAAGAGCAAGTGCCACAAAGGGGCTTCACTTAAGAACTAAAACCAGCAATCAGCACAGGAATATAAATACAAATAAAAATATAAGAACTGGAATAAAAGGAAACATATCTGGATGACATACGACGAGATAACCATGGAACTATTCAGATAGCCAGGTTACAACCCGTAAACCAAACAAGGACCAGGGTTGTAACCCTTCGTCTGAACGGAGCTTGGTTTCTCACCATTTATCGGTAAAATAAATACAAGCATTCTGGTCATTCAATAATCTGGAACAGGATCAGGACAAGACTAGACTGGTTAGACTCCATCCAATCATTTCACGGCCAAGCAAGAACTACGGCTTGATACTTTAACTAACTAGGGTTGTCACAAGCCTAATTACTAACAAGATACAGCGAGATTGTTCCACAGCCACAAGCCCTGCAGACCATCCAGGTTACCCAGGTCGAAAGATTAAGGTTGAATTCAGGTGGGTACATCGTCCAGGAAACGCATGTACCCTTAAGTAGCTTGAAGGATGCAACACATGACAGTGTGCTGGAAATGTGCCCTACTCGTCGGCAGGCTACAGATCCCAAGCGCGCCCAGGTAACGGGATTGCTTGTAGCTAAAAAATCTCTTCATGACTAATGTATTAATCTAGTTGTTAACCTTAGTCCATTTTAGTAGGTACTCCTGACCGTGGTACTCAGGAGTCCCCTCCTAGACATGATGCAAGACAGGACTAGATTATTTGTACAAACAAAATCACCCACGGTGTTCAGGATTAATTATACAGGTCATGTCATGTCAAGCAGTCGTCACAACATCTTATCAAGATAAAACATGTCAGGTTTATCATGCCAAGTGTACTTGTCAGGAGTGCGCCACGACGGGCCACTATCAGGTCATGTCAGGTCATTATGTCAGGAGTGCACCACTACGGGTCACTATCGTGTCATGCTCAGGCATCATATCCAAACATATTAAACAAATCCAAGATTATCAAGTTCATGACAAAAGGCGTAAGGATATAAAATGGACGTTAAATATCTAATAAAATATCAATATACAGGGCTATAGAAGATCAAGGGTAATCAGGCTATGCTCAAGGCAGGCTATGCTCAGGCTAGCGTACGCTCAGGTCTGCGTACCAAAAGATCCATACACTTCCAATGGAAAGCGTACGCAAGGGGTCAGCGTACACAAGGGCACGCTCAAGCTACAGGTCAGCGTACGAAGGCTAGCGTACGCTCGCTAAAGAGCAGCGTACGAAGGCTAGCGTACGCTCGCTAAAGAGCAGCGTACGAAGGCTAGCGTACGCTCGCTAAAGAGCAGCGTACGAAGGCTAGCGTACGCTCGCTAAAGAGCAGCGTACAGCTCAGCGGCGTAAGCTAAAAAGCTAGCTTACTGTTCACTGTCTTCTCCAAATGGCAAGAACAACAAGAACTCTAAATTTGAATCTAAGCTTCAATTGTCCATATCTTGGTCAAAACAAGTCCGAATCCAACTTTCCAAAGGTCAAAATTGTGTAGAAGGAGATGCTCTAAAACATGGAACCATCAAAACTTGAAAATAAGGAAGTTTAATAGATCAAAACTATCAAAATCTGAAAATAGCAAAACTCTAGATCTACAACAATTAAAGCCTCAAAATGGAAAATGGCAAGTTCTAATGTGGTTTAGAATCATGAGGAGAAGCTATGAAACCATCAAAAGGAGTTCTCTTGTGGAAGCAAGTTGCACTTGCCTATGGTGTTCTTGGTTGGTGGAGAAGAGTAATGGTGGGGGAAGGAGAAGTAAATGAGAATTATGGAGGAGAGAGAAGGTTGGTGGGGATAATAAAGAGGGGGGTTGTGGTGGAAATGAAGGAGAAGCATAGGCTAAGGTGTTCCACCCTTGGCCCATGATGAACCAAGCATTGGGCCGGCCGAACCAAGCCAACCCAAACCGAGAGTTAAACCAAGCCGAGAGCTAAACAAGGAATAATACAAGAAAAAGACACGTACACGTATTTCCAAAATACATAATACGAACCACAGGCATTACATTACTTGACTTATAATTACAGACTGAATGTGTCGAAGAGTCGACATGTGCTAGATTCATTGGATGGGGAGGACAAGTCATTAGACATAGGTGCTATGAGTTGTATTCACTTGACGTTGCTGCTTAACACGTGCTCGGAGGGAGCGCCACTGCACGAGTACCCTAGCTATCATAGACAACCTCATATGTCGAAAGTTGTCCTCATTGCGTATACACTTAGTTGCTAGAACATTGCTGGACTCTTTTACTTTATGTACATCCTAACTTGTATATTATGTATATTGTTGTGTCCTTCTAAAGAACTGGTTTCTTTCCGGGATTAGGCGAGCAGGAGTACCCAGAGACATACCTCTCGGGACCAAATGCAGTATTGGGTGATGAGGAGATCTCCCCATCTGACATCATCTGATAGTGTATGGTACCATCTTGGATGCAGTCTTCTGTCATGCCCTGATTCCATAGAATCGATAGTCGTCATCCGGACGTGATGCCGTACGAACCTAAGTTGCGATCGCACAAGACAAAGTCATAAGGTTATCCAAAATACAACATCAAGTTAGAGTACGTAGAGAAATTGATTGACACATTTGAAATAGAAGTAAACTTTTTATTGATAATAAAACTTCATTTACATGACTCCTTTACAATCAGTGTCGCGCGGGCTTACAATATGACTCAACTTACAAAACGGATGCTGATGAGATAGTCGTTCCATACATTACATCCCTTTTTACAAGCAAAATACAACACTTTCCACCAGCTATTGAGGAAAGTTGAGTCGTCATTTTTTCTTTCTTTTGGACTGAGTGTGGGGTCTTCAAAAGGATTTCTAGAAACAAGCCTTCAACTTACGAATGAGACTTCAAAAGTATTCACGCCGTCTTGAGCTTTAAGTAGCACATCCTTCGTGGTTCGGGGTACCTGCGTGGAAAGCGAGGATCAGTACATTACACTTTGTACTGGTGTGTGGCTATTTAAGTTACAATCTCTCATTTGGTTGAAGAGTTTATATGACTTAGTTAATAAATGTTTTTAACCATCCTAATGAATTTCAAGCAAGCACATGACAAGCATAATGTAATTTGTGTTAGAACTTACCCACGGCAGAGCATGCCGTGTAACTGAGACTTACCATGTTCTTCTCTGTCAATTATTATCGCTAGCATCATGAGTGCAATTTACGTGTGATTGGTCACTGACATAACAATCCATCCTGGACGTATAGCTAGCTTTGTTAATCGAGGTCCTTCCAATGCGATTAGCGAGTCCCATTGCAAGTCCCCGCTTAACCCGTGCTATCATCTAGCACAACTATACCTCGTTTTCTCCTAGGCCGAAACGGTCTCGTGGCTCCGGGTTGCCGCTCGAGGAAACTATCACCTTGTCGATAAGTTGTCCATGACCGTGCAAAGACAATTTTAGTTATTAAGGTATAGCCTACATTTTCTTTTTGAAAACTTGATCATTTTATCGTGTCCGTGCCCTTGCATTTATTCTTCCATTCGCAACAATATTATCGATTTTTCTAAGAAGGGGGTTGAGAAGAGAAGGGTCAACCACTCACCTTGAGTTTGCTTGAGGCGAGAGAACTTGTTGGTCGCGCTAGACGTCGCCTACGTGATTACCTGAAATCGCACAAGCAACCGATTAGAATACTGTATTATTCAAGAAGTTTGATAGAAAATGCTAGTTCGAAATGCAAGCCATAAAAACCATCAAAAATATTCACGAAAATGCATTCAGAAAACAAAAGCCAAAACCAACGCAAGCGGCGTAAAAAACAGAGCAACGGGAGGTCTCTCCCGACTCAGCCGCAGAGTTAATCCTTGAGGCGTAATCCGCTGAATATGGGACTTAGTTCCGAAGAAGTCATTCCATAACGGGAAATGGATCTTAATTCAACCGTTCCCGTTCGACCGATTCGATCGATCCCGACCTATCGGTTCCGACCGAATCGATGGCGATAGTGTTCCTTTCTTGCGCACCCCGTGGACGGAGAATGGGGCACGATGTAGGGATGGGGCACTACACCATAACCAACTAAGAAAATTTTCATCCTCGAAACTTAAGAATAGAACCTACCTCTACGAGAATAATGAAGAAAAATTTTCCTTTATTTTTGACTCAAGCTCCCATGTCGACTCCTAGACCGAATAGTTTCTCCAGAGGACGCGGACGATAGCAATAGCACGATTGCGGAGAAGTTTATCCTTGCGCTCCAAGATTTGCATAGGCTCTTCGACATATGACAAGTCTGTCTTCAGATCTAGCTGACCCAAATCTACTACATGGCTCGGATTTTGTATGTACTTCTGCAACTGTGAGACGTAGAAGACGTTGTGTACATCAGACAACGCAGGTGGCAAAGAAATTTGGTAAGCTACTGGGGTGACTCGTTTCAATATCCCGAACGAACCAATAAATCTTGGGCTCAACTTTCCTTTCGTACCGAATCTAGTAACTCCGCGCATGGGCATCACTTTCAGGAATATATGGTCGCATTCCGAGAACTCGAGGGGGCGTCGATGCGTGTCGGCAAAGCTCTTTTGCCGACTCTGCTTTATCTTCAATCTTTCTCATATCAACTTGACCTTGTGCACAATCTGCTTCACCAGTTCCGGGCTAAGTATCCGCCACTCCCCGACTTCATTCCAGCAAATGAGCGATCTGCACTTTCGACCGTACAAGACTTCATACGATGCCATTTGGATGCTGGACTGATAGCTGTTATTATATGCAAATTTGGCCAACGGTAGATGTAGGCCTCAAAAATGAAAGTCACGCTGAGTTGATCAGAACAAGTCACACAGAGTGATCCAAGAAGCAGCACAAAAGATACGCTAAGTTCTGCCTGGCCATCTCCTTTAGAAGTCACGCAGAGACAGCTCAGCCATACGTCAGAATCATAATGACTGACAACACAACAGTCGAGAAACGTCTCCTCGTATGCCACGTATGCACAGAATTCGAGAGATCATCGCCGTCTTTTGCGTAATTTTCGAAATCTTCCTTAGCAAGACTCACTCTTCACCAAGTTGGCGTGACTTTGGGTCTTATCTTCATTTAATGCGGCTGATAATATAATCAATGTCAGAGATTTTGTGTCAGACGAAGCATGCCAAATCAAGACTGCTGGCGGTTTGCGTGGATTCTGAACCTTCTCCTTCCTCAAGTTTGCGTGGATTTTTGAGTTATTCTTCTCAAAGCCTGTGTGAATTCTGAAGTATTCTTCTTCAAAGCTTGCGTGGATTTCGTCTTCAACGAGTCTACGTCAACGAAACTGCGTGGATTTTTTGTCTTCAGCAAGACAGCGTGGATTTCATTTCAACTGGAGTACGTGGCAGCCATGCCACCGATCTCTCTCTCGCGTGCCCAGTAACTTGCACACGACTCATGCACTAATGCCATGTGTCCAACAGTTACGGGCCACGTCCAGTAACTACTCACTAACCCTGCGTGTATTTAGAGTCTGCGTGACTTTTCAAATGCACTAGTGGTGAGGTAGTTATCTTTTCAGTTACTGTTTTGACTCTATAAATAGAGTTCTTTTTTTTTATTCATGGTATAGATACATTGATATCTACTGTCAAAATTTTGAGAGCTTTTCTTCTTCGCATAGTCCAAGGGATAAAGCGATCGTCTTCTAGATCGGATTCCTACAGTTGTAATTTTCCCAGATACACAACAAATAAAGAGAATTTCTTTATGGAAAACAAATTGGCGACTCTGCTGGGGAAAACCATCTCCTCTTCTGAGATGGTAACAACTCAATGCGACACTTTGTCTATCGGCTCGACGAAGAAGGTGATGACGATCAAATTCGATCAACTCGCCTATGAAGAAATACAGCGGGCTAAGGGTGGCAAGCCCATTCCAGCCTCCATTATCACTGCCAAGTCAAAGGGACACTCTGTCTATGTCCCTAAGAATCAGTTGGCAGTCAATGGTGAAGTCTCTGCCACAGTGTCTACTCCTAACACTGGCAAGAACTCCACTGCAAGCACGCACACTCTTGTGCGCTCGAAGATGACAGTAACTAAAAGTCACGTTGACAGTACTAGCTCCTTAGCCGAATCTGTTCCAGCGTGCAAATTCAATTCTAAAAGTCACGCTGACAGTACTGGCTCTTTAGCCGAATCTGTTCCAGTGTACAAATTCAATTCTATAAGTCACGCTGACAGTACTGGCTCTTTAGCCAAATCTGTTCCAGTGTGCAAATTCAACTCTAAAAGTCACACTGATAGTACTGGCTCCTTAGCCAAATCTATTCCAGTGTGCAATCCCACATTCAAAAGTCACGCTGACAGTATTGGCTCCTTAGCCAAATTTGTTCCAGCGTGTAATTCAAAAATCAAAAGTCACGCTAACAGCTCTGGTTCTTTAACCAAGTCTGTTTCAGCGTGTATTTCATCAGAGAAGAATAACTCCTTAGTTATCTCTTCTTCTTCACCGAGTTCTACTAGAACTGGGGGTGGTTTTCCACATAAAGTCCCTTCGAAAAAGAACAACTCTTTAGTTGTTTCTTCTGCTCCTGTAGTTTTTACTCCAGGAACAGCTTTGACTGATACTTTTGTTAGTCAAAGGAAAGGAGATGGTCTTTTGACTACTCTTCCTTCTGGACATTCTATGTCTCAACATCTGAATGAGTCTAAGAAGAAACATTTCTTAATGTCTTCTTCTTTGATTTCTTCAAATTGGGCACAGAATCTGTCCATTAAAGAGGGTCTGTTACCAACTCCTAATCAAGGGAGTGGTTTAACTCTTCCTTCTCTACAAATATCCTGATCAATGGAAGGAAAACTCCATGTTTCCAAAATTAATATGTTATCTTCCACTGATTTAAGAACAAAACTCAGCACTTCTGGTGTTAAGAAACCATACCAATTGGATATGAAGATAAAAGATCCAGATGCAGAGTATGCAAGAAATTATGTGGCTCACATTAATCACTCTTTGTATAATTAAGAGCCATCAAGACCCAAGAACAGGAAGTATATTCCTCAATCTTCACAAACAGATTTACGGGAATATCTTCAACAGAAGAGAAGGAGTAATTCTATATCAAAGGAACATGCTGAATGTGACTTCTATCCAAGAGTCATAATTCAGTGCAGATGTGAATCAACAGTTCAAGACCATGGTGATCATGCTGAATGTGACTTCCAGCCAAGAGTCACAATGCAATGCAGATGTCAAAATAAACGACAGTCTGTCTTTAATAGGATTCAGTATGAACCTATGCCTGATGAAGAGGAGCCTTTGTTTGCCTCTGTCAACATGACTTCTCGGGACACCGGGGGTAGAGTTGATAGTCCAGATGGAGTATATAAAAACACCAGAGCAAGAGTCCTGGCTTCTAGTCAAAGAAATTTGATCCCTGAAATTAACTCTGAATTTCTTGGAGAATCTTACTTCCTACCTCTTCCTACTGGGGGTAATTCTCCTATAGTTGACTTTGATACACGAAGCAATGATTCAGACCATACAACATCTACTAGTTCATCAATAATCCCTCATACAGTCACGACTTACATGGTTGATGGGAATACTGATGAACCGTCTTCTTCCCTGACTCCTCAAGATCAAAGAATTGCTTCTTTGGAACAGCAAATGAAGTCTATGACTGACACAAGAAGTCAATGTATGAACTCATGACAGCTCAGTTGCAAAATCGACAGACTGTATCAGATGCCATACCAGTTGATACTGATATAAGTCCAATACAAGTTCCTCCAGCAGTAAAATCCAATACTCCTGGACCTGCTCAACCAAATCCTAGTCTCTCTGGAGCTGGGGGTAGTGCTTACAATGCTGTTCCTCCTCCTAACTATTCTCTACAAGCCACAACTCCACAATCTTCGGGAGTTGTCTCTAAAGAATTGAAAAATCTCAAAACTCAATTCGAGGCATTCAAACAGAAGGATGGTTTACAAAGGTTAGGCATCAAGCAGCCTTATCCGATAGAATGGAAGCAAGTATCATATCCTCCTAAATACAAGCCTCCTACTATCTCATTCTATGATGGAACCACTTCTCCAAGTCAGTTTATCAATCACTTTGAAGTGATGACTGATCAACTACAACCAAGTGATGCCCTCCTTACTCGGGTATTTATTGGATGTCTCAAGGGAACGGCTTATGAATGGTATAGAAGTCTCCCAGATGGGAGTATTACCTCATTTGCTGGTTTCAAACAGATGTTTCTTGAAAGGTTCTATGAAGGGCTTAATGACATGACTATGTCTGCTCTTATTAGAATCAAGCAAAAAAATAATGAATCTACAGAGGAATACATTAAACGGTTTCGAAGAGAAGCTTTGAAGATGCCTCTTGGAACTCCGGATGCTGTCACCATTGACACGTGCAAATCAAACTTGTTGCCAATCATCAGTATGTGGACAGGGTCCACTCAATTTCAAGATTGGCCTTCCTTCATAGTCAGTGCTAAAGCTGCAGAAATCAGTGCTGAAACCTTCAAAGGTTTAGGAGTGCAGATGACTCCTAAAGAAACAGGACAAGGGGCTAACAATAAAAATAATGCTCGCAAAGGAAAAAAAACTCTAGAAGTTAATCTTCAGAGCAAAGATGCATCGAATGTTCAAACTCCTGCCTCTACAACTCAACAATCAAGAACACCTCGCCCCAGAGAAGAATATTCTTTTGATGATGACGATGTCCTTGGTATCTTTGAATGTCTGCTGAAAGGTAATAAAATACAATTACCAGAGATCAAGAAACCTGATGAAGCTGGTAAGACAGATCATCCTAAATACTGTCCATATCACAGAATGCTGGGTCATACAATTCATACATGTTATGTATTGAAAGGAAAGATCCAAGAAATGATTAAATCTGGAGCTATCTCTTTTACTCCAAAAGAGAAGACCGTCACCTCCAACGTCGTCTCTATGCAATTTAGAAATTTCCCTCCTCAACTCCTTGAAAGTGGGATTATTCCTATTTCCAAGGCAACTCTTGACATAGTGAATCTTCCTCCTCCACAGTCTGAAGGATTAGTGCCAATCACTTTAGAAACAGGAGAAATCATGTGGATCCATCCTGATCTAGTGGCAGATTTTGAATCGCCTTCTCCTCAAAAGATTTCTTCTCAAAAATCCAAGAAGGCTGGAAAGATCAAGTCATGTCATATGACTTCTCTTGGGTCTACCTCTGACACAGAGCCAAAAGACAAAGAAGAAGCACTTGTTAGTGCTACTCGAACGGGGAAACCTTACCTAAAGGATTATTCTAAAAATCCTGAAGATCCTACTGATATCCCTTCAGATGCTAAAGATGCTCCTAATGTTCCTTCCGAGGAAGAACCATCTACTGAACCTGTTCCTCCCAAGCCTACGGCTCTGGAGAAAGGCAAACAACAGGCTCGGTTTGATAAGCCAATCAAGAAGTCTTCTCCTCTTGGACTTCAGAAGCCTTACAACTTCGACATTTTGGCTCAGCTTGCTAATACTCCCGCTAGAATGTCCCTTTTTGAACTTCTACGTCTTTCCAAAGAGACTCGGGACACGTTAAGTGAAGCACTTCTACAAGCTGACTCTTGTCTTGCACAATTGAAGAAGCCGAATGCGGAACCTGCCACTTGCTTACATTGCAACAGTGTACTGGAGATTATCCCAAATATCACCTTTACATAAGACGACATGTTACTGGAGGATAATCGACATGATCGACCTCTCTACTACACTGGTTATATTGATACGATGAAGATAGATCGTATTCTCATTGACCCAGGGTCTGCTATAAGCATAATGCCAAAGAGTTTGTTGGATGAACTAAAAATCCCTCTTCACAAACTCTCCAAGACGGTTACTACTATCTTGGGATTCAATCAAAGCCGAAGTGAGCCTTTGGGAAAGATTCATTTGAAGCTTCAGATAGGTGATTTCAGATCTAAAGTCACTTTCTATGTGATCGAGATCGCGGGATCCTATAATCTTCTTCTGGGGAGGCCCTTTCTTCATGAAAATAATGTGGTGCCCTCTACTCTTCATCAATGTTTTAAGTACATTGATAGCAATGGAAGAGTACAAAACGAAGTTGCTGATATAAATCCCTTCCATGGGGTTGAAGCTTATTTTAATGATTCCCGAATGTATAAAGAAGAATATACAAGGATCATACAAGCTATGGAGAAAGAAGATGCACAAAGTGAGACTTTAATAATCCCTGTTAAATGTCGAACTACTCAGCAACAATCTCCTAAACCCTCTGGAGAAGATTCTTTTATCATTCCAGTGAGTGGACGGATCTCTCCGTTACCTCAGTCATCTACTCAGAATACACTGATCATTCCTGTCAGTGGACGTACTACAGTTCCTGTACCTTCACAAGATACTCTGCTAATTCAAGTTGGAGGGCGAACTACTCTTCCTACTCAAACTTCAAGGGAGCTCACCTCTTCTGAGCCATTTATTATCGATCTTAATCGAAACAAAGCTTCTTCTTCTTCTCCCCCTTTAGTCATTGACTTGGCTAAAATCTGTAAGGCTCAGCCTTCTTCCAATGTAAATATTGCTGCTTTTACATTTAATGAAAAGTCTCCACCTTTGCAGTACGTTGATGTGTGTAATTATGTTCATAGTTATTTACATCTGTTAGATGACTTGAACACAATAACCATAGGAGTTGTACAGACTGTTCATACAGATGTATCTCTAGAACCTGTACAATCTTCATACTTTCTAGTTCCTAGCAGAAAGCCAGGAGACATTCCAATATTCTTCTACAAAGGGCCTCAAAATCCTCCTGATCTTGAAGATGATGACAAAATGATGATACTGGAAGATTACAACTACGTCGTTATAGTCAGCAATCTAGAGACATCATCAAAAATATGGGCTATGACTTCAGGACTGGCCTTAATAATGGAAAAGGAAGAAAAATGCCTGTCCGGATTCCTCCTTTGAAATATGGAAGGACGAAATGCGGATTGGGTTATACTGCTCCTACTCCTTTCATCAACATTATCCATGAAGATCTTGAGTCTGACGAAGATAAGAGATTTGATTCTTCTAGTACCACTTCTTGGGATTCCGATACGAGTATCGGTGACTTCTATTGCAACCTTCTGTCTTCCAATATGGTTTCTATTGACTGTTTTGAAAAAAATGATTCATATTTGACGGTTCATCCGTTCATTTGACGGTTTGACCGTTCATCAATACTTGACGGCTCGTCCGTTCATCTATCCGACGGTTCGTTCGTTCGTTATAATCTGACGGTTAATCCGTTCATTCATTTAGTCTTTTGATTTTCGAGTCTAAAGATCATGAAAAATTGAATTTAAAGATATTTTTATGTCTGAATTCTATTTTTTCCAATCAGTATTAAACTAAGATCATTTCTAGTTTAATATCATTTGATAGAATTATCGTTTGTATATTCTATTCTACTGAAATATGTCATGTATTATTTACCTCTGAACATATTTTCTATGAATCTATCATTTTCAAAACAGCAAAACCAAAAGTCAGATCAAGGATTTTCATTTACTCTCATTTCAGAATCAAAACATGAGATACAAGTGAAAGTAAAAATAAAAGAAGTTCACTCATTTGGAGTTATCAGCTCCCTAATACGATCTAGAACAGCAGTCAGTTTCTCTTCATGAGTTTTTCTAACTCGTTCTGCTGCTACAATTGAAACATTCTGTTCATCAAAAGTAATAATGGTAGACTGGCGACGGCTGACTTCTTCAATCTGTTCCGCCTGCATCCGTTCTCGTTCCTTCCGAAGAGTCTCATAGTGTTCAACTTCAGAGATATAAGTAGTAGCAACCTCAGCTTGATCTGCTTCCATGACAGTAATGCGCTCTTAAAGACGAGCTAGTTCCTCTTTTAATTTTTTTAGTTCTTCAGCCTTGGACGCTTTATCCTTCTCCAGAAGCTCTACTCTTTGACGAATAGCTAATAGTTCTTCACCCTTTTCTACTAATTTCTCAGTAGAAGAGGCAAGGAATGCTTCAAGAGCTGCTTGTTGGGATTGTGCTTCATGCTCTAGTTGACTAATTTCAGTTGCAGTTAAAGATTGAAGATCTTCCTTCTTAGTCTCCCAGTACTTTCGGATAGTTACTTCTAATTCATCCAGGAGATGTTTGAAGAAAATGCACTGAGATTCACAACCAGCATGATGCAGCGCCATGAGAGGGAACTTAACCATAGTTCGAAGATCAGAAAATGGCATAGCTTCATCCTTCAAGAAACATTTGGAAAATGTATCTAGATATGAGTAAATGATATCTGAATACATTCCTAGAGTTCTTGTTAATCCAGTCTCAAATCCAGGAGTCGCTGTTATCATGGAAGAAGAAGCTTGAATATTCTCTATCCTCGGAACAGAAGTATGTGCCATCGGAGAAGTTAAGTGTGAATTCCCTTCATCAGCATCAGCCTGGATAAGCGGAGCATGAGTCGAACTCATTGCTGCAGCAGTTCCTACAGTTAAAGAGAAATACAATCAGCATTTAAAGAAAGAAAAAAGCAGCAGAAACAGAATTTGAAATAAAGTTCTACCTGGCTGAGGTTCATACTCGGTATGAGGAGGGAGCTTTGCTTCCTCTCGCAACCGGTCCATGATTGTATCCGATACCTGCTTTATATGGCTGCTTCCAGCTCCAGAATTACTGGATGCTAAAGCGTTGTTCGGTGATTGAGCAGGTTCAGGGCTAAGTTCCATTTTGTTTCCCTTGACTTTGTCTTCATCGTAAGGAGTAGAGGTGCCAGCATGCCAGTCTTCTCCTCCTTCAGCTTCTTCTTCTTCTTCGTCTTCAGGATGAGCTTCTGATTCAGAATCAATGATATTTACATCTTCATGAGTCTATGGAACAATGACGATAGCAAGCTCAGTATTGGCTGCCGGTTCAGTTGTCTCTGGAATATCGGTTCGAAGAATGATATCTTGACAAACATTCTTTAACAAATCATCAGCAGCTGATAGCTCAGACGCCGGCACATCTTCGTCGCCTCTGGCCAAAGAAATGTTTTCTTCAGCTTGAATTTCAGGAACATCTGATTGTTTGGTAGTTTCTTCCGGAGCTGTTGCTTCTTCAGAGTAATCAATCTGGTCATCCAGTGCTTGAATGACAACTTCTGTCCCATGCTCAAATGGGATTACCCTCGTCTCCGAGGGTTCAATAGCTACTCCACTTGTGGTCGGAGCAGTTATTTCCTGAACTTGAACAGACTCTACTTCAGTCTGTTCAGTTGAAGCTGTTGCAAGGTGAATATCATCAGATTCGGTCTTCTCAGTAGAAGCTGCTTCACTGATTTCTGGCAAAACTCCTCCACTCATGATCGTTTCTAAGAGTTTGTTGCCCTTAACTTTGCTGGCAGACTTCTTGACATATCTGCCTCTTGACCTCCTTATCAAAGGAGCGTCGTCTTCATCAGTCTCTTCGTCTTTATCAGCGGCATCGTCCTCATCAACCGAGATACCGCCTAAAGATGATGTAGCAGTCACTGAGACTCCTTTCTTCTTTTTTCTAGATGTTGGAGATTTAATACTCCTCTTAGAGATGGTCTCAGATTCGTCACTTCTCTTCCTCTTAGAAAGAGATATAAATATAGGAGGAAGGACCTCATCAGAAAAATTTCCTTCCTGGAATAATTCATAGGGAGACTCAACTTCTGTTGTCTCATCTTCGAGTTCTGAAGGAAAGTGCTGAATAACAATTTTCTTCTTTGACCTCTTCGATGGAGCTGGATCATCCTCTGCAACAAAGGTCTTCAGATTGAAACTCGGTCTGAAAGTGCTCGACGATACATAGAAACGTGCATACGTATAAAGCATCTTTGGCCCCGAGCTAGATAAAGGATTAGGCATAGAGAATACGACTTTTGTATCTCTAGCTGCAAAATATCTCCAAGCTCGAGCTCCATCAATGAGTCCTCCGCGAGCAGATAAACAAGTAGTGGCATTCCCAACATGGAGTTGGTCATACCCAAATTGTCTGGCAAATCTGCTTGGTAAATATGGTTCCGAATATGCCATTTCTTCGTGACGATATACTAGATGAGAAGGCCGGATCCTCTGTAACCATTGGAAGGCTACATCATCTAGTCGGTTTCCCATATCTCCGTCCATCATATTTAAGGGCATACTCTCATAGCCCGATGGTGGAGGGACACATTGGATCAACCAATGTGACGCCCTATTCAAAACATTTCTACATTCTGGGAGGGTGTGAACCTTCCAGAACGTCTCTCCAGAGTACCTCTCCAGAAAAAGACTGCTACTTTCTCCTGCCCCTGGAGGTATCAGACCATCATGATGAAGGAGAAGCCAACCATAAAGATACGTGAAGGGCATCTCTATTCTTGGGAATTCTTCAGTCATCATCCTCTGAGCAGACAACATATTTGTGACAAAATTCCGGAGACCTGCATTTAGCCTACAGGTCATCGCCGATAATAAATCCAGCTTGTAACCATACACGAGGCGCACTGCTGCAAAGATAACACCTCTGTGTATCCTGTCCAAAGAGCTGGAGCCAGGAATGATGAATCTTCTTAACCACAGGGATAGGAATCCAGCCAGATGACCGTTCCTTGACAGGCTCTTTCCGCTCTGTCTAACATAAGAGCTGAAAGTGGTTCCGGCTTTGAACTCGTACCAGTCTTCAGTAATCGTAAAATCTTTGCAATCATATTTCTCCAGCAAATGAGTGATTTCACTTTCAGAAAGAGGTTTGAAGTTGCTGATCCGATACCACCTCTTCTCATTTATTTTTTTTTCATCCTTCTCACGGTTCATGAAAAGGTAGGACATCCACTTCTGAATGTGGTTGCCAGCTTCATCCTTGGAACCCTTGTAATATAGAGTGCATGTGCCAAAATGGCACATCATCTCTTCAAAAAGATGGACCATCTCTGGGTTCTTCTCTGACAGAAAGTTCAGTTCCTCTGTTGTAGGAACATATTCCTCATACGGCAGCGAGCCTGAAGGCAGGTGTGAGATGTATTCCATCTCATGAAGGGCGAAGCCCATCTCTCCTTTCGGAGTCATAAAGGTCCCTGTCCTGTGATTATATCTCTCAACCAAAGCTAAGAATAGGAAGGGGTTAGGCTTGAAACCATAGGATGAATTGACGACGGCATCATAGAGATTTATCTTCTTCAGCTCAGTCGCGAAATTCTCCAAAACCCAGTTGACCAAAGTCTTCCATCTCACATTCTCTTGATTCATCAGGCCGTTCATCCTCGGTGTCGAGTCAGTGGGATAGAATGCATTCTTGTTAGACATGAATTCATTTATGAAAATGGGCATCCTGAATGGCATCAATATGGCTGAGTCTTCAGGTGGTATGCATCCAGGCTTCAAACTCCGAAATACTGATACATGATCCTCCGGGGCACTGAAAAATCCCTCCTTTCTGTAAATAATACGGCTTGCCTTCGCCTGCTGATATTCTGTCAAATACCAGGACATCTTTCTCGGATAGCTGGCATGCATAAGTCTCATGATTGATAAACCCCGGGAAACCTTTGGCCAGTACATAGGTTGTTTCGCATCCCCCTCAAAGCAGAAACACACCTTTTCCCTGATGCCCTTCGGCTGAGATTTTTGTGCTATAGCATCTCCGAATAAGAATGCTGGTTTCTTGTGGGATACCAGATCCAGACTCTGAAAAGGTTGTCCATTCATCAAGCAGAGTAAGGTTGTGTGGTCTTGGTTGGCCAACAATGATAGTCTTGCTTCAGGAAGATCAAATTGAGGGAATGTTACATGAGATAAATCATGCTTAAATGAGATACTCAAGCACCCTTCAAAATCTGCTTCTTCGCTTCGGATGTTCACTACAAGAAATGGTAGAAGACAAAGTCAGATATAGACTCTATATGGATATACTACCATAACATACTGAGTGAGTTATTCACGCAAAGTCCAGACAGATTAGGATGAAGACTAAATCTATCCAGAAGATGACTCTCAGAAGTCTGCGTGAATAATTCAACATTGATATCTCTGTCAACATGTGAAAAATCACGCAGCGTCATCTTGAAAGCTGCGTAACTATTTCAACATGGACATTTCTGCCAACGTAAAAAGTCACGCAGAATCATGAGAGTCATGCTCCTTTGCGTGGAACACAGAGCTTCGTAAACACGAAGATGTGAAGTATGGCCGACCCTAAAGAGGGAGGCATACTTTATTAATATCCTTTGCCCTAAGAAGGGGGGATATATTTCTGAAGTTTATTATTTTAAAGACCCTAAAAAGTTCTATGTGGAGTTCATCTTCATCAAACTCATCTTCAACAGATCATGTTCTTCCATCACTTACGATGCATAGGAGCTTGCGAAACTTCCTGTCGAGGAAGTTTGTCAGTAGTGGCACGCGAAGAAGTTACAGGGGCTTTCCCCTTGGCCTGAGCATCAGCTTTCTTGGGAGCCATTTCGACTGAGAAAGGAGAAAAGGAAGTCGGGGAAGAAGGAATTCGTCGGCGAAGATGGAGTTCTCTTCTGAGGGTTCTCACTTCCAAAAGCAAGTAAAGAAGGAAAGAAGTAATCTATGGCTTATTTATAGGTTCATTCTAAACGGCCCATCATGATTTGTCTCGATTTAGGAGCTTGATACGGGATCCTAACTGCACAGAATCCCAACAGTCCGATCATTTAGGGATAAATATCTCTTTGGAGCCATCTCAGCGTGACTTTAACTCATTTCATCATCTCTATTTCAAAGTATTTCGAAAATATTTTATCATTTTTCGAAAACTTTGAAGGGGGTTTTGTAGGCCTCAAAAATGAAAGTCACGCTGAGTTGATCAGAACAAGTCACACAGAGTGATCCAAGAAGTAGCACAAAAGATACGCTAAGTTCTGCCTGGCCATCTCCTTTAGAAGTCACACAGAGATAGCTCAGCCATACGTCAGAATCATAATGACTGACAACACAACAGTCGAGAAACGTCTCCTCGTATGCCACGTATGCACAGAATTCGAGAGATCATCGCCGTCTTTTGCGTGATTTTCGAAATCTTTCTTAGCAAGACTCACTCTTCACCAAGTTGGCGTGACTTTGGGTCTTATCTTCATTTAATACGGCTGATAATATAATCAATATCAGAGATTTTGTGTCAGACGAAGCGTGCCAAATCAAGACAGCTGGCGGTTTACGTGGATTCTGAACCTTCTCCTTCCTCAAGTTTGCGTAGATTTTTGAGTTATTCTTCTCAAAGCCTGCATGAATTCTGAAGTATTCTTCTCAAAACTTGCGTGAATTTTGCCTTCAACGAGTCTGCGTCAACAAAACTGCGTGGATTTTTTGTCTTCAGCAAGACAGTGTGGATTTTATTTCAACTGGAGTACGTGGCAGCCATGCCACCGATCTCTCTCTCGCGTGCCCAATAACTTGCACACGACTCATGCACTAATGCCATGTGTCCAACAGTTACGGGCCACGTCCAGTAACTACTCACTAACCCTGCGTGTATTTAGAGTCTGTATGACTTTTCAAATGCACTAGTGGTGAGGTAGTTATCTTTTCAGTTACTGTTTTGACTCTATAAATAGAGTTCTTTTTTTTTATTCATGGTATAGATACATTGATATCTACTGTCAAAATTTTGAGAGCTTTTCTTCTTCGCATAGTCCAAGGGATAAAGCGATCGTCTTCTAGATCGGATTCCTACAGTTGTAATTTTCCCAGATACACAACAAATAAAGAAAATTTCTTTATGGAAAACAGTAGATGAACGTCCCAGCTTGACTTCAAGTCGATCGCATCGAGTCGTAACATGTCCTCGAAAATCTGGTTCACTCGCTCCGTTTGGCCGTCAGTCTGAGGATGATAAGCTGAGCTAAACTTCAACTTGGTCCCCAATCCTGAATGAAGGCTACCCAGAAGCGTGCCACGAACCGTCCATCCTGATCTGAGACGATAGATACTGGGACCCCGTGCAGCCGAACTATTTTATCAAGGTATATCTGAGCAAGGCGGTCGACGCTCCAAGTAAATTTAATGGCTATGAAGTGCGCTGACTTGGTTAGTCGATTGACGATGACCCAGACGGCATCGTTTCCCCGCAGCATCCTCGACAAGCCAATAACAAAGTCCATGGTGACATAATCCTACTTCCACTCTGGAATAGCAAGGTTCTGTATCTCTCCGCCCGGTCGCTGGTACTCGGCTTTAACTTGCTGACAGGGCATACACTTCGACACAAAGAGCGCTACGTCCCTCTTCATGCCGTTGTTTATCATTAAATATTAAGAACAAAAAATTACAGAGGAATTGAACTTGATTACAAACTCGCTTGTACAAAAGAAAGCCTAGAAAGAAATTCTAGGAAACAATCTAGGTATAATTGTTTAGTTTTTTTATTCTGGGGGGTGAAGATGGAGGCTCGGGAAAGTGTAGCAACTCTGTCTTACTCCTTGGACTATCAGACGCAGTCTTTGCTCTTGAAGAAATTTGCCAGCCTTTGATTGCCAACCTTTAGCATGGGTGTGGTACCCTGCTATTTATAGTGATCCCTGCAATAGCAGATTTTCGACCGCATAAAGGGCCACGTGGCCACGTGTCTGTAATAGCACACAAAGACTCGATCTTGGGCTGCCAGATGGTGGAGGTTGTTGAGATTTTATTGTAGCAAATCTGGATGGTTGAGACTTGGTCAAATTGCCATGTGTCCCCTCCACACAGTAGAGCCTGACTTATTTTGGATGCATAGTGGCCTTAGGAGCCTTGCTTCTGCGGCTCGGCTCCGCTTGGCCGCATGGGATCTTTGAGAACATTGCTTCTGCGGCTTGGTTTCACTTGGACGCATGGGATCTATGAGAACCTTTCCTCTGCGGCTCGAGTCCGCTTAGCAGCATGGGGCCTACGAGAGCCTTGCTTCTGCGGCTCGAGTTGTCTTAGCCGCATGAGGTCTCTAGGGGCACTGCTTCTGCGGCTTAGTTTCGCTTGGCCGCGTGGGGTCGCCAGGAGCACTGGTTCTGCGGCTTAGTTTTACTTGGCCGCATGGGTTCTCTAGGAGTACTGCTTCTGCGGCTTAGTTTTGCTTGGCCGTATTGAGTGATGATCCGCATAAACTCATCTTTTCCATGCTCAACCTAAAGACAGATTGAGGGAGATCAGAAGCCAATCCTTCTTCTTCTTAGCATGATGAACTCTGGGCAGCTGAATGGCATTCATCTGAAGCCTATATTTCTGTTCGAGGATGCCCTGATTATTTTAGATGCGAGCATTATAGAGATATCTGAGAGTTGGGACTTCTATTTTTAGGGGGAAGCGATTCACATACCCCTAATATAGCATCACTTTTCCCTATCAGGTTTCAATATGGTGCCTCTTGAGAGGAAGATGCCAGGTTCTCTGACTCTGGATCAACAGGGAGTTTTCGTGGGCCATATCCGTTTTAATAATCCTACGTGGTCAGTGGTTGCAGTAAGGGAGACAATGAGCTACTATGTCCTTGGGCTGGCTCCTGGCAGTCTCAACAATGAACTAAAGCCCAACATACGATTCTCCTAGGCCGATACTTTTTTGAATCGGATTACTCACAAAGGGTTATACCCTGCAGGGAGATTGTCGTTATTGAACTGGCAGCACCGTTCCCCTCCATGGGTTTATCTGACCTCTTGGATCTTGGCAGAGTATGAGGATACCCTACGGCGGATCGGCCTCTATTACGCCGTTAGGGGCTCCTGCTATGGCTTGTTTATAAACCCGAAGTTGTTTATGGCATTGCTCGAGATGTACAACTGTCGGACTGGAACCTTCTTTACTCCCGAGAGAAAGATGGGCCTTGCACTTCACGAGATGCATGACGTATCCAAATTAGACTGGAAAGATGAAGCTTATAAGGACTGTACCCCGACAAACAAAGAGTTTGAAGAACTGGAGTGGTGGTTCCCCGGATTCCTTGCCGTATACCAGAAAGTGCTATGTCACCATAGCACCTGTCAACAAATATCCAAGAAGAAGGACGAAACCTCGGAAGGGAACCTTCCTCATACCAAGACTTGGATTGGTTATCTTTTTAACCTTAGCGCCTCTGGTCGGGTAACCGTTAGGAGTCCCCAGTCTCTGGAACAAGTAGGTGCTCAGGTGCGAAGCACCAAGGGGGCCCGGGCCACTGGTGACAAGTTCGAGAGTCTGAGCGACACTTTTAGCTATTTTTATTATGGTACCCAGCCTCTGTCTGCTAAGGCCATCCTGGTTGGGTACCTGATGATATGGCTGAGGATTTGCGTCGTCTCGGGAGGCTCTAGTTCGATTGAGAGGATCAGCCGCAACCTGATCCTTCCGGCAGTAAAGTTGGTCTTTGGAGGCAAGTTGGCTCGGCTTCCAGCTATGGTATGCAGCATCCATCGGGGTCTTCATATTTTCATGTCAAAAGTTATCGCTCGTGAACTTACGAAACCCTTCAACATAATTGAGCTGTCGTACCATTATTTAATAGGGTGGCTGTTGATGCATTGCCCCTCTCTGATGCGACCTGGCCTGGAGGGTAATGCGACAAGTGACGATGCCTTCATCTATCACTATCGCGACATGCCCTGGAACTGTACCACTTTTCCCGACTGCCAAGTCGCTTTTGTGCGGGTGGACAGATACTCATTTTTTGTGTCGGTCCCGTCTTTTACTAAGGAAGAGATGGGATGCGTTCACCTCGATAGCGCTGTTGCGCCCCAGGCCCTGTCCGAAAAGCTATTTCACTGGTTGCAGAGTATCCCCCCTCTCACATATGGTGTACCGCACCCGCAATATTGTATACTTGGAGCCATATTTATCCAGCCGGTACTCTCGGCAATTTGGGTATAGTCAATTATATTTGAATAACAATAATCCCTGCCTGGGTTTCGAGGGGAGCATCTTGGATGGTATTCGGGCCTGGCACTATTATTCGGCGATCCACACCCAGGCCAGCTTCATCCTGTCTGACGCCGGGACTTCGGGGTATATCGCATATATGGCGGCCCTTCGTCATGTGTCCGTGAATGTACCTCCCAATGACTTTGATCTATGTACCAGTTTTATTATTGGTACAAAATTGGAGGAGCGACCGAGGGACTCCCACAAGAGGACGGGGAAGGGGAAGAGAAAAGCTTCCGATTCTGACTCCGACAGCATGGAGAAGGAGGAAGATAACTCTAAAGATCTCCATATCCTCGATCACTCTGAACTGGTTGTTAGTACCAACCTGTCTTACGAGGAACTACCTATGTCTATTTTGGACCGAAGAGAGAAGATACTCAAGAACCGAACAATTAGCCTTGTCCGGGTTGCTTGGGGTCATCACTTTTTAGGAGAGTCAACGTGGGAACGTGAGGACGATATCCGATCACGGTACCCGCACCTATTTGACTCACAAGGTATATCTTTTTTTTGTGTACCTTGATTGTCCTGATTCCTCATGCTTATCACCTTATGAGTAGAATTACTTGATGTCGTAGATTGATAAATATAGATATATTACTTGCTATTTGACATTGTAAAATAGCTGCTTGCTAAATTGCTTGTACTTAGATTATTTTGGCTCTGATGTTTCCATCCTGCTTGGACTTAAAATTCCGAGGACGAGATTTTTCTAAGGAGGGTAGAGATGTCACTCCCCGTTCCTAGAATACGTATTTTATATACATGTACTGCTTGAATGTATTTTAATAACTATCATGCATTGTTCTATATTTAATTCCTTTAATTTCTGCTAATTATTTCTCTGTATTTTATTTTCTGCTTTAGTTTGCTTTTGGGTTCAGCCGGGTTGGTTTATTTCTGGTTTTACATGAACTACCATCATCTCCATTTAAAGCACCAATCTTTTCTCTCTCTTCATTTACTCTCATTTACTTCTTCTTTTTCAACCTCCATTACTCCCCCACCAATCTAGGAGAGCTAGGCAAGTACAACTTGCTTTGTGATGGATTCTAATTTTTTGTTGTTCCATTGTCTTCCTCACAAGATTCTTAGATAATTTAGTACTTAACACTGTCAATTTCCATGGCTCATTTTGTGTAGATCTAAACTTGTTGTATTTTTAGATTCTTGGGTTTTGATCTAGCTAACCTTGTTATTTTTAAGTTTTGATGGTTCCATATTGTAGAAAATTTCGTTCTACCCCATTTTGACCTATGGAAGTCTGGATTCTGACCATAAATGAAGAATTTATGGAGCTTGGAAGCCATGGATTCCATGGTTCTTCTTCTCGAAAAAGTAGAGAAGAAGAACAGTACTTGACCGCATGACTTTTCATGCAACAAGCTTTCCCTTGGCCGCATGGCCTTAGCCGTACTACTCTTAACAGTCTTCGAGCCGCATGCGTCCCTTGCCGCATGAGACTCAGTCTTCGAGCCGCATGAGACTCAGTCTTCGAGCCGCATGAGACTCAGTCTTGAGCCGCATGAGACCCGATTCCCTGAGCCGCATGAGACTCAGTCCCCCGAGCCGCATGAACTTTACTCTTTCTAGCCGCATAGGCTTTGGCAATTCTGGCCGCATGAACTTTACTTTTTCCAGCCGCATGAACTGAACTTTTTCTCTCAGCCGCATGGCTGGGTTGGCTTTCAGCCGCATACGCATGTTTTTCCTCAGCCGTATAAGAACTCGTTCTCTTCCCAGCCGCATGAGCGCATACTCTCCCAGCCGCATGAGCGCATACTCTCCCAGCCGCATGAGTGCATACTTCCTCAGCCGCATACGCTTGTTCCCCCACTGCCGTATTTGCTCGATTCTCTACAGCCGCATATGCATGTTCTCTCTAGCCGCATGGCTTGGATAGTTCCGAGCCGCATGAACCATATTTTCCGAGCCGCATGAACCATATTTTCTTAGCCACATAGCCCTATTTTCCCAGCCACATAGAAGGACCCTTACTTATCCGGCCGCATAGATGAGCATCCATCTATTGCTGTCCATAGTGCCTTTTAGCTGTTTCTTGTCCCGGATTGACATTGATTGTTACCCTAATTAATAATTGATCATGCATTCCTAGTTGGAATTAAGAAGACTGGCTAGTCGTCTTATTGAATTGAATGAGACACGTTCATGTTAACTATGAACTATTACAATCGACTGGCCGACCGGAACATTGGTATATGGACACATGTTAACTTCCATTTTTCTGTAAAAGCAGCATGTGCATCTTACAGTCAAGGCATGATTATTCCGTGGCTAGGTTTGATTGTTGCATTACGCTATGTAAGATCTACAACCTAGCCGCATGGGCATCGTTGTAGAGTTGTGCATATCGTACCCTGTACGGAAGTACTCATTCTGAATGGCCATGACCCACGGCATGGAATTTCAATCAACATGGGGACTATTAAGCTAAATAAAATAACGATTGCATGGAGAGAATGGATTTTCGAGTTCTTACATGGCAGCCATCATTGGGACGATTAGTGCCCCGACATGCCAGCTAGTTCCCACAGATACTATAAATCTGCCACACGGGCAGGGAGTGGTATCTTTCTATATTGTTATATTTATTGATGACGAGCGTCCCGCTGGGATTCGTCTAATTCATGATTGGCGCAATTGATTATTGGATAGACTAGCCTTGCTTGTACATAGTAAGAACTGAGGAATCCCTTATTGCATAATTCCAGGGCAACTTGGAACTTACAGTAGCAAGCCGTAGTAGTTGCATGGCTGTTTAAATTGGTTTGTTTGTGTACTGTACCTACTCTATTAACTACTGAGATGAGCAGAACGTCAGGACATGACGGGTCAACTTCTGTCCTTGTTTGGTTGGAAAGTTGGCTGGAAGTGTCGTGATGTTGTACAAACCCCAGTAGCAAACAGAGACCTTTTTATCATATTCTTACTCCTATTACTGGTTCCAATTCCTCATATCGTGTTTTCTTGCGGTACTTGCTATTAGAGGTCTAATCTCTCTGGTTTTGCATGGCCAGATTTAGAGCCAGTTCCCGAGGACTCGGCATACTTCTACCTCCAAGATGGTCAATACTAGAGGGATGATCGCAGGAGGACACGAGTGGGTTCCTTGCTTCTCTGCTCGTTTTTACTATTTACTTTACTTTTGCCATTTGGCACCGACATGTTAGTCGGATTGTCTTGTACTTACTTTTACATAATTATAACTAAGTCAGACTGCAGCTGATAACAATTGTATATACCTGCCTATATCATCTGGCTAAGTTTTGTACAGCCAGGTCTCCAGAACATTTTGACCAAGCATTTGGGATGCCTTACTGCTTTATCTTACATGTTCTCTATTTTACTGTTTCTTGTTTGAATGATTGAGACAATAGATGTTGAGTAACCCTAGTAAGACTTTCATATAGTATGCACCCCCTCGTCTTTTAGACAGCATTGATCATATTGTACGGTATTCTTCTACCCGTAATACGTAGCTGGCTGAGTCATTTCCCCGCTCTCTGGTATTCTGGTTCTGGGGCGTAACAATAAGTTGTCTCTTAAATACGACAAGCTGAGCCGAAAGGGGGAGATTTACTTAACTCGTGAGGAGACCACCGTTCGTGCTATCACTAAAACTAACGAGCAGCTCCTCCAGCTCTAAGCCAAGCTGACATCTCTGGAGACTGAACTCCAACCCACTCGTCGAGAGAGAGAGAAGATCTGCGAGGAGACTGATGAGATCACACGAGCCTCTGCCGCTCTGGAAGGTGCACTGAAGAAGGTAGAGGACAATTGGCAGGCTCATGCACATCTTGAGGATGCTGAAAGGTTGACCAAGGAAGCTGAACGCCGAGCCAAACTAAAAATCGAGCGCTCAACTGCACAGCTGGAAGAGATTCTCACCAAACTATGTATTGCTAATGAGTAGTAGAATTTTCTTCAACTCTTTCCTCCCTTTTTTTTGCTGGAGATGTAATCCTATAAATGTAACTAATTTTGAATAAAAAAAATATATTCACTCCATTCTTTGTTTGTGGTATCTGTGGTGCTTGTACTAAAGGGCCTAATACAGCATTTGTGTTTGATAAAAGACATCCCACTGGGGGACTTTTTGTAGACCTATTGCCCTTTTGTGCATCTGGAGATGCGAGCAATAGATTTGAATAATATTTTGTGGACCTATTACCCTTTTGTGCACCGATGGTGCGAGTAATAGATTAGGACAACTTCTTTGGACCTATTACCCTTTTGCGCCCTGATGGTGCGGGTAATAGATTTGAAACAAAACCTAACAAAGGTAATATGGACGTGATAGGTTCTGTGGTCTTAACACCATGATTTCATCCCCGGTCGGGTTCAGGTGTTAAGTCGAGAGACTATCGGTATCAGAGGTAATATGGACGAGACACACGATAATCAGGAATAATTTTTAGTGGAACTATTACTCTTTTGCGCACTGGTGGTGCGAGTAATAGATTTTGAGACAAAACCCAACAGAGGTAATATGGACGTAATAGGTTTTGTGGCCTTAACGCCATAATTTTATCCCGGATTGGGTACAGGTGTTAAGTCAAGAGACTATCGGTAACAGAGGTAATATGGACGTGACATACGATAATCAAGAATAATTTTTTTGTGGACCTATGACTCTTCTGCGCACTGGTGGTGCAAGTAATAGATTTTGAGACAAAACCCAACAGAGGTAATATGGACGTGATAGGTTCTGTGGCCTTAACATCGTGATTTTATCTCGTGTCGGGTACAGGTGTTAAGTCAAGAGACTATCGGTATCAGATGTAATATTGATGTGACACACGATAATCAAGAATAATTTTTGGTGGACCTATTACTCTTCTGCGCATTGGTGATGCGAGTAATAGATTTTGTGACAAAACCCAACCGAGGTAATATGGATGTGATAGGTTATGTGGCCTTAACACCGTGATTTTATCCTGGGTTGGGTACAGGTGTTAAGTCGAGAGACTATCAGTATCAGAGGTAATATAGACGTGACACACGATAATCAGGACCAGGAAGTTTGCTCAGAGATGGCAATACGCCTGGTAAACTCTGGCGGGGTGAAGCATAAGGGTGAAAGTTCGGAGGTATTTAAGTATACATGACTTCTCACTCAGGGAGATGCGATGTTAATCCGCTCAGAGCTAATAGAGTGTGAGTTCAGAGGTACTTGGTGTACATAACTCAATAGTCTGGGAGATTTGGTGGTTTGAGGAAGTACCAGCATGTCCTTAGACATAGTATTTCTTCAAGAACTTGCCATTTATGGTCATCATGAGCAAGTCTCCGTTTTGTTTCGCGAGACGGTATGCGTCGTTGGAGAATACGGTCTCGATGATGAATGGACCCTCCCATTTGGGCTGGAATTTATCGACGGTTTTGTGAGTCATGACCATTAGTCTGCGAACGGCCAAGACAAGATCGCCTATTTGGAATGTGCTCTGCTTAACTTTTATATTAAAGGCCCGAGAGATGCGTGCTTGATTGAGCTCGATGCTTTATTGAGCTTGCAAACGCTTCTCGTCTAAGGCTTCCAATTCTTGTAGCCGTCGACGGTAGTTATCGTCCGACGTCAATCGGTAAGTAAGGGCCACGCGGAGCGAGGGGATCTGAGTCTCCAATAGGAGAACTGCCTCACTCCCGTACAGCAGAGAGAACGGTATATTTCCTGTAGCCGTCCGACTCGTAGTGCGGTACGCCCATAAGCATTCGTCCAGCTTTTCATTCCAGTCGTGCTTGTTTGAAGACACAAATTTTTTGAGAACCTTGATTATGGTCTTGTTAAAAGCTTCAGCCAGACCATTAGCGATGGGTTGTATGTCGTTGAAGCCACATTCTGAATTTGATTCTTGTCACAGAATCGATAGAAGGTATGGCTTGCGAACTGCGGACCATTGTCATGAATGATCCTCCGGGGCAGTCCAAAACGGTAGATGACGTGATGTTTTATGAAACTAATCACGTTTGATGTCTTTACCTCTGCCAGTGGAACAGCTTTCGCCCACTTAGAAAAGTAGTCGGTGATTGCAAGTATAAACCGGTGTCCCCTAGACGACGGTGGGGAGATTGGGCCAATGATGTCCATTTACCATGCTTCAAATGGCCAAGAGGCCACTGTTGGGTACAAGAATTCGGATGGCAGATATATGAAATCTGCGTGGATCTGGCAAGCCTTACACTTCTTTGCATAATCGATTGCGTCTGCTACTATCGTAGGCCAGTAGTAGCCCATCCGACGGAGACGGTCCTGCAACTTCGGGCCAGGTTGGTGAGCCCCGTAAACGCCATCGTGAGACTGGCATAGGACTTCTCTGGCTTCTGCATTTGACAGACATCTTAACAGTAGCCCGTCGTAAGATATGAAAGAATCTGAGAGAACAATTTCTGATTGAAGTTGCTTCTTTCACATTCTCTAGCAGGATTCCGTAGACAACAGAGCCGATAAACGGGAGTCTCCAGTCTTGCACATCATTGGTTATCTGGACGGAGTAACTCGTACCTAGTTGAACGTTGTTTTTGGGACAGACCAGCTCATGGCCTATCACGTCGACTAGATGATGAGCATGATTTGGAACCGCCAAAGAAGCGGCGAGGCCTGCTAGGACATTGGCTTCAATATTCTGGAGCCTAGGAACATGCTTTATAAAGAACCCCTCCAAGGTTGTAATAATTGCAATTGCTGTCTGATGATAGAGAATAAGGTCTGCGTTACGGACCTCGTATGAGCCTCGGATTTGATTAACAATCAACTGCGAGCCATAAAGACTGTCCGTACGTGGACAGACGTGGAAGGGACCGTAGAAGAGGTGCTCTCCGTGTCGTACCCTCGTACGGAGAAATCTTCGAGGAATGTCGAAATGTCTTCCTCATCGGATTCGGAAGGGGTGCCACCCCTTGTGCAGGAAGCTGTATCGTCATAGCGAAGGTGATCATCCTCGGAGACGTCCAAGTCTATTGCATAATTCCAGTAGATCGCTACCCCCTGTGTATGCTCTTGGAACACCGAGTTATCGCATACATTGAAGGGACTGCTACCCTCGGCTTCATCTACCCCCAGAAAGGACGAGGGTGTACCCCCGGGTGTTGGAAGCTTCTTTCTGGATCGAGTGCCTAGGTAGACACCCCCTGTGGTCATCGGCGGCAATCCTCTAGATGAGAGTTTCCTTGCAATACTGGCTGAGATTGCCGAACTGGAAGAGCCTGTCTTCTTTTCTCCCTTGCCGGAAGGAACCTTCCGAGTTGAATTACAGGAGGCGAAAGGAAATTCCTCGTCTTCCAGAATTTGCTCCTATTTCTCAAGTTGTTGTCGGACAGGTGCTGGCTGGTGGAGTCTGTTTGCCATGAAATATAAAAGAACAGAACAATTATCGGAGGGCTGGACTTTTACTTCATAATACAAACTTGCTTGTATAAAGAAAGCCTAGGGACGAAAATCTAGGTACAGCAATCTAAGTACAATTGTTTATTTTTGATTCTGGGGGGTGACGATAGAGGCTCGGAAAAGCGACGGCAGTTCTGCCTTACTCCTTGGACGATCGGATGCAGCCTTGACTCCGGAGAAGAACTATTTGGCGTTGAGGAAATGCTCTCCTTTCTTTCTCTGTATGTCTCTCTCTGTGTGTCCTCTCTCTTTTTTTTTCCGAGAATCTTCTCTTCGCAAGAAAATGGCACCTTGCTATTTATAAGAGTGGGATACAATTATTAGGGTTTGCAAATGATTGCCTCTCTTCTCAAAGAGGCGGCGGCCTGTTGATTGATCAATCTGGGCCATTAGTCTTGAGTGTGATGAATCTGGGCCATTAATGTAGATTGTGCCAAATCCTATAAGTAATTAATGCTGATTGCAACAAATCTCCATCATGATGATTTGCTGACGTCTGCAAATCTGAGTGAATAAATCTAATTCATTCTCCCGCCACGTGTCCCCAGATTATTGGGATTTGACCCAATCTTTGATTGCAGTAGATCTGAATTATTGAGATATGATCGACTTTTGACACGTGTCCAGCCATGTGTCCCAACTGTTGTGCTCATGAGCCGCATGAAAGTCATCACACTCGAACCACATGAGAGTCGTCGTGCCTGAACCGCATAAGAGTCACCATACCCGAACCGTATGAAAGTCGTCATGACCGAGCCGTATGAGAGTCTTCATACTCGAGCCACATGAGCGTCGTCATGACCGAGCCGCATGAAGAGTCGTCACGACCGAGCCGCATGAGCGTCTCCATACTCGAGCCGCATGAGAGTCTTCATACTCGAGCCGCACGAAGAGTCGTCATGACCGGACCGTATGAAGAGTCGTAGCCGCATAGAGCTTATCCGAGCCGCATGAGGCTCCAGAAGACTCTCGGTCCGCATGAGTTTCTGAGCCGCATGAGGCTCCTTCTGGCTGAGCTGCATGGGCTTTCATGTTGATTTTAGGCTGCCTAAGGTCCCCCTGCTGCTTTTGGGCCGCATGAAGCTTTCTGGATTTCGAGCCGCATGAGGCTCCATGTTGAATTCGAGCGGCATAGAGAATCCCCTTCTTTCCTTGCGCTTGTGAAGGATCACATCTCGCAAGTCAAGGACATCTCGGTCAACCTTTGTACTCGTTTTGTGGGCCCGGGTATCTCGAGCACACGAGTGCGTAGGTATCATGTTTACAACTTTCCATCGGAGGCCCGCTTTAACAGTTAGCGGGGCGCTCTGATGGTCAGAGGTTGGGACAGCTGACTGAGCTCGATGAGCCCGTGCTGCCCTAGACTTCTTTGACTTAGCATCCGAAGGTGCGTAGTAGGAAGAGTCCAATTTGGAAGGAGGGAAGAGAAGTTGGTGCCTTTTTCAAAGGAGGAAAGGGGGCTCTATTTATAGAATAGAGTGAGCCCTTTCTTCTTCTCCTTTCCGATGTGGGACTAAAAGCAATATTTTTCTATAAGACCCCCTTCAAAGTTTCCAAATTGCAAATTTGGAATACTTTGAATAAGAAGCATGGAAAGCAGAGTTGTTTAGGTGTGGCAATCCTATCAGAGGTAGCATGGACGTGATAGGTTTGGGTACTTCCGCTGGGGATTTTATGTGGACTTATCATCCTTGGCGTACCTTGGTTTTAGGTACGGATAATAAGTTGAGAGAGGAAACCATTATATTTACTCAGAGGTGGTATGGACGTGGTAAATATGAGGTTGATGGTAGAGCTTTCCTACTCGAATGAGGATACATAGAACAACTCAGAGGTGCTATCAACGTGGAAGTTCTATGCATTGGGTGAAAGAATGCTATGGAACAGCTGGGCTCCAAAACCATGTGATGATGAGGAAAGATGTGGATGTACTAGGGGACCTAGTACGGCATTTATGGTCAGCTGCGGACATTTATGGTCAACAAAGGACATTTGTGGGCCTATTATCCTTGGCGTACCCTGGCTTAGGATACGGATAATAGGATGAAAGGGAACCAACATACTTACTCAGAGGTAATGAGGACATGGCAAGTATGAGGGCTTTTTTTTACCGCGAAATCTTCCTACTCAGAGGTAATAAGGACATGGCAGGAGGGAACTCAACGGAGGATATTTGTGGACCTATTATCCTTGGCATACTCCGGTTGTGGGTACGGATAATAAGTCGAAAGGGGACCAACATACTTACTCAGAGGTAATGAGGACATGGCAAGCATGAAGGTTTCTTCAACGGAGCCTTCCAACTCAGAGGTAATGAGGACATGGCAGGAGTGGGCTCAATGAAGGAGGGGTACATAGAACGACTCAGAGATAATGAGGACATGGAAGTTCTATGTAGAGGGGTGATTTGTTTTTGGCGGAATTGAGACGACTCAGAGGTAACATCGACATGGTCATTTTAGAAATTTGTGGATCTGTTACCCTTTTTGTGCACTGGGAGTGCGGGTAGTGGATCATAAGGAAGGAGCTCTTTCAGGAAGAAAAGTTCAGAGTATGGTTATACATAACTTTCTCCAAAAAGAGTGACCGGGATGTAAGTTCAGGGGTACATGCGGGTACATAACTTGACAATCCAGGAATTTTGTAAGTTCAGAGGTACCAGAGGGTACATAACTCAATAATCTGGGATTTAGAAAATGTGAGTTCAGCGGTACCGGAGGGTACATAACTCAATAATCTGGGATTTAGATAATATGAGTTCAGCGATACCGGAGGGTACATAACTCAATAATCTGGGATTTGGAGAATGTGAGTTCAGCGGTACCGGAGGGTACATAACTCAATAATCTGGGATATTAGTGGAAGAAGGATTTGAGTTCAGCGGTACCGGAGGGTACATAACTCGGTATTTAGGAAATTTGGAGGCGGAATGTGAGTTCAGCGGCACCGGGGGGTACATAACTCACCAATCTGGGAAATTTGGAGGCGGAATGTGAGTTCAGCGGTACTAGAGGGTACATAACTCAATCATCGGGGATTTTTTTTTTAGGATGTCTTTTTGGACGTAATACTTCTTCAAGAACTTGCCGTTGATGGGCAACATGAGCAAGTCTCAGTGTGAGCAGCCACATACTTGGCCAGCTCCGACTCTTCTTCGGCCACCCCCTGTGTAAATGCAGACTGAGAGGATGACTTGGGCAACTTGATTATCAGGGGCTCCATGGGTGGAGCAGAACGTAGGGTTGTTGGCGCACTAGCCACCCCCAGTTTGGTGCTCGGTGCTGGGCGGGGAGTTGTTGGCTCGCTAGAAGCCCCAGACTTTGTATCGGGGTGACGATTCTTCTTGGAAAGACGTATCGTCATTGGCTTGTCCGAGGGATTGAGCTTCTCTGCTTGTGGCTGGCTGACTCTTGGCAGTCTAATTGTCAGTGGCTCCGTTGTAGGTCTCGGCACCTGGCCAGACCTTGGCAGCCGGATTATCATTTGCCCTTCTTGTGCCGAGAGGCTGATCGCATCCTTACGCAGAGCGGCCGTAAGGGGTACAAATTTGCCAGGTTTACGAGCTTGAAGGTGGATCATCAGAGGTTCTTCTAATCCTGAGGCCGTCTCAGTTTGAGCTTGTACATCTCCATCCAAGTGCCCTTCGACTTCTCGTATAGGCAGGAGTCTGAGTAGTAGGATTCGACCCCTTTAAAGGGATCGATGTCGGCAAATTCTGTCCTCACGAAGCCGTGTTTGTCGACATATTTGAAACACTGGTGCAGCGTGGAAGGCACGATCATATAATCGTGTATCCAAGGGCGCCCCAAGAGGATGTTGTAAGAAGTGTCTGCATCTATGACGTAACAGGTGACTTCTGACTGGAGATCGCCAATTTGGCACTTTAGGCGAATTTTCCCGATCGGATAGCTCCTGCCCGAATTGAAACCGCTGATAGCGGTACTTGTTGGCGTCAGGTGATGCATCGAAATGCAGAGATGATGTAGCAGACCCTTCGGAATAATACTTATGGAAGAACCAGGATCAATGTGCATTCTGTCCACCTTTACGTCCCTGATGTATCCGATGTAGTATAGTGGACGATCGTGGAGATTGGTTTTGATGAGCATATCCTGCGGAGTGAAGACAATATTGGGTATTGCTCCTGTGCAAGCGCTGTCTTGGAGGTTTGCAGGCGGGCTCTCTCCTGTGAGGTTGACCTGAGCCAGATATGCGTCGGCATTTTGGAGTGCATCGCTCATAGCCGCACGAACATCCTTTGAGAGCCTTAGGAGCTCGTATAATGATAATTTGGCCGGTGTGTTGGCCAATTGTGCCAAGATGTCGAGGTTGTAGGGCCTCTCCAGCCCCTGAGGTGCCTCTTTTCGGAGGGATTTGTCAAAGCGATTCTTCTTCGGCCTAGGCTTGTCGGTCGTCGGAGGCTGGAAAGGTCCCGGAGTGTCAGCGGTAGCTGGCTGAGGATCTTCTGTCGAGTTCTCAGGTGTCGGTTGGGATTGAGCACGAGACCGAGTGACGACAGCTGTGACTTCTTCGACCTCTATCGAGATTGTGCGGCAGGATCTGACTTTTCCACTCTTTTTCTTAAAAATGGAGGATGGTATAGACTGAGTCACTTCAGATACCAAGTTGGATGGACCCACATGACCTCCCCTCGTGATGTGGTGAGGGGCACTAGACCAGCAGCCTGATCTCGGGGAGGTGGAAGACTAGCAATCTCCATAGTCGCCAGAGGGATGGGTATCACACCGTCTTGAGCCTCTGTTGGAGGGAAGCTGTCGAATTGTACGGACACCATGTTGGCTGCTATGGTTACCTCCTCGAAATCGATGGCCAGAGCGTTTGAATCGATGAGATGTTGGATGTATCACTTCAATTGGTAGCAGTCGTGTGTAGCATGGTGGACGTAGCGATGGTAATGGCAATACTTTGGGCTCTCCATATCTACCGACTGAGGTTTCCGTCTTGGTGGAGGGAGCTGAATTATGTCTCCTTGTATGAGCATGTCCAAGATGGGCTTGACGTGACCGTCTTCGAAGGAGTAAGTGATTTGCGGCCATTATTTGTCTGCCGGTTTTGGCTCAGGTTTCTGGGCTGTGTCGGCCACCATAGCGTGCTTATCCTTGTTGTCCCGATTGTTGGAGGGGCTACCCCCATTATCGTTGTTGGTATTAGGACGCTTGCCCTTGTTCTCTTCCCCCGAGATGTGCAATCCCAGTTGGCGAGCCTTCTTCAACCGTTTTTTCGGCGCTAGTGGCACTGATGATGAACGTCTTCCAGTCCTTAAATTGACTTTTGCCCATCCAGAGACTGATTATTGGGAGCAATCTCTTTTGGCAAATTTCAATCAAGAAGGAATCTGGATTTCCAGATGGCAACTTCATTGCGGTTTGGCGAAACCGCTCGATATAGTTCCTTGTCACCTCTTTCTCTCCTTGGACGACGTCCATGAGGGTGGACATTATGATGTCCTGCCCTACTTCGTAGAATCTTTCCAAGAACATGCGCTTGAAGCCGACGAAGGAGTGGATGCAGTTGTCTGGCAGGTTGCGATACCAGTCGAAGGCGACTCCTTCCAATGCCCCAATTAATAATCGTGTGAGGATGGCATCGTCATGGGGCAAATGGTCGGTGGTGACCTCGAAGTAAGTGATGTACCGTCTTGCGGAGGTCTTGCCATCATAAGGGTTGATGTTGAACGGCTTATATCTTGGCGGGAAGGGGACATCCCTCCATGCAGCAGGGTACGGTTGCCGTATTCTGAGGTCTTGAGAGTTTTCTCTAGCGTGAAACATGGCTCGGAGCTCCTGGACCTCTCTTATCGCTTCTCGGGCCTCATCCACAGCGGTGGGGACCGTTATTTTAGGAGGATTGTTGCCCGAATTCGGTGTCGCTAAATTTGAGTCCGTATTGACCGCGGGACCCGCGCTTGTTTGGCCAGGCGTCCCTCCTTGCAGAGTTGGAAGGGCCGCTTTGATCTCGTCTACAGACTTGACCAAGGCGTGCAATATGGCTTCCAGAGTGTCGATGCGTTGGCGATCACTGGAACCACCTTGGTTGCTGTCCGTCATGAACACCGTCCTTATATGAGGAGAGATGGAAGGAACGGTAGAGGACGTACCCTCCGAATCATACCCCTGTAGCGAGAAGTCATCGGGGTATGTTGGAATGTTTTCCTCTGGTTCGGACTCAGAAGGAATAGTACCCCCAACTTCAGAGCTTGCTTTATCTTGAGAGTCGTGGACGTCCTCGGGAACGTCGGGATTTGTTGCATCTGATGGAAGAGTTGTTTCCCCAGCTCGTCTTCTTGGAACATCGGATTGTCGTAGCGGTTCGGAAGAGTGCTACCCCCAGCCTCAGTAACCCCCAGTGGTGTAGGTGATGAGTCTCCCGCTGTAGCAGATTTTGTCTTCGAACGGGTGCCTTGGAGTACTCCGGTGGTGGACAGCCGTTTAGACGATAGTTTCTTAGCCGCAGTGGTTAAAATTTTTGGGCTGGAAACGTTCATCTTCTTTCCTCTCCCGTCAGCGGAAATTTTTTGGGTGGAGTTGCAAGAGACGACGGGAGGCGCTTCGTCCTCTGAGCATGGTTGTTGCAGTCTTTGGAAGACGGACTGCCGGTCTTCTCGTACAGTCGTGTTATTGCAACAGCAGTTGACGATGACTTGGGTGCAGTGGCGTCCATGGGAGGACTCTTTGCACCCCGGGGAACCTTCACTTTTCTTGCGTTTGTGGAGGATGGCCTCACGCAAGTCAGATGGGTCCGGATCGACCGTGTTTGAGACCTTTGGGAACCTCTCTGTCCGTTTGCCGCCGGGGGCTGGACTCGAGTGGTTCTGTACAACTTCCCATCAGAGGCCCGCATAATAGTATGTGGGATGCTCGGATGGTCAGAGGTCAGATCAGCGGACCGAGCTTGCCAAGCTCGTGCTGCCCTAGACTCCTTCACTCTAGTGCGTGAGGGCACATAGTAGGAATAGTCTAGGTGGTGCTGGAGAGAATCAGACATGTCTTCTTGGGAGCACAAAAGATCAGGACCATAGAAGAGGCGGTCGAAGACAGAGCCTCGTGGAGTAGGCATCATGCGGCTGGAATCAATAATCTTCATGCGGCTGGCAGTCATAGCTGCATAGGTCTTCTCCATGCGGCTGGAAACCCTGGCCGTATGAGTATTCTCCATGCGACTGGAAATCCCGGCCGTATAAGTTTTCTCCATGCGGCTGGAGGATCTGGCCGCATGAGTATTATGCATTTGGCTAGCTGTTTTAGCCGCATGGTCATCATTCATGCGGCTGGCAATCTTGGCCGCATGAGTCTTCGTTTTGCGGCTAGTGCCCTTGTTCAGTTTCTTTCTGGAGCACATAGAATCGCTCTTTGCCCCTGCAAGTCCAGCATCGTAGTGCTTTCCTCTGCCGGACTTGGGGACAGCAGAGTCCTCTATGGCTTGAAGTGGGGCCGTACGAGAGTCGCCTTCGCCGTCTTGGATAGCAGAGAGTACTCCGTCCAGGGCCTGGGAAGGAGCAAATAATTTTGGCCTCCACTCCCTGCGAGCCTTCTTTGTGCGGGCGTGCTTCTGGACCGGGCCAGCGCTTCCTTCGGAGAGCATTTCTTCAAACGCCTGCTGGTCGAAGCGGATGACCATCTTCTGTTGCGTGGAGCCAAGTTTGGCTGCATCCGATTGTGTCACCAACTCCTCAGCCGTGGAGAAGTTTGTCTCCAGCAGAGTCGCCATCGTGTTTGCCATGAAATATAAAAGAACAGAACAATTATCGGAGGACTGGACTTTTACTTCATGATACAAACTCGCTTGTACAAAGAAAGCCTAGGGACAAAAACCTAGGTACAGCAATCTAAGTACAATTGTTTATTTTAGATTCTAGGGGGTGACGATAGAGGCTCGGGAAAGCGACGGCAGCTCTGCCTTACTCCTTGGACGATCGGATGCCCCCTTGACTCCGGGGAAGAATTGCTTGGCGTTGAGGAAATGCTCTCCTTTCTTTCTCTGTATGTCTCTCTCTGTGTGTCCTCTTTTTTTTATCTGAGAATCTCCTCTTCGCAAGGGAATGTCACCTTGCTATTTATAAGAGTGGGATGCAATCATTAGGGTTTGCAAATGATTGCCTCTCTTCTCAAAGAGGCGGCAGCCTGTTGATTGATCAATCTGGGCCATTAGTCTTGAGTGTGATGAATCTGGGCCATTAATGTAGATTGCGCCAAATCATATAAGTAATTAATACTGACTGCAACAAATCTCCATCATGATGATTTGCTGACGTCTGCAAATCTGAATAAATAAATCTAATTCATTCTCCCGTCATGTGTCCCCAGATTATTGGGATTTGACCCAATCTTTGATTGCAGTAGATCTGAATTATTGAGATATGATCGACTTTTGACACGTGACCAGCCACGTGTCCCAACTGTTGTGCTCATGAGCCGCATGAAAGTCATCACACTCGAACTGCATGAGAGTCGTCGTGCCCGAACCGCATAAGAGTCTCCATACCCGAACCGCATGAGAGTCATCATGACCGAGCCGTATGAGAATCTTCATACTCGAGCCGTATGAGCGTCGTCATGACCGAGCCGCATGAAGAGTCGTCACGACCGAGCCGCATGAGCGCCTCCATACTCGAGCCGCATGAGAGTCTTCATACTCGAGCCGCATGAGGAGTCGTCATGACCGGACCGTATGAAGAGTCGTAGTCGCATAGAGCTTATCCGACCCGCCTAAGGCTCCAGAAGACTCTCGGTCCGCATGAGTTTCTGAGCCGCATGAGGCTCCTTCTGGCTGAGCCGCATGGGCTTTCATGTTGATTTTGGGCTACCTAAGGCCCCCTCTGCTGCTTTTGGGCCGCATGAAGCTTTCTGGATTTTGAGCCGCATGAGGCTCCATGTTGAATTCGAGCGGCATAGAGAATCCCCTTCTTTCTTTGCGCTTGTGAAGGATCACATCTCGCAAGTCAAGGACATCTCGATTAACCTTTGTACTCATTTTATGGGCCCGGGTATCTCGAGCACACGAGTGCGTAGGTATCATGTTTACAACTTTCCATCAGAGGCCCGCTTTAACACTTAGCGGGGCGCTCTGATGGTCAGAGGTTGGGACAGCTGACTGAGCTCGATGAGCCCGCGCTGCCCTAGACTTCTTCGACTTAGCACCCGAAGGTGCGTAGTAGGAACAGTCCAAGTTGGAAGGAGGGAAGAGAAGTTGGTGCCCTTTTCAAAGGAGGAAAGGGGGCTCTATTTATAGAATGGAGTGAGCCCTTTCTTCTTCTCCTTTCCGATGTGGGACTAAAATCAATATTTTCCATGCTTCTACAGAGTCATTGAAAAATGGACTGTCGATCTTCAAATGCTGCTAACTTGTCGCAGCAGCAGTTGATGATGACTTGGGTGCAACAATGTCCCGTAAAGGGCTCATCCCATGCCAAGGTTGCTTCTTTCTCCTTGAGTTTGTGAGTAATCACCTCTCGTAAGTCGATAGCAAACTGATCTACCTTTACATCCAATTTGTGGACTCGGGTATCCCGAGCACACGGGTGCGTAGGTATCATGTTTGCTCCCTGATCTGAGGCTAGTAAAAGTACTTGCTCTCGATCGTTGGAGGAAGACTTTTGAGATCAACCCTGTCCGATAGCCCTGGGGGACGGGACGCGGGTGGCTCTGTACAACTTTCCATCAGGAGCCTGTATAACAGTTAACGGTGCCCGCTGACAGTCAGCAGCTTGGACAGTTGACAGGACTTGTTGGCCCCGTACTGCCCTAGACTTCTTCGACTTTAGCACTCGAAGGCATATAGCAAGAAGAGTCCAGATTTTCATATTCCACAGTCTCAATGGCACGCATGGGGTCGGGCCCGTATGAGGGACGGTCGAATACAGAGCTTCTGACAGGGCAGCATGAGGCAGCCTATCTGCGGCCAGGATTGGCTGCCGCATGGGCTATCTGCCTGCGGCCAGAGTTGGCTGCCACATGGGCTATCTGCCTGCGGCCAGAGTTGGCTGCCGTATAGGAAGACTGCCCATTTCTCTTATGCGGCTTCTTCTTCGTCCGCATGGATTTCCCTTGTCCCCCCAAAAGCTCAGCATCGCAGTGTTTTCCTCTGCTGGATTTGGGGACATTGGGGTTCTCCACGGTCGGAAGCAAGGCCACAGGAGAGCTTTGATCACCGTCTTGGGCTGTAGAAGGAGCTTCTTCGAGAACCTGGCGAGGGGAAGCAGTTTTGTGCTTCGACGTTCTGTGGGTTTTCTTCGGGTTGGCTCGCTTCTGTGACGGACTGGCGCTCCCTTCAGAGAGCATTTCTTCGAATGATTGTTGGTCAAAACGAACAACAAGCATTTTTTGTGTAGAGCCGAGCTTGGACGCGTCGGATTGCGTCACCAACTTCTCAACAGAGGAGAAGGAAGTCTCCAGCAGAGTCGCCATCGTGTTTGCCATTAAATATCAAGAACAAAAAATTAAAGAGGAATTGAACTTGATTGCAAACTCGCTTGTACAAAAGAAAGCCTAGAAAAAAATCCTAGGAAATAATCTAAGTACAATTGTTTAGTTTTTTATTCTGGGGGAGTAACGATAGATGCTCGTAAAAGTGTAGCAACTCTGTCTTACTCCTTGGACTATCGGATGCAGTATTTGCTCTTGAAGAAATTTGCCAGCCTTTGATTGCCAATCTTTAGCATGGGTGTGGTACCCTGCTATTTATAGTGATCCCTGCAATAGCAGATTTTGGGCCGCATAAAGGGCCACGTGGTCACGTGTCTGTAACAGCACACAAAGACTCGATCTTGGGTTGCCAACTGGTGGAGGCTGTTGAGATTTTGTTGTACCGAATCTGGGTGGTTGAGACTTGGTCAAATTGTCATGTGTCCCCTCTACACAGTAGAGCCTGACTCATTTTGGCCACATAGTGGCCTTAGAAGCCTTGCTTCTGCGGCTCGGCTCCGCTTGGCCGCATGGGATCTATAAGAACCTTGCTTCTGTGGCTTGGTTTCACTTGGCCGCATGGGATCTATGAGAACCTTTCCTCTGCGGCTCGAGTTCCCTTAGCCGCATGGGGCCTTCGAGAGCCTTGCTTCTGCGGCTCGAGTTGTCTTAGCCGTATGAGGTCTCCTGGGGCACTGCTTCTGTGGCTTAGTTTCGCTTGGCCGCATGGGGTCTCCAGGAGCACTGGTTCTGCGGCTTAGTTTCACTTGGCCGTATGGGTTTTCCAGGAGCACTGCTTCTGTGGCTTAGTTTTGCTTGGCCGCATTGAGTGATGATCCGTATAAACTCTATCTTTTCTATGCTTCTATAGCCGTGCCACTAAAAGACAACACGGAGGTCCTTATACATCTTGGTGCTACCAGGATGCAAGGAATATTTTGTATAATGCGCCTCCGACATTATCTCCTTTCTAAGTTATGCGTCATCCGGAACGCATAGCCGACCCTTCACTCGCAACACTCCCGACTCGTCCACTACAAAGTCGGACGCTTTTCCTGTCGATAATAGCTTCTGCATCTTCTCCAGGTATGGGTTGTGCTTCTGAGCAGACTTGATTCTCTCCAATAGGCTTAGTTTTAGCCGCAGTTGCGCCAGTTTCACGTCTCTAAAATAAACTCGGAGTTCAATCCACATTCCTTCTAAGTCATGCAGCAATCGATTGTTGATGCATAATGAAGCTAAGTACTTCCGGCTCAGCGCATCCGCTACAAAATTTCCTTTGTACGGCGTATAGTCGATTGATAAGTCATAGTCTTTGATCAGTTCAAGCCATCGCCTTTGCCGCAAATTCAGTTCTTTCTGGGTGAAGAGATACTTGAGGCTTTTGTGATCCGTATAAATCCTGTATGCGATACCATAAAGATAGTGATGCCACAACTTCAACGCGAACACAATCGCCGCTAGTTCTAGGTTGCATGGGGTAGTTCTTCTCGTGTGGCTTCAACTGCCGGGATGCATAAGATATCACCTTATCCTGATGCATGATCACACACCCCAAGCCCTGGCCAGAAGCATCGCTGAAGATTTGAAATCCCTCAGTCCCTTCAGGAAGAGCAAGTATCGGGGCTGAAACGGGCAGTTGTTTGAGCTCCTGGAAGGAAGCTTCACAGTCGTCTGACCATTCAAATGCGACTCTTTTTTGGGTGAGGCGAGTCAACGGCGATGCAATCTTTGTGAAGTCCTTCACGAAGCGTCGGTAGTATCCCACCAAGCCTAGGAAGCTTCGAATTTCGCTAACTGATGCGGGCCGTTTCCAATCAGCAACTGTCTCGACTTTCTTCGGATCGATTGAGATGCCCACGACGGAGATGATGTGCCCGAGAAATGAGACGCTGCTTAGCCAGAATTTGCACTTGCTCCTCTTCGCATACAACTGATTCTCTCGAAGGGTTTGGAGTACCGTCCGCAGGTGTTCTGCATGTTACGCTCGATCCTTCGAGTAGACGAGGATGTCGTCGATGAAGACTACTACGAATTTGTCAACGAACGTACAGAACACCCGATTCTTTAGATCTATGAAGACAGTAGGGGTGTTTGTTAGACCGAATGGCATTACCAAGAACTCGTAGTGGCCGTAGCGAGTGCGGAAGGCAGACTTCGGCATGTCATCTGGCTTGACTTTGAGTTGGTGATAACCTGATCGCAGATCAATCTTCGAAAACACCGTTGCACCTTGGAGCTGGTCAAACAAGTCGTCGATGCGGTGCAGGGGTATTTGTTCCGGATGGTGACCTTATTCAATTCTCGATAGTCGGTGCAGAGCCGCATCGATCCATCCTTCTTTTTCACAAATAGCACGAGCGCACCCTACGGCGAGACACTTGGACGGATAAACCCTTTGTCAAGTAATTTCTGTAGTTGTGCCTTCAGTTCTTTCAATTCTGCAGGGGCTATTCTGTACGGAGCTTTCAAGATCGACCGGGTGTCAGGGAATGTGTCGATAGTGAACTCAATTTTTCGATCGGGCGGCATGCCAGGTAGCTCGTCCGGGAATACGTCTGGAAATTCGGCCACAATTTTGGTCTGACCCGCGTTTGCACCATCCTGTCTCATGTCACGAACGAACGCCAAGTAGCCTTCGCATCCAGAATGAAGCAGCTTTCGAGCAAAAATTGTCGAGATTACCATACAGGTCGGCGTTGCTTCACCACACGAATAGCAGAATTCGGGCACTCCAGGTATGCGGAAGGTGACCTTCTTTTCTTCGTAGTCGATGGTAGTGTTGCAAGGACCGAGCCAATCCATACCCAGGATGATGTCGAAGTCCTTCATATCTAGAACTATCGTATCAAGACCGATCCTTTGACCCCCAATACATATGATTCCTCCCCCGCAGGCTAAATTTGTGAGTAGTGGCACGCCCGAAGGAATACTTACGCTAAGATAAAGGTCTAACGACATTACAGAAAATTTGTGCTTGGCGGTAAAATTTGTCGATATGAAACTATACGAAGCGCCTAAATCAAATAACACACGAGCAAGTACATTATTGAAATTTAGTATACCTGTCACAACGGTGTCGGAGGCGAACGCCTCGTCACTAGTCAGGGCAAAGACGTGCCCTTGAGCATTAGGACGTCGGTCGTAGTTGTTGGGTTGATTGGGCTGAGGAGGTCGGGGCGCCTGTCCTCGATTCTTTTGACGGTTTTGTTGTGGCAGTACATTGCGATGTTGTCTTCGAGCCATGCAATCTCGAGCTCGGTGGCCCCTTCCTCCGCAGAAGAAGCATCCTCCTTCGTGGACGAAGCACTTGTCGGCGTTGTGTCCAACGGAATTGCACTTGGTACAACGGGGTAGTGGGTTAAGTTATTTATAGCCGCCATTATTGTGATGCTTTGATGCGTGATTGTTGCCGCCCATATAGCTAGGACGTTTATGATTGGAATGATGCACAACGTCGGCAGCAATAGGAGGGTATTGGCTCTCAAGGCGGAGAGCATGATTCAGAGCCTCGCCCATGGTTTTGTACTCCGGGACCATCACATGAGTAGCAATAAAGGGCCACAGACCCACTTTGAAATATCGTACACGATAATCCTCTGTGTGGAGAAACGTACAGCAAATTTGGACAATCTGTTGAACTTTGTGGCGTACCATTGCACTTTCTGGTTCCCTTGCTTCAACTGCATGAATTTGTTCTCCTTCTATTGACGAATGGCTGACGGGAGGTACTCGACTTCGAAAGCTTTGCGGAACATGGCCCAAGAGATCGGCGCTGTGTTGTTGTCGCGTCGGATCGCCCGCTTGTGTACGACCCACCTGTCGTGCACGTTCAACCATAGTTGAAGTTGTGTGCAGGCGACTTGCTTTGATTCTTAAATGTCGAGGAGCTCGAAGTGATCTTCCAGCTCTTCCAACCAGTCGATGGCAATAGAAGGGCCTTCGGTGCCGCTGAAGGAAGTGCGGCACGCTTTCTTGAATTCTGACACTTCAAAGTTGTATCTTTTCGGTGTCGCCGGTTGACGCTCGGGCTCCTCTTGATCGGCGTCGACGGGTTGGGCCTTCAGCGCCGTGACACTAGGCGCAGTCGTGGAGTTTTCGTTGGCCATAATTGTCTGGACGATCTGCTGCATAGTATCTAACTGTTTTTGTTGCAGCTTAGTTTGTGCGTCGAAGCGAGCTTCGAATTGGGCCTATCGTGCCTCCGTCTGTCGAAGTCGATTCTTGGACTGTTTCTGCTGTGCCACCATCATGCGCAGCAACCTTTCGATGGCATTGTTAGAAGCTCCGGCCTGCGAACTGCTCGAGCCGCTAGAAGCGTTCTGTTCTTGTTCGGCCGCGGGTTCCGGCAGTTCTATAATACGAAGGCAAACACATCAGTCTCAAATTATTACGGACTCATTGTATGGAATAACTTATCTCATCGATGCGAGGTCAAAGGTTTGAAACTCTAGATATGAGGCCAAAGGATGTAAAGTCGTGCTCTGATACCATTTTGTCACGCCCCGACTCCGTAGAATCAATAGTCGTCCCCCGGGCGTGATGTCGTACGAACCTAAGTTGCGATCGCACAAGGCATAGTCATAAGGTTATCCGAAATACAACTTCAAGTTAGAGTACGCAGAGAAATTGATTGACACATTTGAAATAGAAGTAAACTTTTTATTGATAATAAAACTTTATTTACATGACTCCTTTACAATCAGCGCCGTGCGGGCTTACAACATGACTTAACTTAAAAAATGGACGCTGATGAGGTAGTCGTTCCATACATTACATCCCTTTTTACAAGTAAAACACAACACTTTCCATCGGCTATTAGGGAAGTCGAGTCGTCATCTTTTCTTTCTTTTGGACTGAGTACGGGGTCTTCAAAAGGATTTCCAGAAACAAGCCTTCAAATCACGAACGAGGCTTCAAAAGTATTCACGCCGCCTTGAGCTTTAAGTGGCATGCCCATCGTGGTTCGGGGTACCTGCGTGGAGAGCGAGGATCAGTACATTACACTTTGTACTGGTGCGTGGCTATATAAGTTCCAAGCTCTCATTTGGTTGAAGAGATTATATGACTTAGTTGATGAATATTTCTAACCATCCTAATGAATTTCAAGCAAGCACATGACAAGCATAATGTAATTTGTGTTAGAGCTTACCCACGACAGAGCATGTCGTACAATTGAGACTTACCATGTTCTTTCCTGTCAATTGTTATTGCTAGCATTGCGAGTGCAATTTACGTGTGATTGGTCACTGACATAACAAGCCATCCTGGACGTATAGCTTTGTCAATCGGGGTCCTTCCAAAGCGAGTAGCAAGCCCCATTGCAAGTCCCCGCTTAACCCGTACTATCATCCAGCACAACTATACCCCGTTTCCTCCTAGGCCGAAACGGTCCTATGGCCTCGGGTTGCCGCTCGAAGAAACTATCACCTTGTCGACAAGTTGTCCATGACCGTACAAAGACAATTTTAGTTATTAAGGTATAGCCTACATTCTCTTTTTGAAAACTTGATCATTTTATCGTGTCCTTGCCCTTACATTTATTCTTCCATTCTTAACAATATTATCGATTTACCAAAGAAGGGGGTCGAGAAGAGAAGGGTCAGCCACTCATCTTGACTTTGCTTGAGACAAGAGAACTTGTTGGTCGCGCTAGACGTCGCGTACGCGATTACCTGAAATCGCACAAGCAATCGATTAGAATACTGTATTATTCAAGAATTTTGATAGAAAATGCGAGTTCAAAATACAAGCCATGAAAACTATCGAAAACATTCATAAAAACGCATTCAGAAAACCAAAGCCAAAACCAACGCAAGCGGCATAAAAAATAGAGCAACGGGAGGTCTCTCCCGACTCAGTCGCAGAGTCAATCCTTGAGGCGCAACCCGCAGAATATGGGACTTGGTTCCGAAGAAGCCATTCCATAACCGGGAATGGATCTTAATTCAACTGTTTCCGTTCGACCGATTCGATCGATCCCGACCTATCGGTTCCGACCGAATCGATGGCGACGGTGTTCCTTTCTCGCGCATCCCGTGGACGGAGAACGGGGCACGATGTAGGGACGGGACACTAAATCTTTTACTTAGAATCTGCATCTAGTTATCTTACTTTCTGCATTTCCTTTTAGTACTTTATTTCGAGGTATTTGAGTAGTAGATTTATCTCCACCAAGGTCATATACTCATCATGGCTCTGTATAACTTATTTTTTTACTACATTGACTTTATTGTATTCAGACTAGTTTATTTATTCTGCGGGTGAGATTTAGCGTGCATGTGATTCTGTTATTGCACTACCAGAATATCACATATTAGCGACGCCTAGAAACGTTGTTAAAATGTAGGAAAACATCGCTAATCCTTGTCAGCGACGTATTCTGCGATGTTTTCACGCTTGTCGTGTTTCAACAAGTCGCTGACAAAGAAAACATTGCCAAACGTCGCTGCTGCGTCGTTTACCAGCGACGTTTACACATCGCAAATTTGGCGACGTTTACCGACAACATGTCGAAAATTTAGTGACGTATACGTAGTCGTTAAACGTCGGTAGAAGTTACAGGATTTAGCGAGGTTTTGGTTATGGCTACCGATGATTAGCGGCATTTTGCGATGATTAGCGACGTCGTACTAGTCGCTAAACGTCGCTAAATCTGCAGAAAAAATAAAAAAAATAGAAAACAAAATGACATATTCTGCTAGTGTGGTATCCCTGTAGTTTAATAATGAACAATTAATATGAATAAACCCAGATCAACCCTCTGTTGAATTCCCTGGGTTCGTCGACCCCTTCGATAGAACACTCAACACCGATAAATTCACATACAGTTGAAACGAATAATAAAATAAAATATGATAAAAATAGCACATTAGTGTCAAAGTCTACACACAACCAATATCCAATGACTACACGACCAATATCCAATGTCTACACATAAATATCCACGCAGATAAGTCTATACAACCAATCAAATGCATAATATTCAAACCCAAAATCACGGGTCTACACACAAACAAACACTTTATACAAACAATCAACAAATAGTCCTAACTAGGACTACTGCAGATCTGGAGCAGAAGGGGCACCAATGCACATCAGGGATAAGAATAGCTCATACTGCTCATACAGCTCATACTGCTCCCTGAGCTCCATGATGCTGTGCTCGAGCGTATCAAATCGTGCAAGGAGCGTGGCATCGTATGTATGCGGCTGAGACTGGGGCTACTCCTGGATCCATCGTAATATCTCGTCATGGAGAGATTGAATCTGACGGTCAACCATCTTCTGGACTCGGGCAGACTCCTGCGATGGTTGTGGGCCATACACACTAGCAGCGGAGGTCCTAGAGGACTATGTCGCAACTAGGGCGCCATAGGATCCTGTACCGTAGTACGTACCCTTATGGAGACCACCAGTGGCGGTCACCCACAGCTCATCCTTCGATGAAGCTGGAGCGTGTTACGAGAAAGTACCGGCCTCTTCCGCTGTAGGTGCACTAGCAGCCGCCCGCTCGTGAAGCTTAAGATAGTCGGCCTAGAAAGTATGGATACTCTATAATTTCTAATGTCTAATGTACTTATTATTACTAATTACGTGAATATTTATTTGCATATTTACTAAGTTATATTAAAATTAACATAAAGTATTAAACTTAACTATAAGTATTGTAATACTTACATAGGTCTGCTCGGCCCTCTCATCAATAAGCCCCGCTCTTCCTATGGGTAGCCAGGAAGACGGTCACTATGTTGGCGTCATCACCCCTCTTTACTTGTTAAAAATATATTATTTAGTACTATTTATTTAAAAAAAATATTATTTAGTACCTGTTAAAATATATAATATTTTTGAAATAAAAAAAATATACCAAACGACGAAAATGTTCTGTCATCGGGATCGACCCACCGTACCACTTCGATGCCTTCTGCCTAGCCGCCTTGGCCTTCTCAGACCATTCCTTGTATAAAGGCACGTCGAACCTAGCATTCACTGCAGTCCACTGATCAAGGTGATCCAACCTTGGATCAGCTTTCCGGTGGGATCACGAGCCTTCTGGTCATTAATAGCATCACGGATCAGCTTGGTGGCGATGGCAGAAAACATCCCCTCGATCAACTCGGCCCGGTACCGTGGATAGAAATATGTTTGTTAGAAGAAATAATTTAGTCAGTTATGTAATATACATAAATAATATTATTCAAATTATAACCATATACACTTTTACCTTGAACTGCGCAAACCAGATGTTTTTCCTATCGTCCGGTGTATCAGAGTAGTTTATCCAAGGGCCACCATATTTGTACCTCAGAAAATGGCCCAGGCGTCTCTGTACCGACGAGGGACGATATCTATACAAAGGTAATTATATTCATAAAAAAATGAATTTATTATGAATAAAGAAATAAATGATATATATGATAAACCAAAACACTTACATTGTACCGTCGGCCCAGATCTCCGTCCTCGTCACCTCCAGAGGTGCGCATGCAGGATCTCGCTGATACTGATCCAGCGTCGACTCAGCCTCCTCCATCTGCTCATCTGTCTCTATCGTTATATCAGCAGGAGGAACGCTAGACGAGGAAGGAGTGTCAGGTCTGAAACTACTCGTCCCAAGAGTGCTGCCATGTAACGTCGTGGCAGTCGGAGGTATGGCTGGTCGATACACTGGAGTACTCGGCGTCGAGGATCCAGAACCAGTACCAGTAGGAAGTACCGAAGGAGAACCCCGTCCCCTACGTCAAGACCTATCGAATGATCCATGTCGTCCTGTCATACCTGATAACAACATATGATGATACAACAAATAACAGATGTATAGTACATTCTACAGTCAAAAATATGAAAGTACATTCTACAAGAAACATCTAATTCCATATAGTACATTCTACAAAAATATTGATGTCCAGATAATAACCAAAACTAAATAATAACTAAGTCTACAGAATAACCAAGTCTACATAATAAGAAAATGAAAGTATATCTCTCTCAATCATCTTCAGAATATTCATCTTGTTCGTCTTCCTCGACCTCCTCTACCTCTTCCTTCTCATCTTCATTTTCATCTTCGCCTTCCTCTTTGAATAATTCTACCTCTTCTACATTATTAGTCGTGTAATGAGTAACTTTCGTGGAGTCCACATCTACAATATTTGTTACAAGAGGTAGCTCGTCCTCCTGATAAGCTTTTTCGTCAACGTCAAAGGTATCTTGTAACACCCCAGTCCCAAAATACGTAGGACTAAGTACGTGGACATGCCAGCTGTATACATACGAAGTACACTCCAATATATGGAAACCTTGTACGTATACATAAGCTGTAAAATGTAGTAATCCAATAAAATCAACTTGAATATTTATGGTACAATCGTTGGGCGGTGACAAAGTCCACTACCAACTATCAAAAGGAGATAAAGTATACAAGAAAATGATCCATGAAAGTATCAAGACGAACCAAGAGCGATCATCCACAATCTTGGCTAGAACACCTGCATTAAACCATGAAAGCACACACCTGGAGAGATAACCAGGTCCTCAGAGGGACGTAACAAGACATAACATCATGCCATAAACTGAATAGTAAGAGCTCAATAGAAAATATATATGCGTAAAGGTTCCTAACCATTCTATGTGGAATAATGCACTTTAGAAGACAACATTCTACGCAGGAGCTTAGGTGTTCAACAAAGATGGAGAGAGAGAGTGGCAGTAGGTAGCGCTCATAAGAGACATTATCGGCCATGGGCAGAAAGTAGCGCTCATCCGAGTCACTATCGGTCATGGGGCAGTAAGTAGCGCTCATACGAGACACTATCGGCCCAAATCTATGTGTGTACTGAACATGTAGCCCCTACGCTAATAACTATCTCCTCCCTCCCCATGATACTATACATGTGTCGACTCCACGACACTATTTAATCCTTAATAACTGCCAAGTCTCCTACACAAATCTATTAGCAGTTATATCCTAACGCACGGCCTGTACGCACCAATGATCAGTCAGCACGCAAGTCCGTATCTATATGCGACTCACAACTCACACACAACCCGTGGCACATCGTGATAGTTTATGAGATGCTCTAAACATATGGTAATCACTTAACTCTAAGCCAATTGCATAAAATATAGTAATTTGCATCTACATATAGTTTTGAAAGAACAATTTGATAAGAAATAAAACATGCATGATATTGCGCAAGAAAGTAAACAGTAAAGGCAAGGTGTCTTGCCTGGTGTGTCTCCTGGTGTGGTGCGATGATCCGACAAGTTCCGAGCTGTCCATTAGCCATGGTCGAGGTGAAGGGTCAGAATCCGCAAGGAAATAGGAAAGACATGATTTAGTCATATGATTGATGGTAGTTGAGGGAACTTGTGGAAATAATTATATGCTATTTTTAGATGTGTGAAACTAGGTTTTAGTCGAAACATGTTCTAGACAAAAATAAAAAATAAAAATAGTAAAAATCAATTTTAGGAATAAAAATCTAAGTTTTATCAAAATAGCTTTCTAGAAAAAAATGTTTTATTGGTTAGAAATTTAGATGAATACTAGGATCCATAATTTATAATTTTTAGGTAAATACTTGAAAATAATTTATAATTTGAAAACTACATTTATTAATCCAAAATATTTATCGCTAAATACTTGAAAACTTCAAAAATCATTTTAGGCTACCAACACTCAATGGTTGTCAAGACATGACTTTTATGTAGGAGACTATATTTTAAAATAGATAGGTAAAAACTAATATAATAATAACTTTTAAAAATTCTAAAACAATTTGAGTTGTGATTAGGAATATGTGGAGGGGTTAAATGAAATTATACCTTCACAAAAGCAAAGAGCAGCATGATTCCTTTCTTTCCACGTGCATCTTCCTCTATGTTTTCCTTATTCCTTTCTTTTCACACATCACAAGAGAGAAGGGAAGCTAATAAAGAGAACAGAGAGGAGTGTCTTCACAGCCAAGTGAGAGAGAATGGAGAAAAAATTGAGAGAGAAGAAAGAGGATTCAAAGAGGGGAAGAGAAGAACTCACAGCGGGGAGGGCATCCGGCGCTGGCGTCACTCACCGAGTAGGGACGCACGCCTCTCGACGAGGCTGCATAGGCAGAGCGGCGCCGAAGTCTCGGCAAGTGCGCTGCGCTGGCAGAGGCCGACGCCTCGAGCGACGTTGCAGGGTTCTCCGGCGACTGGGCGCTCCCTTTGGAGCTCTGTGGGCGGCTCCGGGAATAGCGACGTCCGGCGGGGGCTTGTCGCCCGGGCTCGATGGCGGCAGACGACTGGAAACCGTCCGCGGAATGGGTGCGCGAGGGCTGGAGGCAGGGGACTGGTGTCTGCGCTCAAATCGGGTGGAACGCAGATGGCGGTGACCGTGAAAATGGTTCGCTGGGGTCGGAGTAGAGGGCTTTCACGGTGGCTCGAGTCTTCAGTCGACAGCGGACACCGGCATTGGACTGAAGGCACGGTGGGGATGATCTGTCTGTAGGGATTTTTTAGAGGAGATGAGAGTTTGGTCAGGATTTGGTCGGAAGGAGTTGGGCGGCCCTGGGACTTCGTTTGACGGAGGCGGTCGATGGCAGATGGGGGTTCAGGTGATACGGGTTGGGTTGATAGCCGAGCACGGTAGTGCTGGTGGTGTCGGAAGGGAGCGGGTGATCGGTCGAGGGTATACAGTGGAAGTCGAAGGTGATAATGTCGACGATGATGGCAATGGAAGGCTGTGACGGGGGTGTAGGTCCATGGGGATGCTGGATGGGGTGTTAGAGACGTGGCCGGGGGATAGGCTGGCTGTGCTAGGATTGGGGATTCGATGATGTCGGGGTGTGTCCGACACGGGGATGGGGATGATTTAGATGTAATATTTGGAATAAGATGTAGGAGGGGAAAACATGGACACGATGCACGTGGGTGGTGAAAAATTTATGGAGGAGTACCTGCCTATATATAGGATGTGAGAATACCCAGTTGGATAAGGATTGGGAGGATTTAAATTCCCCCGTATATAATATCATATTAATTTAAATTCGGTTTAAACTTTAAGTCAATCAAATCCAAGTCAAGCATAGATAAAACCTTCACTCATTAAATTCGAATTCTAATAAAATATTTTTCTAATTTAAATTAGCATATTTAATCAAATATTAAAATCAACAAAATCCCAAATACCATTTTCATAATTAAATAAATATAGAAATAATTAATTTCGAAAATCATGATAAATACTTAAATATTAAATCATAAAATAGTTTTTTTATAAATAACAAAAATATTTTAATTAAGGGCTTTCAAATTTTGCAAAATATTTGGAATACATTTCATATAAACCACAATTTCCAAATCACTACTTATTTTTAAACGACGAACAAAATAACTCTTTTTAAAAATAAAAATATTTATCATATTTATTTGAACATGTACTTTCCTATATAAAATAAAATTATAAATAAAATATTTTTTTCTAAAATATATATCTCGACACATATTCGCACTCGTCGAGCAATACGAAACGCAATTTTCGTACGCTACGCAAATACAAAAATGAGAACTCGTATGCGACGTGCAGATACGACAAATTTCATACGCGACATACAATTCGACTATGCGATGTACAAATACCAAGTAAAAATTTTAAATACTCAATTTATATAAAAAAATTTAAATAAAAATTTAGGGGGTTTACATCCTACCCAACTTACAAGAATTTTGTCCTCGAAATTTAGGAATAGGTTGGGTTGAGAAGATAGGGGAGATAAGATCAGATTATTGAACGAGGCAAATAATGACGTTCAACACAAGCATACAATTTATAAGTCATGTTCTCGTTATCTACGAAAATACCACACGACTATGAAACTGAATGAGGATTCCTAGTTAACACAATGAAATAAGGAAGAATTAAGGGTTAAAGTATAATCATGATACGACATAGAATAAGGAGACAAGGGATCGACTAGATTAAGGGCAATCCATTGAGAGAATATAGTCGCCTAGGTTTAGGTTTGAATCCTTCTCAAGTTCGAAGAAGATCGCAAAAATGAGTCTAGGGTCGAGGAAAAAGGGCAAGTAACTCGAGACGGGGATATAGTTACATTGGTTGGTCAGTGGCTAACTATCATCACGTATATACAAATATCACGGTCATATGAGAATAGTTTGGCTTACTTATCAAGTACAAGGCTTGTCTAGAATAGGTAAAAGACGAAGACCAGCAAGAGTTCAAGGAATATGTTTTGAATACCAATATGGGTTTCAACGGCGATTGAATACTTCAAGTAGAATTGTCAAGACAGTCGCGGATGAGACTCTAGGGCAAGCTTAACTATATCTCCATCCACGTATTATGATATATGAAAAGCGAACCAAAGTGTAATAGGTTGATCAGACCATCATGCACCGGTTCTGATTAGACAATACGTTAGTGGGAGCAACCCAATAAAACATGTCATGATCAAGCTTGATAAGAAAATAAGCTTGCAAAATTTTATGCTAAGTTAGCATTATAAGATAGTCAAAGTATAAGTAAAGGACCATGATAAAGGGAATTAAATAGTCTAAGGTCCTTTAAAAATCAAGTTTTGCCCAACAGTCGGCTTGGTTGACTAGATAAGTTAGGGTCCACTGAATTCTATGGTCCAAGTGAACCTATCAATGTGATCCACAAAAATGTTGGTTAGGTCGTGAGGTATTCTACCCAACTTACAAGAGTTAAACTAGTAGTGTGATGGGACAATGGGTCACGCAATTAAGGTAAGCACAAAGTTAGGCATTTAATGAATGAAGTAGGACACAATCACCTATCAAGTTAAAAGAAATGAGTCAACGTTGGACCTCTAATTCAAGTCCGAAAGCAACGGGTGTCATAGTAGAGGTTATAGCTTAGCCATTTGACTGGAAAGTCATATCAAGAAAATAGAGTACAAGAAGATGTGTTTTAATGGGACATGATATATCTACATTAAGGTGGGCTCGTCTAAGTCTACATATGAAGTTTGTTTGAAGGAAAAGTCTAGTGTTGTGCTCCAATTATTCAAGTCACGGTAAGGGATGCCAAACTATCTAAAATAGAAAGTGGGAGTTCATGAGGTGAATAGTAATGCTCAAAAATAAAGGAGATCAAGTTAAAGCATGCAATAAAATTAATTAAAATCCAGCAAAATAATTTAGGATCACAGTTCTAGAGAGAAGATAGCCTCTTAAATAAATACAGTCAATGAACAATTAAATTATTATTCAAATTGCAACTGGTTAGAAGATTACCATAAAATATCGAGATTCGAGGGAAAATCGAGTAAGTAAAGATTGAGATACAATATAGTTTGGTAGATGACTAGCAATGCTTGTGTATATACTACTATCATGGTCATGAGTGACATGGAATTTAGTATGGAATACTTCCAATTTATTAGGGCTATCTTGGTGGCCTAATATTAAAATTGAAAACTCAAGTTTCCTCCAAAAGTTCCTTAATAAATTTCTCTAAAATGAACTATCCAAATTTCGTATTCACTCCAAGCCGTCAAATTTAATCATGACCAAATCGAATCCCTTTCCAAGTAAACTTTCATCACGTTACTACAAACCTTTCCAAAATTTAACATTTCCACTCCAACTTTTAAACTCAAAAAACTCATGAATCAAAAAAAAAATTTATATCACTTCATAACTTTAAAACTCCAAAAATTTCTTCAATAACCCTCAAGATAAACTTTTAACATATCACGAATAATCTAAAATTTACAGCTCAATATTTTAACGCACTCATCACATAACTTCTATTTTCAAGTCATTCAAACAAAATCCCAAATTTTTTTTCTTTTTTTTTAAATTGGTAAATTCCTTTAATCAATCAAAATAACTTTTTACCATATCTTTAGTAACTTTTTCCAAAGATTGTAATATTAGCAATCTAACTTTAAACTCAATATTCAAATAATCTTATCAGTCATCAAATCAAAAAAAATTATTTATTTATTTTTTTCCAAAATTTCTAATTAATCTCGAATAAACCTTTATTGTGTCACAAATCAAATCTATATATTTTTCTTCTTCTATCATTAATCCAAATCTTAAACTCAAAATTTAAATAGGAGTAATCAATCGTAATTCATACAAGAGTTTAAAGTAGATACTCAATTTGATTATATATCCTTCAAAATATTTTTAACCAAAATTCTTAATCACCTTACTCCAAACTTAAAATTCAAAACTTTACGAACTTATTAATTCGGAACCATACAACCCAATTTAAAATCAAGCTTTATTAACCGCCCTCAAAATCTTACGACAATATTTAAATTTCAAAAATTCTTTTCAACTAACTTTATATCTATTCAAGGATGGATAGCTATAATTCACTGAATCATAAGCATTTTCAAAGACCTTCAAAAATCAAAACTCAAAATCAATTCAATCTCCTTTCTCAATTGTATATAGATTCCTCTATCATTTTGTAGATAAAATAAAGTTCTAAAATCCTTCGAAGTTATTAATGTTGCTACTACCCAACTTACAAGAATTAACTAATCCCTAAGTTCATACTTCTTGAAAATATGGTCTCTCTTATCCTCATATCCTTATAACTCAAATAGGATCTCAATGCATACAAGTTGTCAATGTAATCCTACTAGCCATGTGGTTGACCTATGAGCATATACTAGTGTAGTCATCTCCCTAGTTGTCACTAAGCACGAAACTAAGAATTGACGGTAGAAGGAGTCAAGCAAGATGCAATCAAGGAGGTCACGGGATTCGGAGTATGCAAATCAAGGAAGGTCAAGGAAGGTGATCAAGTATATGGATGAGATTCCTAGATTCTAATCCTATGTTGTAGGCCCGTTCGGTACAGTCATGTAACCAAAATGGCAAACTTGACCTGCATGGGCCACTAAAAAAATATGTAACGTCCCAGTCTCAAAATACGTAGGACTAAGTACGTAGACATGCCAGCTGTATACACACGAAGTACACTCCAATATATGAAAATCTTGTACGTATACATAAGCTGTAAAATGTAGTAATCCAAGACAAACTAAATCTCATCCGCAATAAAAAGAATAATAGAATAAAATCAACTTAAATATTTATGGTACAATTGTTGGACGGAGACAAAGTCCACTACCAACTATCAAAAGGAGATAAAGTATACAAGAAAATGATCCATGAAAGTATCAAGATGAACCAAGAGCGATCATCCACAATCTTGGCTAGAACACCTGTAGTAAACCATGAAAGCACACACCTGGAGAGATAACCAGGTCCTCAGAGGGACGTAACAAGACACATAATATCATGCCATAAACTGAATAGTAAGAGCTCAATAGAAAATATATATGCGTAAAGGTTCCTAACCATTCTATGTAGAATAATGCACTTTAGAAGACAACGTTCTACACAGGAGCTTAGGTGTTCAGCATAGATGGAGAGAGAGAGAGTGGCAGTAGGTAGCGCTCATAAGAGACACTATCGGCCATGGACAGAAAGTAGCGCTCATTCGAGTCACTATCGGCCCGGGGGCAGTAAGTAGCGCTCATACGAGACACTATCGGCCCAAATCTACGTGTGTACTGAACATGTAGCCTCTACGCTAATAACTGTCTCCTTCCGCCCCATGATACTATACATGTGTCGACTCCACGATACTGTTTAATCCTTAATAACTGCCAAGTCTCCTACACAACTCTATTAGCAGTTATATCCTAATGCATGGCCTGTACGCACCAATGATCAGTCAGCACGCAAGTTCGTATCTATATGCGACTCACAACTCACATACAACCCGTGGCACATCGTAATAGTTTATGAGATGCTCTAAACATATGGTAGTCACTTAACTCTAAGTCAATTGCATAAAATATAGTAATTTGTATCTACATATAGTTTTGAAAGAATAATTTGATAAGAAATAAAACATGCATGATATTGAGCAGGAAAGTAAACAGTAAAGGCAAGGTATCTTACCTGGTGTGTCGCCTGGTGTGGTGCGATGATCCGACAAGTTCCGAGGTGTCCATTAGCCATGGTCGAGGTGAAGGGTCTGATTCCGCGAGGAAATAGAAAAGACATGATTTAGTCATATGATTGATGGTAGTCGAGGGAACTTGTGGAAATAATTATATATTATTTTTAGATGTGTGAAACTAGGTTTTAGTCGAAACATGTTCTAGACAAAAATAAAAATAAAAATAGTAAAAATCTTTTTTAGGAATAAAAATCTAAGTTTTATCAAAATAGCTTTCTAGAAAAAATGTTTTATTGGTTAGAAATTTAGATGAATACTAGAATCCATAATTAATAATTTTTAGGTAAATACTTGAAAATAATTTATAATTTGAAAACTACATTTATTAGTCCAAAATATTTATAGCTAAATACTTGAAAACTTCAAAAATCATTTTAGGCTACCAACACTCAATGGTTGTTAAGACATGACTTTTATGTAGGAGACTATATTTTGAAATAGATAGGTAAAAACTAATATAATAATAACTTTTAAAATTTCTAAAACAATTTGAGTTGTGATTAGGAATATGTAGAGGGGTTAAATGAAATTATACCTTCACAAAACCAAAGAGCAGCATGATTCCTTTCTTTCCACGTGCATCTTCCTCTATGTTTTCCTTATTCCTTTCATTTCACACATCACGAGAGAGAAGGGAAGCTAATAAAGAGAACAGAGAGGAGTGTCTTCACAGCCAAAAGAGAGAGAGAATGGGGAAAAAATTGAGAGAGGAAGAAAGAGGAGTCAAAGAGGGAAAGAGGGGAAGAGAAGAACTCACAGCGGGGAGGGCATCCGGCGCTGGCGTCACTCGTCGGGTAGGGACGCACGCCTCTCGACGAGGCTGCATAGGCAGAGCGGCGCCGGAGTCTCGGCAAGGGCACTGCGCTGGCAGAGGTCGACGCCTCGAGCGACGTTGGAGGGTTCTCCGGTGACTGGGCGCTCCCTCTGGAGCTCTGTGGGCAGCTCCGGGAACAGCGACGTCCGACGGGGGCTTGCCGCCAGGGCTCGATGGCGGCGGACGACTGGAAATCGTCTGCGAAACGGGTGCACGAGGGCTGTAGACAGGGGACTGGTGTCTACGCTCAGATCGGGTGGAATGCAGATGGCGATGACCGTAAAAACGGTTCGCTGGGGTCAGAGTAGAGGGCTTCCACAGTGGCTCGAGTCTTCAGTCGACAGCGGGCGCCGGCATTGGACTGAAGGCACGGTGGGGATGATCTGACGGTAGGGATTTTTTAGAGGAGATAAGAGTTTGGCCGGGATTTGGTCGGAAGGACACTACTAAAATCTGCTTAATTAGCGACGTAAATTTAGCGACGTTACAAAAACGTCGCTAAATTGTCGACATTAGCGACGTATAAACGAAATATTAGTAACCGTCGCTACTAGCGACGCAAATAGCGATATGACAACGACATATACTAGTTACGTGAGCTAGTCGTCGCGAAACGTCGCTACAACGTCGCTAATTGCGACTGATTTAGCGACGTTAATCATAACGTCGCTAAATTTCTAACTAAATTAAATCCCCCCCGATTTATTTCCCTCCATCCATTTTACTCTCGCACTCTCTCTCTCCGGCGCTCTCGCTCTCGCTCTCACTCTCTCCGACGACTTCACTCTCTCCGGTGACTTCACTCTCTCTGACGACTCTCCTCTGGTATGTGACTCCCTCTCTCTCTCTCTCTTCCTCTCTCTCTATTTGTTGTTAGTAGTTGGGGGGGTGCTGGTGGCTCGGGGGGAGGGGCAGGGGGTACGGGTGGTTAGGGGTGAGGAGTGGTTGGGCGGTGGGTGGGGGGTGGGGCAGGGGGGTGAGGGCGGCTGGGGGTGAAGAGGGGGGCTGGGGGAAGGGGAGGGTTAGGGTTCGGGTTAGGGTTCAGGTTAAGGGGGGTGAAGGGCGGGAGGGCGAGGACGGCTGGGGGGTGAGGGCGGGGGGGCTTGGGAGGGGTTGGGGATAGGGTTCGGGTTAGGGTTAGGGGTGGTGTAGGGGTTGGGGGGCTGGGGAGGGGAGGGGGGCTGGTGGGGGAGGGGTCAGGGATAGGGTTCGGGTTAGGGTTAGGGGTGGTATAGGGGGGAGGGGGAGGGACGCGGGGGGGCTGGGTCAGGGGCACCGATAGTGCCGAAAAAACTAATAATTTAGTAAAAGTTATTTATTTTCCGACACCAAAAAATGTGATACTCTAATTCGAAACCACGTACCGATAGTGCCGATATTTGTAACACGTAGTTTTGTTGGTTGGTTAATTTATAACACAATAGTGCCAATATTTGTAACATGTACCGATAGTGTCGATATTTGTAACACGTAGTTTCCTTGATCCCGATACTCATAGGAATGGTCCCGAGTCACGGTCGTAGTATGTAGTATATTTGTTTTAGTTTGAGGTATATTCTTTTTAGTTTTGAAGTTTATTCGTTTTAGTATGTAGTATGTAGTAGGAATGGTCCCGACTCATAGGAATGGTCCCGAGTCACGACCGTAGTATGTAGTATGTAGTATATTCGTTTTAGTTTTGAAGTTTATTCCTATTTGCAGATATCTAGAAATGGCTATATCCATGTATCTGCTAGACCGTTCGTGAAGGTACAACCGCATTCGAGATGACAGGTACAGTGTGCGAGATGAATATATCACCGGAGTAGAACAATTCCTCTAATTTGCGAAGGCTTTTCCTCAATCCATGGACGACATGGACATTAAGTGCCCGTATGCAAAATATCGGAACATGAAGTTTCAACCAGAATTGGATGTGACGTATCATTTATACATAAAGGGTTTCCTTCCGAATTACTACCAATGGACCGCACACGGAGAGCTTGTACCTTTAGCATTCCAAGCGGAGCCTTATGTGGAGCCTTTTATGGAGCCTTATATGAATGTCCACAACCGAACTGGTGTCGACAACGAGTACGTGAACATGGTCTTCGATGCTGCGGGGCCTAGTTTCGATCCATACAATCGTGACGCAGCTGAGGAGGCACCGAATGCCGATGCCGCAAAGTTCATGGAGTTGCTGGAGAATGCAAGGACTCCTTTATACCCTGGCTGTGAGGACCATTCACCATTAGAGGTAATCACTCGGCTCTTGAGCATAAAGTCTGACTTTAACATATCCCAAGAATGCTACAATAGAGTGCTCGAGTTGATTACCGATATCTTGCCGGAGGGTGCCAAGTTACCGAAAGATTTCTACCGCTCTAAGAGGATGGTGAGATATCTCTGGATGGGATACGACAAGATCGATTGCTGTCAGAACGGATGCATGCTTTACTACAAAGATCACAAGGATACAGAAGTGTGCGGATTCTCTGGTGCTGATCGCTACAAGCCAACTGCTGCAGGCAAGTCTAGAAGACCGACTGCTTCAATGCACTACTTGCTGTTGACGCCGCGGTTGCAGAGATTGTTCATGGTGAAAGAGACTGCCAAAAATATGAGTTGGCATAAGCGACAACAGACCGAAGGAGTATTGGATCACCCATCTGATGGAGAAGCGTGGAAGCACTTCGATCGAGCATATCCTAACTTTGCTTCTGATGCGCGTAATGTAAGGTTGGGGCTCTGCTCTGATGGTTTTACCCCATTTGGTCTTTCAGGCTCCCAATATTCATGCTGGCCAGTAATCCTCACTCCGTACAACCTACCGCCTTAGATGTGCATGAAGACACATTACATGTTCTTAACTATTATCATCCCCGGTCCGAACAACCTGAAGAGGAACATCGATGTGTACTTACAGCCGTTGATAGATAAGCTGAAGCAGCTATGGGAAACAGGAGCGTACACGTATAATGCTTCAAAAAAATAGAATTTTCAGATGCGGGCAGCACTAATGTGGACAATCAACGACTTTTCGGCTTATGGAATGTTATCTGGATGGAGCACTCATGGTCGGCTTTCATGTCCGTATTGCATGGACCGCACTAAGGCTTTTCGTTTGAGATATGAAGGAAAGCCATGCTTCTTTGATTGTCACCGGCAGTTCTTGCCGAAGGACCATTCGTACCGTAGGAACAGAACCGTATTCTGTGCCGGAGCTATGGAAAAGGGCGATCCACCGCCAATGTGGTCCGGAGAGGACATATGGGAGCATGTAAAAAAAAATCCCAAGTGCTATTGAAGATCCTATAACGAGCAGCCATTGCGAGGGATTTGGCGAAGATCATAACTGGACCAAAAGGAGTATATTCTGGGATCTGCCATATTGGAGCACAAATCTGATTAGACATAACCTTGACGTCATACATATCTAGAAGAACGTGTTTGATAACATAATTAATACTGTAATGGACGTCAAGGAAAAGACAAAAGACAATCAGAAGGCTAGATTGGACTTAGCCGAAATATACAGACGCCCTACGTTGCACATGATAGACAACGGGAAGGGAAAGCTTTTGTGGCCTAAGGTAATCTACTTGCTGGACAAGGAGGACAAAGTGAGACTTTGTAGATGGATCCAGGACTTGAAATTTCTGGATGGATACGTCTCCAATCTAAGAAGATGTGTCGCCATAAAGGAGTGTAAACTGACCGGAATGAAGAGCCATGATTGCCACGTATTCATGGAGAGGTTAATTCTTGTTGCACTTCGAGAATTATTACCGCCGGTAGTCTGGGATCTATTAACAAAGCTTAGCATATTCTTCAGAGATCTTTGTTCTTGCAAGTTGTTCGTCGATCGTTTAGAGATGCAAGAGAAGGACATTATGGTAACACTTTGCAAACTTGAGAGAGTTTTTCCTCCTGTATTCTACGACTCAATGGAGCATTTGCCGATTCATCTTATCCATGAGGCTCTTGTTGCTAGATCTGTCGGTTATCGTTGGATGTACCCGTTCGAGCGACAGTTGAACCACCTCAAGAGGAAGGTGAAAAATAAGGCACGGGTGGAGGGTTCTATTTGTGAAACATATGTCCTTGAGGAGATTTCAAACTTCTGTTCCATGTATTTTCAGCCTTATATTGCTATAAACAGAACAAGGGCTCCCAAAAATGATGACGGCTATGAAGTTGGTATTGAGGCAAAGCTGAAAGTATTTACTGCCTACGGAAAACCATCTGGTAAAATAAAAAAAAGATATCTAAATGACGAAGAGGTTAGCGTTGCAATGTTATATGTATTGCTCAACTGCGACGAGGAAGAAGTGGACAAGCTAGAGGGGTAAGTAAAATTATTTCGCGTGCTTCGTTGCTTCTGAATATAACTAATATACCTATGCTTCGTTGCTTTCCAGCATGTTTAAGGATAAGGTAACGTCCAACAATCCGTACACAACCGAGGAGGAAGTAGAACGACAAATAAGACTTCATTTTCCTTTTTGGTTGAGAGCATATATACGGACGTAGTCACAATTTACTTTTTTTGTACATTTATACTTGCACATAATAATTAAGTTTGTATCGTTTCTATGGTGCTTAGGTTGATCGTTCAGAGGCAATCCTTGAGAATGAGTATATTAAAACTCTAGCCAAGGGGCCAATTTATCAAGTGAAGACCTGGCCAAGTTACTGCGTAAATGGTTTTAGGTTCAAGTCAACAAATGTTCGAATAAGAGACGACTTCTTGGATTTGGATTCTACGAAGAATAGCTGTTTGTGCATAAAATCTTCAAACTACAAAGACGTCGACCCAGGCAATGACTTCTTTGGCGTCTTACGGAAGATTGTGGAACTGACATACAATTATGCTATAGAACCTTGTAAGATCGTCTTGTTCAGATGTGACTGGTTCGATCCGATCCAGGGTCAAGGTTGGAGAGTTGACAAACATGGTCTTGTTGACATAAATTATCGCCGTCGATATCAATCTTATGAGCCGTTTGTTCTAGCAAGCCAGGCTCAGCTAGTTTACTTTACCAGCTATCCAAAATGAGGAGCCGGGAGATCAGATTGGTAGGCAGTCTGTAAGACTAAAGCTCGAAATACCTTCGATATCGACGAGATAGCTTATCAGGAAGACGAACTACCTCTTATTACAAATATTGTCGATGTGGACTCAACGGAAGTTCCTCATGACATGTTTCATCAATTGGAAGAGGTAGAAGTAGCAGAAAAGGAAGAGGAAGTTGATAGAAGTGAAGAGGAAGAGGAAGAGGAATCGGAACAAGATGAATTTTTAGAAGAGGATTGAATATGTTTAATTTTCAGATGTTGTATGGTTTACTTTTATTTTTTTTCAGATGTAGTATGGTTTACTTTTGTTTTAGCAACGTTAATAAGCGACATTTTCAGATGTAGTATGGTTTACTTTTATTTTTTTCAGATATAGTATGGTTTACTTAGCGACGTTCCCTGGCTGTAGTATGGTATACTTTTGTTTTTTTAAGATGTAGTATGGTATACTTCTGTATTTTTTCAGATATGGCTCGACGTGGATCATTTGGTTCCGGTGCTGGTGGGAGTCGACGACCCCGACCATCTCCATCTACCACTCCTACCGACTCCTCATCCTCCCGCACTCCAGTATACACTAGCGGTCTAGTCGTCGGCAGTGCCTCCATACCCGGCTCTAGCTGTTCGAGGCTAGGGCCTTCTTCTTCTATGCAGCCAGTACCGTCGAGTATTCCAGAGGTCGACCCCACTATTGAGGATCAGGTCGAGGCCGAGGCCCACGTCGAGGTCGAGGACGATGGTGAGGCCCATACCGACGGCGAGGGCGAGGCCGAGATCGAGGGGCAGGCTGCGAGCAGGGACAGGGACAGGTGCAGGTGCAGGGGCAGGGGCAGGGGGCGGGGCAGGGGAATTGTGCCGCTCCCATTTGAGACGGATCCTCTGTGTCGCCCGGAGGGGGATCTGAGGTTGGAGATTTGGGCATGTACTCGGACCAGGCGGTAAGTAAAATTGTTGCATTTAATTTGTTTAAATTTATTATAAACTTGTTTAATAAATTTTAATTTCCATTTTACAGGTATTATCCCTCTCCCATACACCGGTCGCTGGGTACATTCCTGCGACAGAACTACGGGGGGCCCTGGATCAACTGGAGGGATGTCCCGGCCGACAGGAAGGCCTTCTGGTTTGAGCACTTTTCGGTACGTAAAAGTTTATTTCCTTTTAACATTTAGTATGTTATGTTATAACTTATGTACTTCTATAATTTTTTCAGCGGACTTACTTCTTTCCTTCCCACCGTGCCGTTGCTGTCGAAGCTATATTTTTTGACATCGCCAGCAAGCTCATTAGGGATGCGATCATCGACCAAAAGGATCGCAACCGCCGGGGAGAGCCTATTCAAGGTTGGATCTCTGCCGCCGACTGGGCGGTAATGAAGAGGAGATTCGAGGAGGAAGCCTACAAGGAGAAGTCCGTAAAGTCTAAAAGAGCGCGACAGGCAGGGTCACAGTGGTGTGGTGGATCAAGGTCTATCATGAATTTCTTCACCCATATGGTACGTATCTCGCCGTATACACATAATTAATACTTTACAGTAATATATTTCTTTCAACTTAATTGACAAATCATATAATAATTTCGTAACAGGTTGAATCGGGAGAAGACCCGAATATGGTGACCTTGTTCCTCGCCACGCACATGAAGGGGGAGTGGTTCGTAGACAACAAGGCCCGGGACACCTACGTAAGTTTTACTTAAAGCTAGTTCATTAATATTAATTTTTAGTTACGTAGAAAATTCATATAGATGTTATTTTTAGGCCGAGTTTTAGAAGTTTTACTTAATGCTAGTGCATTAGTATTAATTTTTAGCGACCATGTGAGAATTCATATATATATGTTATTTCTAGGCCGAGTTTTTGAGGCTTAGGGACGCCGGGCCGACACGGTCAGAGGAGGCTGGTGCTAGCACTTCCCAGCAGCCCCCGGCCGCCGCAGCTCAGTTAGATGACGAGCTGTGGATGAGGGCCGTTGGTGACATACATAGGGGTACGTACTCTGGTACGGGCTCCTATGGTGCCTTCATTGCGTCACAGGCCTCTGCGACCGCCACTAGTGTGCCCGGCCCCGCACATACTGAGGAGTCGCTCCGTCGGCAGTAGAGTGACGTCCTTGCAAAGATCGCAGCTCTGCGTGACGAGATGCTGGAGAGGATGGAGGCGCCACATGAAGATGATTCTGCGCTCATCTCACGCTTTGAGAGGCTGGAGGAGACTACGGAGGCGCTGCAACAGATGACCCGTGCTACGCAGGAGACTACGCAGCGGTTGGTCGAGCAGATGCAGCATTTCCAGGAGATGGCAGCGGAGCGACCGTCTGCTGGTACGCAGGGAGCATTGTCTACATCCGACGGTGCACGGGAGGACATGCTCGTCCACCTGTTGTCACCGTAGGAGTATCAGACGAACTTGACATTACGATGACAGTCATCTAGTGGCGCTCCTCCTCCAGCACCGGGTCCAGCTCCAGGCGATCAGTAGTTTTGTTTTTGCATTTTTGGACTGTACTATATTTTTTACTTTGTACGTATTTGGGGATATTCAGTTTTTTCGTTGAGGATATTGGGTTTGTACATGTTTGCGGATATTGATTTGGTTTGTTCAGGATATTATATATTGACATTGTTTGTTACGGACAGTATTTTTTCTTTATATTTTTTGTATATTCTGGAATGTAATGTGCGTGCCGGTGTTGAGTGTTCCACCGAGGGGGTCGACGAACCCAGGGATTGGATTCTGTATTTTGTGTTTTGTATTCTGTATTTTGGCTCAGGTACCAGCTCCATTTGCATTCTGGAACCTATTTTTTCATATTTTTTTTACCTTAGCGACGTTGTTAGAGACGTTATTATTCGTCGCTAAAGTTTAGCGACGTTAGTAAATGTCGCTAAAAGCGTCGCTAAATGCTGACGTGGCAACACGTGGCACCATAATCTGATGTCAGCTCGTCGTCGCCAAAACGTCACAACAGTGTCGCTAAACGGCGACCACACGATAACGTTGCCTTATACGTCGCTAATTAGCGTCAACGATCAAACGTCGCAAATAATGTCGCTAATTAGCGACGTTAATAACGTCGCCAAATAACGTCGCCCTAGCGACGTTTTGCGACATTTTCTCGTTTAGCGACACATTTTTTTCGTCGTTTCCAAAACGTCGCCCAAAACGTCGCTAAATTCACTTAGCGACGCTTTCATCGAGTTTAGCGACGTTTTGTAACGTCGCTAATCTGACAAATTTTTGTAGTGGGAGTTGGACGACCCAGGGACTTCGCTTGACGGAGGCGGTCGATGACAGATGGGGGTTCAGGTGATACGGGTTGGGTTGATAGCCGAGCACGGTGGTGCTGGTGGTGTCGGAAGGGAGCGGGTGATCGGTCGAGGTGATACGGTGGAAGTCGAAGGTGATGATGTCGACGGTGATGGCAATGGAAGGCTGTGACGGGGGTGTAGGTCCATGGGGATGCTGGATGGGGTGTTAGAGACGTGGACGGGGGATAAGCTGGCTGTTCTAGGATTGGGGATTCGATGATGTCGGGGTGTGTCCGACACGGGGATGGGGATGATGTAGATATAATATTTGGAATAAGATGTGGGAGGGGAAAACATGGACACGATGCACGTGGGTGGAAAAAAATTTATGGAGGAGTATCTGCCTATATATAGGATGTGGGAATACCCAGTTGGATAAGGATTGGGAGGATTTAAATTCCCCCGTAGATAATATCATATTAATTTAAATTCGGTTTAAACTTTAAATCAATCAAATCCAAATCAAGCATAGATAAAACCTTCACTCATTAAATTCGAATTCTAATGAAATCTTTTTCTAATTTAAATTAGCATATTTAATCAAATATTAAAATCAACAAAATCCCAAATACCATTTTCATAATTAAATAAATATAGAAATAATTAATTTCAAAAATCATAATAAATACTTAAATATTAAATCATAAAATAGTTTTTTTTATAAATAACAAAAATATTTTAATTAACGACTTTCAAATTTTGTAAAATATTTGGAATACATTTCATATAAACCTCAATTTCCAAATCACTACTTATTTTTAAACGACGAACAAAATAACTCTTTTTAAAAATAAAAATATTTATCACATTTATTTGAACATGTACTTTCCTATATAAAATAAAATTTATAAATAAAATATTTTTTCTAAAATATGTACCTCGACACAAATTCGCACTCGTCGAGCAATTACGAAACACAATTTTCGCACGCTACGCAAATACAAAAATGAGAACTCGTATGCGACGTGCAGATACGACAAATTTCATACGCGACGTACAATACGACTATGCGACGTACAAATACCAAGTAAAAATTTTGAATACTAAATTTATAAAAAAAAATTTAATAGAAATTTAGGGGGTTTGCGTATCTCTAGCTTTAGTCTTGCATACTGCTTACCAGTCAGACATCGTTGTTCTCCGTCTCGGATAAGCTGTGAAGTACACGAGCTGAGTCTGACTTGATAGGACAAATGGTTCGTAGCCTTAATATCTACGCTTGTAGTTTATATCCACAAGACCATGCTTGTCAATTTTCCAACCTTGATTTTTAATCAGATCGAACCATTTACACTTGAAAAATACGATCTTAGCAGGTTCTCTGCCATAATTATATGTCAACTCCTCAATCTCTCGCAAGATGTCAAATAAATCAATGCCTGGATCGATGTCTTTGTAGTTCAAAGATTTGATACACAAACAACTATTTTTTGTGGAATCAAGATCCAATAAGTTGTCTCTGATAGGAGCATTTGTCGACTTGAACCTAAAACCATTCACACAGTAACTTGGCCATATTTTAACGGCAGTAATTGGTCCCTTGGCAAGAGTTCTAATTGATTCAGTCTCGGGTGAAATTAGACGATCGACATGAATACCAAAGAAGCGATAGTAAGTTATTTATTGCACAGTTGCATTAGAAGAGAGTAATTACCAAGCTTCTTACATATGCGCTCAACCAGGAAGGAAAATGACGTCTTATTTCTTGTTCTAATGCTTCGTCTGATATGTAGGGTCTAACCGACCTCAACTTATCATTATATGTGCTGAAAAACAACGAAGCAACCGCTGATTAGTACTATAATATTAGCTTATACTATTACATTGAGATGACGTAAACCAGCTCATCATTAATTACTTACCCCTCTAGCTTCTCTACTTCATCCTCATCGCAATTGAGTAATATATACAACTGAGGAGCCCTTAGCTCTTCGTCATTCAAATATATCTTCTTCATTTTTATCGAAGGCTTTCCGGACGCATTGAATACTTTCAATATTCCATCATTAGATTCCTGATATTTGTCGTCATTTCTCAGAGCTCTCGTTCTATTAGTAGCAACATGAGGTTTGAAATACATCGAGCAGAAGTTTGTAATCTTCTCGAGAACATAGGATTCAAAAATAAAACCTTCAATCCGATCCTTGTTTTTCACCTTTTTCCTTTAGGTGGTTCAAATGTCGCTCAAACGGGTACATCCATCGATAATCGATGGGCCCACAACACGTGCCTCATAGGAAAGATAAATTAGCAAATGCTCCATGGAGTCGAAGAATCCAGGAGGAAACACCTTTTCAAGCTTGCACAGTGTTACCGCAATATCGTTCTCTTGCTTTTCTAGACGATCGACGAGCAACTTAGTAGAACAAAGATCTCTGAAGAATATGCTAAGCTCAGTCAACGGATTCCAAACAACCTGGGATAAGAATTCTCAAAATGCAATCGGAATTAACCTCTCCATGAATACGTGACAATCATGGCTCTTCATACCCGTCAGTTTGTTCTCCTTGAGGTTGACGTATCTTCTCAAGTTTGAAACGTAACCGTCTGAAAATTTTAGGCCTTGAATCCACCTACAAAGTCTCACTTTATCCTCCTTCTCTAGTGAGAAAATTGCCTTAGGCTGCTTCAACTTTCCATTCCTCTCCTCTATCAAATGCAACGCAGGACGTCTACATATTTCTTCCAAGTCCAATCTGGCTTTTGGATTGTCTTTCGTCTTCCCCTTTACGTACATTATAATATTAATTATGTTGTCAAACACATTCTTCTAGATATGCATGACATCAAGGTTATGTCTGATCAGATTAGTGCTCCAATATGGCAGATCCCAGAATATACTCCTCTTTGTCCGTTATGAGTGCGACCAAATTTGTCACACTTGTAGCCTTTAGCAAGCTCTTCAATAGCTCTTGGTAAATCTTTTACCTTTTTTCATATCTCGTATCCGGGCCACCTTGGCGGTGGATTAGCCTTCTCCACAATGCCGACACGAAAAGCATTCTTATTCCTCCGATACGGATGATCCTTCGGCAAAAATTATCGATAACAATCGAAGAAGCATGGTTTACCTTCGTGTTTCAAACGGAAAGCCTTAGTATGGTCCATGCAATACAGACATGAAAGACGGCCATGCGTGCTCCATCCCGATAACATTCTATAGGCTGGAAAGTTGTTGATGGTCCACATAAGTGTTGCCTGCATTTGAAATTATGCTTTCTAGAAATATCGTATGTGTTGGAACCTACTTCCCATACTGATTCAACTCATCTATCAATAGTTGTAAATACACATCGATGTTTCTCTTCGGATTATTCGGACCTGGGATAATAACGGTAAGGAACATATACGGAGTCTTCATGCACATCCAAGATAGTAGATTGTACGAAGTGACGATCACAGGCCAGCACGAATACTGGGAGCCCGAAAGTCCGAATGGAATAAAACCGTCGGAGCAGAGCACCAATCTGAAATTACGCAGATCCGAAGCAAAATCTGGATACTCTCGATCAAAGTGCTTCCATGCTTCTCCATCAGATGGGTGATCCAACACTCCTTTGATCTATTCTCGCCGATTCCAACTCATGTTTTCTGCAGTCTCCTTCTCCATAAACAACCGCTGCAACCGCGGCATCAATGACAAGTAGTGTATCGAACCGGTAGGCTTCTTGTACCGACAGACCTACCTCTAACACCGCCCTTGTAGTGAACAGCACCACAAAATTTGCAGGCATCTTCATCCTTATCGTCTTTGTAGTACAACATTCACCCATTACGACATGCATCGATTTTTTTGTATCACATCCAGAGCGATCTCACCATCCTGTTAGACCGGTAGAAGTCTTTAGGCAACTTAGCACCCTTAGGCAAGATCTCTATAATCAACCCTATCAGTCGGTTGTAGAAATCTTGCGATATGTTAAAATTGGACTTGAAGCTCAACAATCTTGTAACCACCTCCAACGGTGAATGATTCGCACAACCAGGATATAATGGAGTCCTTGCATTCTCCAGCAACTCCACTAACTTTGCAGCATCGGCGTTCGGTGCCTCCTCGGCTGTATCATGATTGTCCGGATCGAAACTAGGCCCCGTCGCGTCAAAAACCATGTTCACCCATCCATCGTTGTAAGCAGCGTGGTTATGGACATCCACATAAGGCTCCGACTCCGATGCTAAAGACAAAAGTTCTCCGTGCGCGGTCTACTGATAGTAATTCGACGTGAAATCCTTCGAGTATAAATGATATGTGACTTCCACTTCTGGATGATATTTCAAGTTGCGATATCTCACACACAGATACTTAATTTTGGTACCGTCCATGTACTGAGGGAACGCCTTGGCGAACTGCAGGAACTGTTGTACACCCTCAATAAATTTATCCCGCAAACCACACATGTCATCAGGATGACGATTGTACATCCACGAACGATACCGCATATAGTAATCCATATCTATTTTTAGATACTTCTGTAAGATAGATACATGCCCATTGTTCAAAGGCTTACAAAAGTAATAGCATGAAGACATGATTTCAAACTTAAAGACATGTGGACAACTCCAATTTCAAACTCCATTATATGGGTGGCAAACATACACTCATAGGTAAGACACTCACTATAGGATATACTATCACAGGAAGACATTCAACTGTCACATCCTAACACACTCTACGCATATACACATTATATATGTATGTATGCATACATTACCTAACCCACATCACTCACTCACATATACCCACACTCATGCACTACACACTACATCACACATTACTGTCACATTGGGACTTTCACAGGAAGTGACACCACATGCACAAGATGATCTACCACACATTACTGTCACATTAGGACTTTCTCCGATACTCTCATGATGCTTACACCAAACCTTATCCGAATTGGGTCAGTATCGGTAAAGGCTGTGACTTCTAAAACAATTTTAATAATGACACCAAACATTGTAAAACCATATACCTTTATTTAATAATGATCTTGATTTTTCAACAATTTTTTTTACTAGTTAGAATTTTTTTACTTATTTCTTTTACATCAAATCTTTATTTTCTTTCAGAATTAAGTTTGTGTCGTATCAGTGTATGTGTTCGTGTCATATTCGTGTCTGTGTCGTGTCCATGTCAAATGGCTAGTAGAGAAATGGTTAGGGTTTACCTGATTTTGGGGGTGACTAAGGAAGGGGATGGCCGAGAGAAGGAGGAGGTCGGCACGTGTAGGCGGTTGAGGAGGAGGGGTCGGTGGAGGAGTAGCACGGAGAGGAAGAGGAGGAGCACACAACAACGGAGGAAAAGGAGGAGGAGGGCGGTCGGTGGTGGAGGCGAGCGGACGGCAGATGAGGAGTAGGAGGAGGAGCTCGGTGGAGGCGGAGGAGCGGTGGGGGAGGAGGAGGGGGCGGCGAAGTAGCACAGGGGGTCGTCGGCGTTGTGGGGAACAAAATATTTTTGGGAAATTTTCGAGTGAGAATAGGGGGAAAGGAAAACCCGATCGGTATATTAGAAATAAATTAGCGATGTCAGAGTAAGACGTCGCTAATCGTCGCTGATAATAAAATCATAGCGACGTCCACCGACTTTTCTGTGACAAAAAATTTTGTTATACAAAATGTAGTCACAATATGACGCTGATAGTCGTTATGTAACGTCTCAGTCCCAAAATACTTAGAACTAAGTACGTAGACATGCTAGCTGTATACATACGAAGTATACTTCAATGTATGGAATCCCGTACGTATACATGAGCTGTAAAATGCAGTAAACCAAGATAACTAAATCTCATCCACCAAAGGATTAATATAAATCAACTATGAAATTTATCGTTTATACATGTAGTTGGATGGGGACAAATCTACTACCAACCAATTTAAATGAAAGAAAATATACAAGGTAATGATCGATAAAATGGCAAGACGAACCAAGAGCAATCATCTTCAAAAGAATAAAGAAGATCATGGCCTTGGCTAGAACACCTATGAAAATTCACAAAGCACACACCTGGAGAGATCACCAGGTCCTCAGAGGGACGTAACAAGATACATAAAGAACATGCCATATAAACTGAATATAAAATATGTAATAAAGTCATAAAGTAAGGTAAAGTGTCCCGACCATAACACGGCCCAATATTCCATCATCGAAATCGTAGACTACCCCTACAACCAAACAAGGACAAGGGGTAGTGCACTGTTCCACGATATGACATTGTCCCATGCCATAACTAAAACGAAGTGTGACATGACATTAACTATGGTCACCTAACTAATCTAGTATGCAATTTAGAAGACATCTCAATGTATGGGTAGGTAAAGGCTGACTCCCCCAGGACTAGGTAACCACTCACAACACGCACACGTCAAGTACCAATACTATCAGCCATCATAACTCGACGCTAGCAGCCTACGTGACCCATCAGTCCACATAGCTCGAGGCTAGTGACCCTCGCGACACGACTACCGTAGTACGCAGTTACTACGGCCTTTGGTTTTGGGTAGCCCATACATCAAACTGTCTTCACCCTCCCAAGGGTCACTAAAAAAAGGTAGTCCGCTAAGACTAGGTCCACATGAATATTAAAACACAAGCAAGAAAAACAATTAAAAACAAAATAAAGTAACTATGAACAGCAAGTCATGGATCCAACTAAAAATAAGCAAAAAATAAATATACAATAAATAAAGAAAGATGCAAGTAATTATAAACAGTAAATAAGGCAAGGTATCTTGCCTGATGTCCGGAGTGCGGTAAGATGAGGTCTTGGCGACGAATCAACAACAACGTATAAAGGGGAAGGTGTAGGAACAACTTCGGATGTTGAAAATAGTCTATTATCTAATTATAATTATTACTGCACCTATTACATTTATTTAGTAGATTTTGAAATTAGGATATGGCATAGGTTTTCGTATCAGCTTTCCGAAAAACTAAACGGATCGCATTTTCGTTTCTGGAATCTCCTGAAATCGCAAAAATACTGAAACACGTTTATTTTTGGGACACTAGATACTCAAACAGTTTTGCAAAAATCTATAGAATGAATTTTGTCTATTAAAATATGTTTCTGGAAATCTTACCTCGATACGCATCTTTTAAAAAAAATTGGAGGCAAAACGGAGTTCGGAGCTAGAAGATATCGTCGTTCCAAGTTGCTCTTGCTACTAAAAAGCGGGGCTGAATTCTGATGACGAATTTTTGAGTTCCTATTGGACTAAAAATAATTTCGAATTATAGTTGATAGGAAGGGAATGTATTGGGTATATATAGGTACTTATTTCAGATTTACCTCCTAAATTAGATAGGATTTGATTTAAATTGATAGGAGTTACTTTGTTATGATATAATATAGATAGGGATGCTTTCCTATTAGACTTAGGATTATGATTAACTTAAAATATAGTTCATATTTATCTAAATTATCTATAATATTATTTAAAATTACTATAGATAATAAATAGAGTTAATATTTATTTAAACAACCTTCATCTAATCTCATTTATACAAGCTAAAATATTTAATACTAAATTGACATTTATTCTATATTATGTAAATAGTGTACAATATAAATAACATGTAAAAAGTAATAAAAGTTATGAAATAAATCCTAAAATTTTGAGAAAAATTGTATAATATAGTTTAGATCCTTAATGTACTAGAAAAATAGCTTTATATATTTTTATACTAAATTCACTAATGAGCACTATACTAAATATATGTAAAATAATACAAATTATATAATAAGTCAATAAATAGTTATTTAAAAATCCAAAAATTCCATAAATATTTATTTTTAAAAATCAGAGGGTTTACAAAAGTCTTTTCTAGATAAGGACTAAGAAGAGTTTCAATTCCCCATAGATTTTCCACTATTTAATTCAAATTGATTTAAAAGTAACTCAATCAAATACAATCCAATGTAGATAGATTCTACCTCTAATTTAAACTGTATTTAAATAACTTAATTTTTTTTCCAACTTAAATCACCATAATTAATTACATATTAAATTAGCCCATATTTAATATACCTTTTTCGAAATAATATATAAATGATAATAATTAATTTTGAAAATACAAATATATATACACTCACATGCAAAAATAATACTTACATAAAATACAGTTTTTCTAAATTATTAGTTATACTTGTACTATAAAATAAAATGGCCTTTTTTAAATAAAAATAAAGTTTGGCAATCCTCGCGCGACGCATTTACAACTTCAAGCAATATAAAATATCTATCGTCTATTATTTTGAAATATTTTCTACATCTATATAATTAAAACATTTTATAAAAATATGTACTTCGCACTTATTCGCATATAACGAGAAATTTACGAAACGCAAACTCGTACGCGACGTACAAATACGAAGTACAAAAAATCAATACCATATTTATTAAAAAATCGTAGTTAAAATTTAGGGGGTTTACATCCTACCCAACTTACAAGAATTTCGTCCTCGAAATTTAGGAATAGCTAGGGTAGGAGAGAAGAAAGAGTTCATCAATACTGAAATATGATTAAATTTTTGGATGAGGCGAAGAAACGACGTTCGATACAAACATGCATTGGAAGATCGTGATTTTGATATCTGCGAAAATAAATCATGGTTATGGAATTAAAGAAGGGTCGCTAGTTAAGGTAATAAAATTATGATAACACAAATTAGAGAATAGAAAGGAATTGAATTGGTCAAAGAGAATAATTTAGACATTTAGGAGAGATGGTTTCTTGAGCGAATATAGTCGTCTAGGTTTAAGGTATTGTTAAGGAAATGATTTGAATCATTTTCAAGTTTCAAGAACGATTAGAAGGTTGCGATAATGAATCCAGATTAGAGGAAAAAGGTAACTCAAGACGGGGATAAAGTCACATTGGTTGGTCAGTGGTTAACTATCTTAGCAATCAATGGTGGACAACTAAGGGGATATCAATACGAGTGTTTCTCTTTCTAATATAGGCGAAAGATGAAAATAATAAAGAGTCCGAAGAAGATATTATCGAATACGAATAAGTGGTTCAAAGACGATTGAAAATTTTCAAAAAGAATTGCCAAGGTAGTCACGGATAGAATTCTAGAGGCCAAGTTTAATTATGTCTCCATCCACATCGAACAATATATGAAAAGCGAACCAAAGTGCACTAGGTTGATCAGACCATCATGCACCGGTTCTTATTAGACAATGTATTAGTGGGCGTCCCCAATAACACATATGTCGCGAACAAGCTCGATAAAAGAATAAGCTTGCAAAACTAAGGCTAAATTAGCATTATAAGATAGTCAAAATATAAGTAAGGAATAATAATGAAGGAAATCAAATAGTCGAAGATCCATTAAAATCTAAGTCTTGCTCGAAGTTTGGGCTTATGCAGTCGTCCTAGTATTTTCTTATCTATGGCTTGGCTGACTAGATAAGTTAGGGTCCTCTGAATTCTATAGTCTAAGTAAACTTATCAATATGGGTCACAAGGACAAAGGTTTGTTAGGTCATGAGGTATTCTACCCAACTTACAAGAGTTAAACTAGTAGTGTGATGGGACAATGGGTCAAGCAATCAAGATAAAGCACAAAGTTAAGCATTTAAGGAATTAAGTAGAAAAAAATCACATATCGGATCGAAAGAATTGAGTCGAGGTTGAGTGCCTATCCTTGGTCGAAAAATATATCGGTATCATGGTAAAGGTTATAGTCTAGTCTTTATGACCCGAAAGTCATATCATAAAATTAGAGTACCAAGGGACGTGTTTGAGTGGGACATGATATACCTACATGAAGGTGAGCTCGTCTAGGTCTTACATATGAAATTTGTTGGAAGGTAACAGCTAGTATTACACTCCAAATATCAAAGTCACGGTAAAGGACACAAAAAGATCTAAAATAGAAAGTAGGAGTTCATGAAGTGACAATTAATGCACAAACATTAAAGAAGATCAAGTTGAAGCATGAAATAAAATTAATTAAGGAATCTAGTAAAATAATTTAGGGACACGGTTTTCAGAGAGAAGATAGTCTCCTAGGTGGATACAGTCAAGGAACGATTAAATTATTTCTCAAATTTCAAATGGTTAGAAGGTCACAATAAAAGACTGGATTTGGGAAAGGTCGAGTAAGTCAAAATTGAGATATAATCACATGGTTTGGTCGAAGACTAACTATACTTGTGTATATACAACTATCTTGGTCATGGATGGAATGTAGAGTACATCTATCTCATTAGGGTGACCTTGCCTACTTCTTGGTTCTTTATCAAGATAAGATTTAATCCCAAAATTTGAGTTCCCAATATGTATTTCCAAGCTTGACATAAACTACGATATTCAAGCATAATCATAAAAAAAATTCAAGTCTTTAATAACCCTAAGATAACCCTTAGTATGACAAAAAATATATATATATATATATATTCCCTCCAATATGCACAAACCAAACTTTCTTATTCTCTAGTCGGTTGAGGTCATCCATCATAACTTAAAATTTTAAGATTCCTCTAATCAATCTCAAAATAAGCTTTATCATATCTCTTAATAAATTTTCCACAAAATTGCAATATTATAAATCTAAACTTTAAACTCAAGATTTAGATAATCTTATCAATCATGAATTATGCGACAAAATTTGAAGTTTTTTTTTCACAATTGAAATATTAAACTCAAAATCTAAATAAATTTATCAATCATAGATCGTATGAAACAGTTCAAAATTTAAAATTTTCCTCAAATCAATTTATATCCTCAAAAGATGCCTATAACCCGAAAATCATAAATATTTTCAAAATCTTCAAAATCAAAGATTTTACTCAATCTTCTATCAATCCTTTGGTGAATACTCCTAGTAGTCTCAAGATAAAATTCTCTCTGTCCTCAAAGTTGGTAATATTGCTACTACCCAACTTAGAATTAACTAATCCTTAAGATCATACTTTTAGAAAAATAAATGCCTCTATATCTTAAATAATACCTCAATGTATACTAATTGTGAATGTAATCCTTCTAGTCACGTGTTTGACCTATGAGCATATACTAGTGTAGCTATCTTCCTAACCGACATTAAGCACGAGAAAGTAAGGATTCACGATAGAAAGGGGTCAAACATGATGCAATCAAGGGAGGCAAAAGAGAGTTTGAAGTTTGGAGTCAAGAAAGAATATCAAATATATGGATGAGATCCTAGACTCTAATCCTATCTGGAGGCTCACATCGGTACAATAACATAACTGAAGTGATAAACTTGACCTGCATGGGCCACCACAAAAATATGTAACGTTCCAGTCCCAAAATACTTAGGACTAAGTACGTAGACATGCCAGCTGTATACATACAAAGTATACTCCAATGTATGGAACCCCGTATGTATACATAAGCTGTAAAATACAGTAAACCAAGATAACTAAATCTCATCCACCAAAAGATTAATATAAATCAACTATGAAATTTGTTATTTATACATATAGTTGGGCGGAGACAAATCTACTACCAACTAATTTAAATGAAAGAAAATATACAAGGTAATGATCGATAAAATGGTAAGACGAACCAAGAGCAATCATCTTCGAAAGAATAGAGAAGATCACGGCCTTGGCTAGAACACCTGCGAAAAGTCACAAAGCACACACCTGGAGAGATCACCAGGTCCTCAGAGGGACGTAACAAGATACATAAAGAACATGTCATATAAACTGAATATAAAATATGTTATAAAGTCACAAAGTAAGGTAAAGTGTCCCGACCATAACACGGCCCAATATCTCATCATCGAAACTGTAGACTACCCCTACAACCAAACAAGGACAAGGGGTAGTGCACTATTTCACGATGTGACATTGTCCCGTGCCATGACTAGAACGAAGTGTGACTTGACATTAACTATGGTCACCTAACCAATCTAGTATACAATTTAGAAGACATCTCAATGTATGGGCAGGTAAAGGCTGACTCCTCCAGGACTAGGTAACCACTCACAACACGCATACGTAAAGTACCAATACTATCAGCCGGCATAACTCGAGGCTAGCGACCCACGTGACCTATCAGTCCACATAGCTCGAGGCTAGTGACCCTCGTAACATGACTACCGTAGTACGCAGTTACTACGGCCTTTGGTTTTGGGTAGCCCATACATCAAACTGTCTTCACCCTCCCAAGGGTCACTAACAAAAGGTAGTCCGCTAAGACTAGGTCCACATGTATATTAAAACACAAGCAAAAAAAATAATTAAAAATAAAATAAAGTAACTATGAACAGCAAGTCGTGGATCCAACTGAAAATAAGCAAAAAATAAATATACAGTAAATAAAGAAATATGCAACTAATTATAAATAGTAAATAAGGCAAGGTATCTTGCCTGATGTCCGGAGTGAGGTAAGATGATGTCCTGGTGACGAATCAACACCAACGCACAAAGGGGAAGGTGTAGGAACAACTTTTGATGCTGAAAATAGTCTATTATCTAATTATAATTAATACTACACCTATTACATTTATTTAATAGATTCTGAAATTAGGATATGGCATAGGTTTTCGTATCAACTTTCTGAAAAACTAAATGGATCGCATTTTCGTTTCTAGAATCTCCCGAAATCGCAAAAATACTGAAACGAGTTTATTTTTGGGACACTAGATACTCAAACAGTTTTGCAAAAATTTATAGAATGAATTTTGTCTATTAAATATGTTTCTGGAAATCTTACCTCAATACGCTTCTTTTAAAAAAATTGGAGGCGAAACGGAGTTCGGAGCTAGGAGATATCGTCGTTCCAAGTTGCACTTGCTACTAAAAAGCGGGACTGAATTCTGATGACGAATTTTTTAGTTTCTATTGGACTAAAAATAATTTTGAATTATAGTTGACAGGAAGGGAATGCATTGGATATATATAGGTACTTATTTCAGATTTACCTCCTAAATTAGATAGGATTTGATTTAAATTGATAGGAGTTACTTTGTTATGATATAATATAGATAGGGATGCTTTCCTATTAGACTTAGGATTATGATTAACTTAAAATATAATTCATATTTATCTAAATTATCTATAATATTATTTAAAATTACTATAGATAATAAATAGAGTTAATATTTATTTAAACAACCTTCATCTAATCTCATTTATACAAGCTGGAATATTTAATACTAAATTGACATTTATTCTATATCATGTAAATAGTGTACAACATAAGTAACATGTAAAAAGTAATAAAAGTTATGAAATAAATCCTAAAATTTTGAGAAAAATTGTATAATATAGTTTAGATCCTTAATGTACTAGAAAAATAGCTTTATATATTTTTATACTAAATTTACTAATGAGCACTATACTAAATATATGTAAAATAATACAAATTATATAATAAGTCAATAAATAGTTATTTAAAAATCCAAAAATTTCACAAATATTTATTTTGAAAAATCAAGGGGTTTATAAAAGTCTTTTCTAGATAAGGACTAAGAAGAGTTTAATTTCCCTTAGATTTTCCACTATTTAATTCAAATTGATTTAAAAGTAACTCAATCAAATATAATCCAATGTAGATAGATTCTACCTCTAATTTAAACTGTATTTAAATAACTTAATATTTTTTTCCAACTTAAATCACCATAATTAATTACATATTAAATCAACCCATATTTAATATACCTTTTTCGAAATAATATATTAATGATAATAATTAATTTTGAAAATGCAAATATATACACACTCGCATGCAAAAAATAATACTTACGTAAAAAACAGTTTTTCCAAATTACTAGTTATACTTGTACCATAAAATAAAATGACCTTTTTTAAATAAAAATAAAGTTTGGCAATCCTCGCACGACGTATTTACAACTTCAAGCAATATAAAATATTTATCGTCTATTATTTTAAAATATTTTCTACATCTATATAATTAAAATATTTTATAACAATATGTACTTCGCACTTATTCGCACTTGACGAAAAATTTACGACACGCAAACTCGTACGCGACGTACAAATACGAAGTATAAAAAATCAATACCATATTTATTAAAAAAATCGTAGTAGAAATTTAGGGGTTTTACACGCTAATAGCGACATATTGCGACGTAAACTTTTTATGTCGCCGCTAAGTTGCAAAATTTTAGCGACGTTTTGATTATGCATCGCTAATATGACTTATTTTGGTAGTGTTATTTAGTTACAGCTTAAAATGCACTTGAGAATTCTATTAAATTAGAAAAATTCTTGGTACGTATCTGCTGGCCATTGTTATGCAGCTTGTGTTTGCCATTGATTGTCGTAGAACAGAACAATTTTATAGGAGAACTGAACTTGACTCACAATTACAAACTCGCTTGTACAAAAGATAGCCTAGAAACAAAACCTAGGAAAAGCAATCTAAGTACAATTGTTTAGTTTTGATTTTGGGGTGTGACGGTAGAGGCTCGAGAAAGTGCTATCAACTCTGACATACTCCTTGGACGATCGAACGCAACCTCGGCTCCAGTGAAGAAATGCTCTCTGAAGACACGAAGGGAAGAGTTTGCTTCTGAGCATTGTGTACTCTCTTGTGCGCCTCTCTGTGTGTGTATATGTCTTTGTAAGGGAATAGCACCTTGCTATTTATAGGTATTCATGAGGGATGGGTTGTACAGCCACGTGGCAAATTTTGGGCCACATCCTTGTAACTGTGCCTCGAGATTCGGTTTATAGTGGACAGCTGGGGGTTGGTTGAGATTGATCATGATCTATTTGTTGCAGTAAATCTGAACAGTCAAGACTTGGTCAATCTCTGCCACGTGTCTCAACTACTATTCTATGGCGAGCCACATGAAGGATGTATCCTGGCAGAGCCGCATGAGGGACTGTCTTTTAACCGAGCCGTATGAATGATGCCTCATGACCGAGCCGCATGAAGGACGTCTCATAACCGAGCCGTATAAAGAATATCTCATGACCGAGCCGCATGAAGGACGTCTCATAACCGAGCCACATGAAAAATATCTCATGACCGAGCCGCATGAAGGACGTCTCACAACCGGGCCGCATGAAAAATGTCTCATGACCGAACCGCATGAGAGATGCTTCATGATCGAGCCGCATGAGAAGTGTCTCATGACTGGGCCGTATAAAGAATGTCTCATGACCGAGCTGCATGAGAGATGCTTCATGATCGAGCCGCATAAGAAGTGTCTCATGACTGAGCCGCATAAGGAGTGTCTCATAGGCGATCCGCATAAAGAATGCCTTCTGACCGAGCCGCATGAGGAATGCCTTCTGACCGAGCCGCATGAAGGACGTCTCATGACCGATCCACATGAGGAATGTTTTATGACTATGTCGCATGAAGGATATCTTCTGGCTGGATGGGTATGGGGGCCCTAGGAGAAGGTGTTATGCCGAATGTCACAATTTGAGAGAGTTTCGTTTGTCTCCCTCTTGACTGATCTCCTTGTTCGAAAAAGTTTTGACGGTAGACTCCTTCAGAAGATTGTGACGCGCTTGACTGGGACAATGCGCCTGACTGGGATATCGGAGTAATGCATCTAGTTGAGAGTAGGCCATTACAATGTCTTCAATTGGCATCATATTTCTGAGATGATGTTGGAAAGGTGCAGTACGTCGCAGTCGCTGGAACACAGACTGCCTTGGTAGTGGAGCCATTGTCTTGTGGCAGCGGCAGTTGATGATGGCTTGGGTGCAGTGAGGTCCTAGAAAGGGCTCATCGCATGCCAAGGTTGCTTCTCTCTTCTTGTGTTTTTGAGTAATCACCTCTCGTAAGTTGATAGCAGATTGATCTACCTTTACATCAATTTTGTAGGCCCGGGTATCCCGAGCACACGGGTGCGTAGGTATCATATTTGCTCCCTGATCTGAGGCTAGTAAAAGCACTTGCTCTCGATCGTTGTAAGGAGACTTTTGGGACCATCATATTTTTGCTCCCTGATCTGAGGCTAGTAAAGCACTGCGCTCGATTGTTGTAGGGAGACTTTTGGGACCTTCCCTGTCCGTTTGTCGCAGAGGACTGGACACAGAAGGTTCTGTACAACTTTCCATCAGAGGCCCACATAACAGTTAGCGAAACTCTCTGATGGTCAGTAGTTGGGACAGTTGACTGGGCTTGTTGAGCCCGTACTGCCCTAGACTTCTTCGACTTAGCACCCGAAGGTGCGTAGTAGGAAGAGTCCAAGTTGGAAGGAGGAAAGGAAAGTTGGTGCCCTTTTCAAAGGAGACAATGGGACTCTGTTTATAGAATGGAGTGAGCCCTTTCTTCTTCTCATTTCCGATGTGTGACTAAAAGTAATATTTTCCATGCTTCTACCAGACCCCCTTCAAAGTTTTCAAATTAAAAATTTGGAATACTATGAATAAAAAGCATAGAAAGTAGAGTTGTTTTGGTGTGGCAATCCTATCAGAGGTAGCATGGACGTGATAGGTTTGGGTACTTCCGCTGGGGATTTTATGTGGACTTATCATCCTTGGCGTACCTTGGTTTTAGGTATGGATAATAAGTTAAGAGAGGGAACCATCATATTTACTCAGAGGTGGTGAGAACATGGTAAATATGGGGTTGATGGTAATGAGGACGTGGTGGGAGTGGACTCAGATGAGGATACATAGAACAATCTCAGAGGTAATATGGACGTGGAAGTTCTACGTAACGGGTAATGAATATCATGGAACAATTGGGTTCCAGAAGCATATGATTGTGAAAAAAGGGTACATGTACTAGAGGAACTAATACAGCATTTGTGGTTAACAAAGGACATTTGTGGAACTATTATCCTTTTTGTGTACTGGCAGTGCGAGTACGGATAATAAGTGGAGAGAAAACCAACATATTTACTCAGAGGTAACGAGGACGTGGTAAATATGGGTCTAAAGTAGAGCCTTCCTACTCAGAGGTAATGAGAACGTGGTAGGAGTGGGCCTAATGAGGATACACAGAATAACTCAGAGGTGCTATCAACATGAAAGTTCTATGTATTGGGTGGTTTGTTTGTGATGGACGAAAAAACAACTCAGAGGTAATATGGACGTAGTTATTTTTCCCGTTGGGGAATTTTGTGGACCTATTGCCCTTTTGTGCAACTGAAAATGGGAGCAAATAGATTTAAATGATATTTTGTGGACCTACTACTATTTGGTACACCGGTGGTGCGAGTAATAGATTAGGATAATTTTACGGACTTATTACTATTTTTGTGTACTGGCGATGAGAGTACTGATAATATGTGGGGAGAAAACCAACATATTTACTCAGAGGTAATGAGGACGTGCTAAATATGGGTCAAAACAAAGCCTTCCTACTCAGAGGTAATGAGGACATGGTAGGAGTAGGCCAAATGGGGATACACAGAACAACTCAGAGGTGTTATCAACGTGGAAGTTCTACGTAAGGGGTGATTTATTTGTGATGGACAAAAAAATAACTCAGAGGTAATATGGACATAGTTGTTTTTCCCCGTTGGAGAATTTTGTGGACCTATTACCCTTTTTGTGCACTGATGGTACGAGTAATAGATTAGGATAAGTTTTATGGACCTATTACCCTTCTGCGCACTGGTGGTGCAGGTAATAGATTAGGATAAGTTTTATGGACCTATTACCCTTCTGCGCACTGGTGGTACGGGTAATAGATTAGGATAAGTTTTATGGACCTATTACCCTTCTGTGCACTGGTGGTGCGGGTAATAGATTTTGAGGCAGACTCTTGGTGGAGAAAACCTATGACCAGAAAGTTCATAGATATAACCAAGGGATGAGATATGGATTTATTCGGAGTAGTCAGAGAGTAAGTTCAGTGGTACCTGAGGGTACATAACTCGACAATCTGGGAGATTTGGGGTCAGAGTGTAACTTCGGCGGTACCAGAGGATACATAACTCACAATCTGAGAGATAGTTGGAAGATGTCGTTTAGACATAATATTTCTTAAGGAACTTGCCGTTGACGGGCATCATGAAAAAGTCTCCATTTTATTTTACGAGACGGTACACGCCGCTGGAGAATACGCTCTCGATTATGTATGGACCCTCCTATTTGTGCTGGAATTTGCCGACGGTTTTGTGAGTCATGACCATCGATCTGCGAACGGCCAAGACGAGATCGCCTACTTGGAATGTCCTCTGCTTGACTTTCTTATTGAAGGCTCGAGAGATGCGTGCTTGATAGAACTCAATGCTTTGTTGAGCTTACAAGCGCTTCTCCCATTGTGCATCCAGTTGTTGGACCCATGGCTCCAATTCAAGAGGTTCGAGTAGATCCTCGTCTTCCTCTTCAATGTCAATGGATGCCATATTGATAGATAATGTATGCCTGAATATATCTCCAATGTTATTATCGGAGTCGTATGTAGGTGATTCGGATGAGTGAGAATGCCACTCGCATTCCTCATCGGAGCTCTCGGGCGTTGTTGCTGGTGTAACTTAACCGAGGCTGTATTTAGACTTGTCGTAGTAATCCCAAAGTTTTCCAGACGGGGTTGACAGCTGCAAAGGCAAACATCGACCGTTGCCATAATTCAGACTTGGGGTAGCGTCCATGTCGTACCCCTGCTTTCGAATGAAATACTTGGCTTGAGGACTATACAGGTAGAGCAGTAGACTTACAGTATCGGGTTCGAGATCAAGCTCTTGAGGCATGAAGTGTTGAGGACCTTCTTTTCGGCCAAAGATGATCGTGTAATCCCCTCCTCTTCTGTCTGGGACTAGGAAGTAGGCATCTTTAATGGGAGCAAGTCGGTTTGTGATATGGACGATTGTCACATCATCAGGAGAGGGACTATCCACCCTTGCAACCAGATACTTTGCGAGTTCTGCATCTTCTTCTGCTACCCCCTGCGTGACCGGAGGTTGGGACACTGTCTTGGACAACTTGACCACCAAGGGTTCAGCTTGTGGTATTGGCTTGCCTGAGGGTATCGGATCGACACTTGGTTGCCAGCTCGTCTTAGGAAGATAGATGACCATCGGCTCGGCAGGGGACTGTGTGTCTTTCGATTGCCTTTGAGTGGACTTTGGCAATCGGATCACCTTCGGCATTACAGAGAGCTTCGTATTTTTTTGTTGCCTTTGATTGGATTTCGACAATCGGATCACCATCGACCCCATGACAGGTTTTGGCTCCTGGCCGTATCTCGGGAGCCGTATGACCATCGGTTCCAACTACGTAGGTGAGGCAGGAGAACCGAGCACTTCTTTATGCAAGGTTGCGACGAGGGGTGCAGCATTGTCCGATTTGCGAGCCTGGAGACAGATTCTCAAGGGTTCTTCCGGCCCTGTGATGACCTCCAATTCGTCAGTTATATATTTTCGGGATTCGTCATATAGACAAGCCTCCGAAGAATAATACGATTCAACCCCTTTGAAGGGATCGATATCGGCAAATTCAGTTTTTACGAAGCCATGCTTATTGACATACTTGAAGCACTGGTGAAGGGTGGATGGCACGATCATATAATCATGTATCCATAGACGTCCCAGGAGGATGTTGTAGGAGGTGTCTGTATGTATGACGTAGCAGGTAACTTCCGTCTTCAGTTCACCAATCTGGCACTTCAACCGGATCTTCCCTAGGGGATAGCTTCTTTCTGAGTTAAAACCGCTAATGGCAGCATTGGTTGCCGCTAACCGATGCATAGGGATGCCAAGAAGTTGGAGCAGACTTTTTGGGATGATGCTTACTGACGAGCCAGGGTCGATATGCATCTGATCCACCTTGATGTCGCCTATGTACCCAGTGTGATGCAGAGGGCGATCGTACAGGTTGGTCTTAATGAGCATATCCTGCGGAGTGAACACGATGTTGGGCATTGCACCTGTACAATCATTGTCCTGGAAATCTGCTGGCGAGCTCTCCCTTGTAAGCTTGACCTGAGCCAAATAAGCGTCAGCATTCTGGAGTGCTTCGCTCAGTGCGATACGAATATTTTTGGAGAGCCTCAAGAGCTCATATAATGACAATTTTGCTGGTGTGTTAGCCAATTGTGCCAGGATATCAAAATTGTAAGGCCTCTCCAGCCCCTGAGGTGCGTCTTTATGGAGCGGCTTGTCAAAGCGGGTCTCATTTGGCGTATGCTTGTCGACCGACGGAGGCTGAGAAGGTCCTGGGCATCAGCAATGGCCGACTGACGATCTTCAGCCAAGTTACCCGGTATGGGTTAAGATTGTGCACCGGATCGGGTAACGACAACTGTTGCTTCTTCGATTTTGGCTGAGATTGTGTGGCAAGACTTAGCCTTCCCGCTCTTCTTCTTGCCGGTGGAGGATGATGCTGACTGAGTTACTTCAGGCACCAAGTCCGGGTGGACCAGCATGACCTCCTCTCGTGACGTGGAGAGGGGTACCAGCCCAGTCGTCTGGTCTCGGGAAGGTGGAAGATTAGTGACCTCCATTGTTGTACGGGGGATGGGTACTACATCATCTTGAGTCCTCATTGGAGGAAAGATGTCGAATTGGACCGACACCATATTGGCAGCCACGGTTACCTCCTCGAAATCAATAGACAGAGCCTTGGAATCGATGAGGTTCTGGATGTACCGCTTCAATTGGAAGCAGTCCTGAGTAGCGTGGTGGACGTAGCGGTGGAAGTGACAGTACTTCGGGATCTCCATCTCTGCAGGTCGAGGTTCACGTCTCGGTGGAGGGACCTGAATTCTATCCCCTTGTAAGAGCATGTCAAAGATGGGCTTGATATGGCTATCCTCGAAGGAGTAGGTCACCTAAGGCCACTGTTTCTCTACCTGCTTTGGTTCAGGCTTCTGGGTTGTATCGGCAACCATAGCCTATTTGCCTTTGGTGTCCCGGTTATTAGAGGAACCACCGCCATTGTTGTTGTTGGTATTAGGGCGTTTGTCCTTATCCTCTCCATCCGAGATATGCAACCCCAGTTGGCAAGCCTTCTTCAATTTTGCTTCTGCGCTAGTGGCACTGATGATGAAGGCCTTCCAGTATTTAAATTGATCTTCGTCCATCCAGAGGCTGATTGTGGGGAGCAACCTCTTTTGGCAAATCTCAATTAAAGAAGAGTCTGGGTTGCCAGAGGGCAACTTCATCGCGGTTTGGCAAAACCGCTCGATGTAATTCCTTGTCAGTTCTTTTTCTTCTTGAACAACGTCCATGAGGTTTGACATCGTCACATCTTGTCCCACCTCGTAGAACCTTTCCAAGAATATATGTTTGAAGGCGACAAAGGAATGGATGCAGTTATCCGGCAGGTTGCGGTACCAATCGAACGCGATCCCCTTCAATGCCCCGATGAATAATCGCGTGAGGATGGCATCGTCATGCGGCAAATGATCTGTTGTGACCTCGAAGTAGGTCATATAATGGCTCGTAGAGGTCTTTCCGTCATATGGATTGATATTGAATGGTTTGTATCGTGGGGGGAATGGGACATCTCTCCATGCAACGGTATACGGCTGTCGTATCCTGAGGTCCAGAGAGAATTTTCGGGCGTAAAATATTGTACGGAGATCCTGGACTTCTCTTCTCGCCTCTCTAGCTTCTTCTGCAGCAGTAGGAGCTGATATTCCGGGTGGATTGTTGTCCGGGGTTGGCACGGTCGTGTTTGAGTTCGCATTGACGGCGGGACCCAAGCTTGTTTGACCAGGTGTCCTTGCTTGTTGAGCCGGTAGGGCAGCCTTGATCTCGTCCACTGACTTAACCAAGGTTTGGAGTATGGCCTCAAGAGTGTTGAGGCACTGCCAATCACTGGGACCGTCTTGGTTGTCATCAGTCATGAATACCGTCCTCACATGAGGAGAAGTGGAAGGAACTGTAGAAGATGTGCCATCCGAATCATACCCTCGCGTAGAGAAGTCGCCGGGGTATGTAGGAATATTCTCCTCTGGTTCGGACTCGGAGGAGGTGCTACCCCCTACATAGGAGTTTGCCTCGTCTTGGATGTTTTCAGGGACGTCTGAGTCTGTTGTATCTGTTGGGGGGATTGTTTCCCCTGGTTCATCTTCTTGAAACGCCGGATTGTTGTGGATGTTTCGAGGAGTGCTACCCCCAGCTCCAACTACCCCCAGAGATGTAGATGACGAATCTCCAAGTGATGAAGATTTCGTCTTTGAGCGGGTACGTTGATAAACCCCCTCCTGTGACGGCTGTGGACAACCCCCTAGATGAGAGTTTCTTGGCCGTGCTGGTTGAGATTGTCGGGCTGGACATATTTATTTTCTTCCCTTCCTTGCCGGTAGGGACCCTCCGGGTAGAATTACAGGAGACGAAAAGAAGCGCCTTGTCCCCCAATCTTTATTGTAGGACCGGTCCTGGCTGCTGTAGTCGTTGGAAGACGGACTGCCGGTCCTCTTGTACTGCTGTCTTGTTGCAGCAGCAATTGACAATGACTTGAGTGCAGTGACGTCCATGGAAGGACTCTTTGCACGCCAAGGTTTTTTCTCTTTCCTTGCGCTTGTGAAGGATCACATCTCGCAAGTCAAGGACATTTCGATCCACCTTTGCACTTATTTTGTGGGCCCGAAAATCCTGAGCACACGAGTGCGTAGGTATCATGTTTGCTCCCTGATGCGGGGCTAGTAAAAGAACTTGCCCTCGATCATTGTTGGGAGACTCTTGAGAACCACCCTGTCCGTTTGTCGCCGGGGGCTAGATACGGGCGGTTCTGTACAACTTTCTATCAGAGGCCCGCATAACAGTTAGCTGAACTCTCTGATGGTCAGTAGTTGGGACAGCTGACTGAGCTTGACGAGCCCGCGCTGTCCTAGACTTCTTCGCTCTAGCACCCGAGGGTGCATAGTAGGAAGAGTCCAAGCTGTGCCGCATAGAGTCCGGCGCATCCTCATTGGGGCTTCTGAGGTCAGGCCCGCATGAGAGGCCATCGAAGACTGAACTCGAGCCGCATAGGGCGAATGGCCGACGGCTAGGATTGGATGCCGCATAGGTCATTTCCCTGCGGCTGGAATTGTTGGCCGCGTATGTATTCTTCCTGCGGCTGGGATTGGTGGCCGCATATGCATTCTTTCTGCGGCCCATACCCTTATGCAGCTTCTTCTTGGACCGCATGGAGTTCCCACTTACCCCCGCAAATCCAGCATCGTAGTGTTTTCTTTTGCCGGATTTGGGGACAGCAGGGTCCTCTGTAACCTGAAGTGGGGCCGCATGTGAGTCTTCTTCGCCGTCTTGAGCAGCAGAGAAAGCTTGTTCCAGAGCTTGGGGAGAGGCAACGGTTTCGGGCCTCCACGCCCTGCGGGCCTTCTTCGGGCTGGCTCACTTCTGGATTGGGCTAGTGCTCCCATCGGAGAGCATCTCTTCAAACGCTTGCTTGTCGAAACAAACAACAAGCATTTGTTGCATGGAGCCGACTTTGGCTGCGTCCGATTGCGTCACCAACTTATCAGCAGTGAAAAAGTTAGTCCCCAGCAAAGTCGCCATCGTGTTTGCCATTGATTGTCGTAGAACAGAATAATTTTATAGGAGCACTGAACTTGACTCACAATTATAAACTCGCTTGTACAAAAGAGAGCCTAGGAACAAAACCTAGGAAAAGTAATCTAAGTACAATTGTTTAGTTTTGATTCTGGGGGGTGACGGTAGAGGCTCGGGAAAGTGCTATCAACTCTGCCTTACTCCTTGGACGATCGAACGCAACCTCGGCTCCGGTGAAGAAATGCTCTCTGAAGACACGAAGGGAAGAGTCTGCTTCTGAGCTTTGTGTACTCTCTTGTGCGCCTCTGTGTGTGTGTGTGTGTCTTTACATGGGAATAGCACCTTGCTATTTATAGGAATTCATGAGGGATGGGATGTATAGCCACGTGGCAAATTTTGGACAATATCCTTGTAACTGTGCCTCGAGACTCGGTTTATAGTGGACAGCTGGGGGTTGGTTGAGATTGATCATGATCTGTTTGTTGGAGTAAATGTGAACTGTCAAGACTTGGTCAATCTCTGCTACGTGTCTCAACTACTATTCTGTAGCGAGCCGCATGAAGGATGTATCCTAGCTGAGCCGCATGAGGGGCTGTCTCATAACCGAGCCGTATGAAGGATGCCTCATGACCGAGCCACATGAAGGACGTCTCATAACCGAGCCGCATGAAGAATGTCTCATGACCGAGCCGCATGAAGGACGTCTCATAACCGAGCCGCATGAAAAATGTCTCATGACCGAGCCGCATGAAGGATGTCTCACAACCGGGCCGCATGAAGAATATCTCATGACCGAGCCGCATGAGAGATGCTTCATGATCGAGCCGCATGAGAAGTGTCTCATGACTGGGCCGTATGAAGAATGTCTCATGACCGAGCCGCATGAGAGATGCTTCATGATCGAGCCGCATGAGAAGTGTCTCATGACTGAGCCACATAAGGAGTGTCTCATAGGCGATCCACATGAAGAATGCCTTCTGACTGAGCCGCATGAGGAATGCCTTCTGACCGAGCCGCATGAAGGACGTCTCATGACCGAGCCGCATGAAGGACGTCTCATGACCGAGCCGCATGAAGGACGTCTCATGACCGAGCCGCATGAGGAATATTTCATGACTAAGCCGCATGAAGGATATCTTCTGGCTGGATGGGTATGGGGACCCTAGGAGAAGGTGTTGTGCCGAATGTTACGATTTGAGAGAGTTTCGTTTGTCTCCCTCTTGACTGATCTCCTTGTTCGAAGAAGTTTTGACGGTGGACTCCTTCATAAGATTGTGACGCACTTGACTGGGACGATACGCCTGACTGGGACATCGGAGTAATGCATCTAGTTGAGAGCAGGCCATTACAACGTCTTCAATTGGCATTATGTTTTCGAGATGATGTTGGAAAGGCGCAGTAGGTCGCAGTTGCTGGAACACAGACTGCCTTGGTAGTGGAGCCATTGTCTTGTGGCAGCGGCAGTTGATGATGGCTTGGGTGCAGTGATGTCCTAGAAAGGGCTCATCGCACGCCAAGGTTGCTTCTCTCTTCTTGCGTTTGTGAGTAATCACCTCTCGCAAGTTGATAGCAGATTGATCTACCTTTGCATCCATTTTGTGGGCCCGGGTATCCCGAGCACTCGGGTACGTAGGTATCATATTTGCTCCCTGATCTGAGGCTAGTAAAAGCACTTGCTCTCGATCGTTGTAGGAAGACTTTTGGGACCATCATATTTGCTTCCTGATCTGAGGCTAGTAAAGCACTGCGCTCGATTGTTGTAGGGAGACTTTTGGGACCTGCCCTGTCCGTTTGTCGTAGAGGACTGGACACGGGAGGTTCTGTACAACTTTCCATCAGAGACCCGCATAACAGTTAGCGGGACTCTCTGATGGTCAGTAGTTGGGACAGTTGACTAGGCTTGTTGAGCCCGCACTGCCCTAGACTTCTTCGACTTAGCACCCGAAGGTGCGTAGTAGGAAAAGTCCAAGTTGGAAGGAGGGAAGGGAAGTTGGTGCCCTTTTCAAAGGAGACAAAGGGGCTCTATTTATAGAATGGAGTGAGCACTTTCTTCTTCTTCTTTCCGATGTGGGACTAAATGCAATATTTTCCATGCTTCTACCGCTTGGTCCCATATATTCTAGGACTGGGGCAGGACAAGCAAGAAGGTGAAAGCTAGAGATGTCTAGAAATATCTAGAGAAGCACTATAAAACTGACGAGAAGATGTCAAAAATCCATCTCGTTGAGAAGTTCTTCATCATGCAATTTGAAGATGGAAAGACCATGTTGCCACAAGTCAAAGAACTTCAGAAGTTGCAAATGAAGTTGGAGGAAGAAGGCATGAAACAAGAAGACAAGTTCATGGTAGGTGCGATAGTTACCAAACTTTTTCTAGGTTAGGTCACTTTCAAGACTGACAAGTACCGCAAGAAGATGGAAATCCAGCTCGAGAATCTCCTATACTGGATTCATATTAAAGATGAAGCCAGAGGTCAGCAGAAGATGGACTCAATGACCAAGCAGTTTTCTAAGGCTAATATGGTACAGTCTGGTGATCACAAAGGGAAGCAGAAGGCTTCCTTCAAGAACTAGAAGAAGGACTTTAACCAACTGAAGGTTAAGTCGGCTCCTTTCAAGCCCAAGCCCAAGACAAATGTGACCTGCTACAACTGTAGCAAAAAGGGACACTTCAAGAAGGACTGCAGGTCCAAGCCCAAGCCGAAAGATCAAGGTGAGCTTAATCTGATTGCTGATTGCACAGGTTGAACCTGATGGCATGGACACTGACTGGTGTGGACAATGGTGTATCTTTCCACATGTGCTGAAGGAAGGAACTGTTCACGAAGTGTGAGCCTACTTATAAGAAAGTCTTTATGGCGAACAATACTCGAGCTGAAGTTCAGGGGATCGGGATAGTGGTACTGAAGCTGACTTTGGGAAAGTTACTCTAGAGAACGTAAAGCACGTGTCGATGATTGCCAAGAGCCTGGTCTCTTGGAGTCTATTGTGCAGGGCGGGCTTGAGGATGGACATCAATGTTGTCCTGATGGTGATGTCCTATTAAGAGTTTGCTCAGCAAAGCTTTTTGTATCGAATGAATGTTTAAGCTGCAACTTGTAACCTCTTATTGTATTAATGCAGTTGCTACCTCTGGTTACTCTCATGAGTTATGGCATAATAGACTAGGACATGTTCGTTGTAAAAGAATTAACAAGATGTCTAGTCTAGGCCTTATCACCAAATGTGGCGGTAAGGAGTTAGAGAAATGTGAAGTATGTGCTCAGACAAAAATCGTAAGGAAGCCGTTTAGAAGAGTGAACATGAGTACTGACCTTCTGGAGTTGGTACACTCAGACTTATGTGACTTCAAGTAATCCTTCATAAAAGTCGTGATGAAGTATTTTATTACTTTTATCGACAATTTCTCGAAGTACGCATTCGTATATCTTCTCAAATTGAAAGACTAAGTGTTCTAGAAGTTCAAGGACTTCAAAGTTGAAGCTGAACATCAAACTGGTCAACAACTCAAGAGACTTAGAAGTGATCGAGGCGGAGAGTAACGTTCATTAGAATTTGTATCGTTCTGTAAATAATATGGAATTGTCAATAAAATGACTGCTTCGTATTCTTCTCAATCCAATGGAGTTGCATAAAGGAACAACATAACGTTGATAGATATGATGAATTCGATGCTTTTGACGGCAGAACCTCCTAAGTGCTACTGGAGAGAAGAAGTGCTTACGGCTACATTCATTCTGAACAGAGTACCATTCATGATATCTAATATTACACCTCATGAACTATGGTTCAAGGCCAGACCCAACTTGAATTTCATTCGAGTGTGGGGGTACTTGGCGTACGTGAAGCTTCCGGATACCAAGATTCAGAAGCTAGGAATGATGACCACGAAGACCATATTTCTAGGTATGCCGATAAGAGTGATGTTTGGAGGTTCCTTGATATTGAATCAAATCATATCATTGAATCTCGTGTCGCAGAGTTATTTGAAGACAAGTTTGCTAAGGATAAGAATAGTGCTCTTGCGGATGTTTCGGAGAACATTGTTAGTGCCGAAGAAACTAGTACTTCTCAGGATGTTGCAGTCTAAGAAGAAATGCAGAAGAGACCATATTTGAAACAGAACTCGTTGAGCCTCAAGTGAAGCGAGTAAGGAAGCCGAAGGATTAAAAAGATGACTTTGTTACCTATCATGTGAAACTGATCCGCTTACCTATGATAAGGCAATGAAGACCAAAGATGCTATTTTCTGGAAAGAGGCAGTCAATGACGAGTTTGACTCCATAACTTCCAATAATACATGGAAGTTGGTCGATCCGCCTGAAGGAGCTCAACCCATCTGATGCAAATGGATATTCAAGAAGAAGATGTGGGCTAATGGAACTATTGCTAAGTTCAAGACCCGGTTGGTAGCCAAGGAATTTTCTCAGAAGCAAAAAATTGACTACTTTGACACGTATGCTCCCGTGGCGAGGATGACTACTATCAGAATCCTGATTATTGTAGGTGCTACCCATAAGCTGATAATTTAGTAGATGGATGTGAAGACAACATTTCTTAATGGAGAACTGACAAAGGAGATTTACATGGAACAGCCAGAAGAATTTGTCGTCAAAGGTCTTGAAGACAAAGTCTGCAAGTTGGTAAAATCTCTGTACGGTCTGAAGCAAGCTCCCAAACTGTGGCATAAAAAGTTTGACAGAGTCATCAGGTCGAACGACTACAAGGTCAGCGAGACAGATAAGTGTGTTTACACCAAGGTCGTTGAGGGCAGAGGGGTAATCGTTTGTATGTACGTGGATGACATGCTAATCCCAGGTATGGTTCTAGAATGTGTCATGAAGACGAATAAGTTTCTCTTGTCCAAGTTCAGTATGAAGGACATGGGAGAAGCTGATGTCATCCTAGGGATTAAGATAATCCGGACGGAAGCTGGGCTGGCTTTATTGCAAGCTAACTACAAGGAAAAGATGCTCACATGCTATGGTATCTGGATCTTCCAGGAATCGATACTCCTTACAGGTGTGATCAGAAGCTGAAGCCCAATTCAGAAAAAAATGTCAGACAGCTGGAGTATTCGAGCGTTATCGGGAGCTTGATGTATTCTATGAATGCCACCATACCTGATGTCACTTTCGTTGTAGGCATGCTGAGTTGATTCACGAGCAATCCATGTATTGATCATTAGAAAGCTTTGAAGAGAGTCATGAGATATCTCAAGAGAAGTTAGAAGTTTGCACTATGCTACAGCAGTTACCCAGCAGTGGTAGAAGGCTTCAGTGATGCAGTTTGTGCTCAGAAGAAGAGAGTGAGAGGTCCACCGGAGGATATAACTTCTCTATGGGAGGTGCTGCTATATCGTGGAAGTCGAAGAAGCAGACCATGCTCTCTCACTTCTCCATGGAGTTTGAGTTCTTTGCACTATTTATTGCAGCAGATGAAGCAGAATGGCTTTACGAGCTCATGTTTGATCTTCTAGTGGTTAGAGCACAGATTTCTGCCATTTCGGTGTACTACGACAATCAGGCGGCTGTAGCGGTGGCATCGAATGATCTCTTCAATAGCAAAAAGAGGACTATGCATCTGCAGCACAAGGCACTGAATGATCGCATCAAAGGAGGCATCATTCAAGTGGTTGATGTTCGAAGTCAGGATAATCTGGCGGATCCGTTCATAAAGGGACTCAAGCGCCAGCTGGTCGAGGACATAACAAAAAAGATGGGCTTGAAATAACTCTGATATTATGTTTGTATAATCGTATCATTAAGTTTTATACTATTAGTTCAAAGAGAAATCTACTAGGCATTTAGCTTTTGGTTCAGGGGAGAACTACTAACTGAAAGAATATCAGGTACAGTGGTTATCCCTTCGGGATATTGTTAGGATATTATCCCTCCACTATAGTCTACTAATAGTTCTTGTAACAGAACTTGTCCTATGAGAGGTTGGCTAGTAGTCTTAATGAGTTCCCAGGCATTGTGGATGCCTGGTGTGCTTGACAAGAAGCATGGGTGGCTCAGCACTTCAAAGGAGCAAAGTACTACATGCTACAGTGGGTGACACCACTATTAGGTACTTTGACAAGGGTAAAGCTTCCGCTTCAGGCCAAGACACAGCGACATAACACCACACATAGACAGGTAGTCTAGTGCTGAAGAATGAAGAGCTGTAGGCAATACTACAAAGATTCTAGTGACCTCATGCTACTGTGGTGTCACACCACCAAGAGGTACCTTGATGGCGTAAAGCCTCGGCTTTAGGCTATGTCACAGCGGCATAGCACCGCATAGAAGCGCAAGGTTTCCTGTTGAGTAGTATAGCACTACAAAGAGGAATGTGACCTCATGCTACTATGGTATGACACCACCAAGAGGTACCTTGATGGCGTAAAGCCTCGGCTTTAGGCCATGTCACAGCGGCATAGCACCGCATAGAAGCGCAAGGCTTCATATTGAGTAGTATAGCACTACAAAGAGGCATGTACCTCATGCTATAGTGGTATGACACTACAAGAGGTAGAACCTCGGTTTTATGCCATGTAATAGCAACGTAGCACCGTAAAGAAGCACAATGCTTCATGCTAGATGTGGGATGTCTTTTGAGGGTAAACTTGTAGACACCCAAGATACATACACCGAGACCAGATCAGAACAGGGCCTTTAACGTACGACCGGAGGCGCAGCTGATGTCATGCTGTGAGTAGGAAGAATGATAGCTATGGTGCAGAATTTAAGGCCCGGCCCATTCTTGTATCGTACTGTTGTTTGACCCATGCGGGAAGATTCAAGTCGAAGCGACATCTCTTCTAATGCATGATGGCAGTCATTGTGAGGAACGCTCAACTATATATTTAGATATATGTGAGAGATTGTTGGTATTTTCTACTTTTCTTTAGGAACTTTTAGTGCCACATTGTAAAACCATAAAAGTGTATACCTCAATATATAGCTAGGCTTGTGTTAGAGTATGCACATGGAGTATGGTGGCCGATGTGGGTTAATTTTTCAAGAGAGTTAAGTATAAATCATAAGGAACAAACCTTTGTTTTGTCACCACATTTGGGTCCCATAGGAGCTAAGTCACATAGGGCTTAGCAACTCGGACTCGGATGAAGGGCACAAAGTGGCACTTTGATTGTGCATTTTGTACTTTATACTTAGCACGTCAGCATCGTCGTATGGCGCTCGTACCCTCCTTTTATGTGCGAGTTGCATGCACAGTTTCTTGCTAAGGCACATGCGTTAGGCGCTATGCGTCATGGCGTCTATGCGTCTCAGTGCTATGAGTCATGGCGCTATACGTCTAGGCGTGTAGTGCCCCGTCCCGCAAAGTCAATCGATGGAATCCAAATGCCAACGGCGTTGGAACTTAGCCTTGCAACGGCTACTCGAAGACTCGCTCGTCCGAGGCGACTCCTCGCACAGGTGGGGTAGTTTCGGTAAACTTGCTCCATCTTAGCCTTCGCATAATAAATCGTGTTTTCAACTTGCACAAGTTAGGCTTGATTATAAAAGTGACGCACCAACATAGCTAAGGGAATAATCCCGTCCCGTCGAAATGTCTTAGAACATGGAAAATGGTCCCACGGTCAACATAGAAGTCGGCTCAGTGTGCTTTAAAATGACACTCGATCCTTCGTTCCCGTGGCTTGGGAGAAGGATGTTGGCTCAAGTTGCTAAGTTGCCCCAACACTTGATTTAGCCTAAGTCTTAGGTGTCGCCCGCATGAATGCTTAATAAAGCATGTACGGTCTTGTCCCGCAAGGCTTGGCATAGCCTTCGCACGTCCCGCAAGTTAAGTTGTCTCGTACGGCTCGCTGGCTTAAGTCTAGGCACCCAAAATGTTGGTTGTCCAAGTCGATCCCGTGCCTAGCACGTTCCCTAGACGCGTAGCTCGGCGTAGCCTTTGCTCGTCGAGTCGTTGCCCGAATAAGTTAGACAAGAGTTGTGCTGGGCTATCGAAGCCATTTCTAGCACTGTCCCGCTCTAGCTGCGGTTGTCAAGTCGCATAGCCCCTTGAGAATAAGGCTCGTTGTGTAAAGTGTATGACTTGAGCGTTAGCGTCACCTAGAGAACCAGGTCTGTCTAAGGCACGGGCTACGGTCGGTTTAGTGAAAAGCTTGCCACGAACAAAGGAAGTCCATGCGACTTGTTGTCGCCGAGATCGGTCCTGCAACTTGGAAGTCTCGCCATGTCTTGATATGTCCCGCACACGAGATCGGTCCTCCGGCTTGGGAGTCTCGTAAGTCTTGATAGAAAGAAGGAAAAGCATGTTCATGTTAAGGAAAGACTGGTAGATCGAGTTTAGTCTTGCATGGTCATGGACAACTTGTCGACAAGGTGTAGTCTTCTCGAATGATTACCGGGGCGCCGGAATCCTTCGGCCCGGGAGAAGCGAGTGTGGCTCAACCTGCATGCCGGATAACCGCATGGGAGTATCGGCGCTTCCGGGGCTAGCTACCCTTAGAAGGGCGGACCGATACCCCCGCCGAGCCAGTCCAAGATAGCTTAAAATTGCTAGTGACCACCTCATGTAGATGCGTCGGCAATAGCGGCACATCGCATGTATGCCTTTGGATTAGGTTTAGAACTGGAATCATGTCTAGTCAGTAACACAAGGTCTGGGCCTAAAAAAGGGCTGCAGCATAGGCACCGTGCTTGGCACGATAGATGGCGTCGGGGATGTTCATAAAAGTGATACTATGGTCCACAAGTCTTGTCTAAGTTAGCAAATGGGTCTAACAGGAAGGCCGCAAGGCGGTAGCACGATAAGTCTTGATAACTTGCGAGGCGTGGCCTCATCTTGAAGCACAGACAAGTCTAAGAAAGGTCTAGAGGCACGGCCTGCACGAGTCGTCCTATTGCCGTCCTTGGCACTTGAATCGTTGGCACGAGAATTGGTCTAGTGGCACTAAAGTTTAAGTAAAGGTCTTGGCTCGGCCGAGTTCGTATGAGTTGCTCCTCGGCATAGCTTCGTCTTGAATATGTCTAAGTTGCAAATAGAATGTGGCACGACCCTGCCGTCCCGAGTTGAAGTTTGGTCAAGTACCTAGGCGATGAGGCACTGCCTCGATCGTAATACACGTTGGCATTATAGCACGACCCCGTCGATGCACGACCTTGTCGTTGCATCGCTAAGTATAGACCGAGACGTCTTGTTTAAAATGCATCCTAAGGCAAGACTAGAAAGACAATTGAAAGGGTTTAAGCTGCACAAAGTAAATAAAATGTGTCGATTATGTATGGATGGGCGAGAAGCTCACTCCACCAGTACAGTGGTACTGACACCCACACAGTATTTCATGTGCAGGCACAGGTAGAAGCTCGTGGCGTGGAGCTCGCTTGGATGCGTCGAGGTTCGGAGTTCCTTGGCGAGTCGAAGCGTGCGGCCGCGTGACCTGAAGACTTATACAGGACATAATCTATGGACATCGCCTTCCGAAGCCTCCGCTGGCGCAAGCATTGTAATCGAGAGATGAGAGAGAGCAGAGTGACTTATAATCGAGAGAAAAGTGAGCACGAGAGACTTGTAATTTGGCCTTGCGCCCACAAATGTAATCTTATATTCAATATCAATAAAGAGCTTCTTTGCAATGACTTGTGTTCATGTGTTCTTCTTTAAATTCCGCTGCAACGTATTCAATGTTTCTGCTTGGGACTTCTGTGCGATGACCCCGTCGCCGCCGATGTAATCGGCCGTTATGGAACTGCCTTGCACGAGCGCAATCTAGGCTCGTGCGGCATCACGCCTTAGCGAGGACGATCGCTCCTACGGGAGCGGGGCGTGACAAGGCGGCTATGAGTCTAGGCAGCTATGAGTCTAGGCGGCTATGCGTCTCGGTACTATGCGTCCAGGAGCTATGCGTCTGGTGCTATGCGTCCAGGTGCTATGCGTCTTGGTGCTATGCGTGTAGAGCTATGCGCCTACGCGTCTATGCGTCTAAACGCTAGACGCATAAGCGTGGTTAATTTCGACGCTGTCAGTATGCGGCGTGGGCGACGCACGTGGCTCTATTAGTAGACGACAAGAGCGGCGCTATCGGCATGAGACACGCTGCTGTGTGGACGGCTGTGTCGGCAACTAAGACCCAAATTTTGTGGGATTTGATTGGCCGAAGCGTATGGGAACATAAGCATTATTATGCGTCCATAGGTGTCAGCCTGCTCTATATAAAGAGCACCACTCTTTCGAGTTGGACATGAGAAGGGAGAAAATCGAGAGTCACAAATCACTTTAGAAGGGTGATGCGCCTTTGCTGTTGCTGCCAGTGCCCATAGGCGCATAGAGCTTTTCAAGCTCATTCGGAGTTCCAAAGTCAATCAAAGGGTGACGAAGAGCATCCCAGAGGTTCATACTTGAACTTGCTGGTTCCTTGGAGCAAATCAGGTGTTGGCCGAATCTTGCTTTGAGCACCGGTGACTTGTTCATCCCAGCGAGGAGTTTCTCTTTGTGTCTTTCTTTTGTTGTTTTTGTTCTATCTCGTTGTAGCGTTGGCGAATGTATAAGAGGAGAACATTTTTTTCGTTTGTTGTTTTATTTTGTATTTTCTTGAAGTCAATTTGTAACCTTTTTTAGTGTTTCATTTAAGTTGGCTAGAGTGCAGACTTATGTCTCGCAAAAACTCTACGCCTCTCTTGGTATTGGCAAGAGTTCAGACTTTGTTTTGCGGAAACTCTTACCTTGGATCTCTCCTATCCTTAGATTACTTTGGGACTAACATATACTACCCATGAATATAGATATTTGAAATCTATTGTATAAGATATGTGTCCAAATCAAGGTCTGGAGTATCGGAATCAGAATTGGCTTGGGATCCTTATGAGTATTGTTAGTGGTTTTGACGGTGTCATCTATTCCGAATTGGAGTTTCTAAGTTTGTGGTTTCAAAAAAAAAAAAAAAAAAAAAAAAAAAAAAAAAAACCAAAAAATGATAAGGAACTATTTAGAAACTATTCTTTTTGATATATTTAGATATAATCTAATGTATTATTTGTTTTTTTTCCTAATATTGTTCAATGAAATAATAATCAAAATTGTTGAATTAATGACACACATTCAATATTGTTAATTTTATAGGTTTTCAGGCCAAGCATCCCACACAATAGATAGTTTCAATTAAATAATATTAAGATTTATGAACGTTATACAAAAAAAAAAAGAAAAAAAAAAAAAGAGGAGAGAACATGAAAATCTGATAGTGCTACTTCAAGACATGACAAAGCAATGTTTTTGTATGCTTGCGAGAAATTTTCAGGCATGGAAATGACATTTTTCAGCCTTATGACACTCGGTACTTTGGACTTCAGAATATATGAGTTTAATTAGATACAAAGACAGGAAATGACCTTTTTCTGAGCATATGTAAGTTGTGTAATTACACATGGCCCCAAATACTGGAAGATCTAAAAATAATAATAATAAAGTTCCGTATATATTATTAATGTAAAACAATTTATTTTTAGATTTAGCTCTCCTTATTTTTTAGAAACTATAATAATAGAGGCTCTTAGGACCATGGAAGTAAGAGTTTACCTGTTCGCTTTATTTATACTTCGTATTGTTCCTTTCTTAACTATTTTGAATATTTCGTAGATCACCGAAACTAACTATATTCCTAAGTTTTGATCTATTGTACACAGGGCCGGCCCCGCGGTTTGGGTTGCCTTAGCCGGAGCTAATTTTTGTTGCCCTTTATCCTTATTGAAAGATAAATGTTTAACTTGAATTTTTGTTGGACCGGTCCTAACAAAACTAAATGGCCTGGAGGGTTGCCCTATGGAGGGGGGTTGCCCAAGCCCGAAGTCTTGTCAGGCTTACCCCAGGGCCAGCCCTGATTGTACACCATGAAAATTTGTTGAAGTAAAATGGTAAGTCCGAATTTTTATTTGGTTAAATATCATGGCTATTTTGCTTCTCATGTGCCTCAATTTGCGTTGCTCGAGTTGGCAAGAACTCCTGGAGTTGCTGCATAAAATTTTCCAGTCACGTATTTGGAAATTCCTTGTAAATAAATGCAGTAGAACTGGAGAGTAGAGAGTAGCATCTTCGGATGGATCTCAAACTACTCAAAATAATGCACTGGGCATACATTCTTGTAGTAGTTACAGTAAAGGTTATATACTGAAATTTGTAACAGGATCCACACCAAGAAGTATCCATATTATTGCATATATTCTTAAAATTTCCTCACTTCTATGTTATGAGAGTTTCTCGTTTATGTTCTTCCGGAGGTTCATACAATCAGAGAAGCAGAGCACTAGATATAACTACAGTTACAGCAGATGAGTTCAGCGTCGACTGGTCTTTTTGCTGAAACTGATCCAATATGTATGTACAGAAAGCATACTTCATTAGTGGTATCAGCAGTAGTTTACAGTAATACAAAGTGCAGGTACGAAAGCAGGGATTCTCAGTTATGCCTCTTCTCATTGTAGTAAGATCACATGATCACTCTTGGCCCCGGCATCGGTATCGGTAACGGTATCGGTGAGCGATTTTCTTCTTCGGCTTCCCCATTTGGTACCGAGAAGGGGGGCTCCGTCGTACTCCCCAAAGCCGGTTATCTCGACTCCGTCTCTGCCGTTGCGTTCATTGCACCGCTGCAGGACCTGCAGCACATCCTTCATCGACGGTCTGCTCGTAGGCGCCGCGCTGGTACAGATGACACCTAATTTGAGCGCAATTTCAATCGCCTCCGTGTGCACAGGATCCTGGATCTCTTTGTCTACCAAATCGGAGACCTGGCCACCGCCGCCTTCCTGGAAGTACCTCCATACGGAGTCTGCCAAGCTTCCGTGCTCGTCCCCGCCGCCGTTCGCCTCCCTTCCCGTCGTCAACTCCAAGAGGACCACCCCGAAGCTATACACGTCGACCTTATCGTTCACCTTCCTCAACCATCCACACTCTGCACAGTTGGAAATGAGCACTCGGTGACCAGTGTTCGAACCAAACCACCTCTAGCTATTGAAATTGAGATTATGAGGCGAGGTGAATGTCCTTACCTGGAGCCATGTATCCGAAGGAGCCAGCGATTGCGGACACGGACTCGGCCTCACCAGCCTTGACCAACATCCGAGCCAGGCCGAAATCGGCAATCTTTGCCGTGAATTCCGAATCGAGCAGAATGTTACTCGACTTGACATCCCGGTGCACGATGGGAGAAGAGCAATCGTAGTGCATATAGCACAATCCACGCGCCGCACCGATCGCGATACGCAGCCTCGCAGGCCAATCCAGACTGCCACGACCATCAACCCTACGACTCGAGTGGAGCCACTGGTCGAGGCTGCCGTTCTCCATGTACTCGTAGACCAAGAGCTTCGATTTGGAGTTGGAGATGCAGCTGTAGAGCTTGACAATGTTGGCGTGCCGGATTGATCCAAGGATCTCGACTTCCGCCAGGAACTCCTTCTCGAGCTTGTCGTCCAACTTCCTGCTGTTCCATATCTTCTTAACGGCCACCGCCGTGTCACCTGCAACTTGGACGCGGTACACCATTCCGGCCCCTCCAGTTCCGACCAAATTGTCGTCGGTGAGACCCCTTACAATGTTGGACTCGAGGACGTCGACCTTGTGGAAGGAAGTGACTTTCCACGCCTTGAGTACACTTCCATCCCTTCTCCGGCGGTACTCTCTCAACATAAACAAACCGAGAGCGAGCGCGCCGAGGAAACAGAGTGATCCAAGGATTATGAAAACAGCAAGAAGCCCCCTGGAGAGCTTATCTGAACGGGCGGACCAGCGTCTGCCGCACGCTCTGAGGTTCACGAGAGAGTTTGAGGAGCAAAGGTTCGGATTCGACAGGAAGCTCTGATCGTAAGCTTGATTCTGGAAAGGTACCGGAACCTCGCCATCGAGAGAATTAGACGAGAGATTCAAGCGATTGAGCTTGAGATTGCCGATCTCGGCTGGTATATTGCCAGAGAGCCTGTTCTCCGATAGATCGAGAGTGGTGAGAACCGGTAAAGATCCGATCGACTCAGGTAGCTCACCGGAGAGTCTATTGCCACTCAAATCGAGATCGGTGAGCGATGTCAATACAGATATAGACGCCGGTATCTCGCCGGAGATCCGGTTATTACCGAGAGAAAGCACTTGGAGCTTGGATATTCCCGCAAGATTCTCCGGTATTGTGCCGGATAACGAGTTGTTGCCAGCAACAAACACCAGGAGACTCGGCGCCGATGATGGAATACTCCCCGAGAACCTATTGGAATCCATCTCCAGCCGAGTGAGATTCCACGGCAACCTCTCTGGCAACTCCCCGGAGAGAGAGTTGTGCCCCATCATCACCGTCGTCAAGTTCACCGCGGAAGTCCATATCCCCGCTGGAACCTCGCCGGAGAACCGGTTCCTTTGGATCTGTACATTGTTCAAACTGCTACAGTTCCCGAGTGATTCCGGGATCCTGCCAGTGAACTTATTATTCGATACCACAATAGACGTCAGGATCCCTCCGGCGCATAAAGACTCCGGCAATTCGCCGGATAGCTCGTTATCGTCGACCTCGATATTCCACAGCGGAGAATTCTTCCCCAATTCCGAAGGCAATGCTCCGGTCAGCCTATTGTTGAAGAGTCTAATATCGGAGAGAGCGGGTAGGACGCCGATACTCGCCGGTATCGTGCCGGAGAGGTTGTTATAGTACAGGTTGAGAACGGTCAGATTCACCTGCTTCCCGAAGAATTCTGGTATCATTCCGGTCAGCGCGTTCATCGACAGATCGACACTGACCAGGCTCCGAGTCCCGAACTTGACGCTAATGTCTCCGACGAGCTTGTTATGGTAAAGATAGACAATCTGCAGCTTGTCGAGCATCCAAATTGCGGTGGGAATCCTCCCGGCGAGCCGATTCATCGCAAGATCGAGATGCATGAGGTTCTTGAGTTTTCCGAACGAGTCGGGAATTTCTCCGAACACGTTGGTGGAGGTCATCCATAGAAAACTCAAGCTGGTCATGTTGCCGAACGAGCTCGGTATCTCCGCTGGAGGGAACGGGTTGTTCGCGAGCCACAGGGTCTGCAGCGTCGATAAATTGCCGAGCTCCGCCGGGATCGTTCCGTTGAATAGATTGTTGTCGAGTAGGAGTTCGACGATGCTTTCGAGCTTGCCGACGCTCGGCGGGATATCGCCGGAGAAGTTGTTCGCGGAGAGGCTGAGGAATTCGAGCTTCGACGGAGAGAGGAGGTTGATGTCGGCGGGGATCGAGCCGACAAAGAGGTTCTGGGAGAGGTCGAGGTGGCGTAAGTGGGTGCAGTTGTAGAGGGAAGTGGGGAAGTGGCCCCGGAGGAAGTTGAAGGAGAGGTCGAGATGAGTGAGGTTGGGGAGCTGGCACAGGGAAGTGGGGACCGAGGAAGTGAGGTTATTGCCGGAAAGTAGGACGGATGTGACGGAAGTGCCGGTGCAGCTGATTCCGAGCCAGCTGCAGTGGGAAGTGGAGTCGATCCAGGAGCTGAGGGAGTCGGGGTTGCCGAAATCTTTCTTGATCTGGAGGAGGATTTGCGGTTCGGTCTGGGAAGTGACTTCCGGGAAGTGGGGGAGGAGGAAGAGGAAGAGGAAGAGGAGGAGGAAGTGGAGTTTCTTTGACGCCATTTTGGCGAGAAAGGGAGTTGTTGTGTGGAGGAGTTGTTGTGTGGAATGAGTTCGAGGAGGACGAGAGTATTATTTAAGTGAACGGGGAAGAGGAAGGCTTCTTTTTGACTGTTGGATTGGCCTTTATGGGTTGCCATATAATCATTGTGGAGATCTTCTAGAGAGTTGACTGGCTTATTTTTAATTGTTGGTGGGATTTTTTTTATTTTTTTTATTTTTTATTTTTTTATTTTTTTTTTTGGTTGGTTTTGGTTTTGCACACTTTAATATGGCAATTGTAATGGCCAACAAAATTTTTACAATATCGAATGGTTTGGTTATCAAATTTATATTTAAATTATAACAGAACTCAAATACTTTATCTTTAAAAATTATAATAAATTAAGAATAGTTTTGATAATCCATCTTAAAAAGTACATGTAATATCCTCCATGACAATTACAATTTCCTATAATATATTTAGTAAAATATAATCTCTATGTACTCCGCTATCTAGTCATATATATATAAGAAGAGAACTACTAGGGGTAGCATCAGGGCCGGTCCTGAGCGCATGGGGGCTCAGGAAAAACTTTCAAAATAAAGTCCCATACATAATGTAAAAGAATATTAAAAAAACTTTAAAAAAAATAGTTACAACTAAGGATTAAACTTAGGACCTTTAATAAGGAGTTTAAAGAACTAAGCACTACACCACAATAACTTTGTGTCTAAAAACGTCCATTGTATATACTTATATTTTGAGATACAAAATTATTAACATATTTATCTTTAAACTATTTTTTTGGGGCCCTCATAATCCGGGGGTCCTGGACGGTCGCCCTGACCGCCCTGGGCCATGGCCGGCCCTTGGTAGCACACAGAATAACAGAGGCTTTCACACAATTTGTAAAAATTTATCATTTTTTTATACCCAAAATACTCTTGAAAGAATGTTAGGGACTATTACATTTTTTTATTTTAAAAACTTCTCTCTTTCCCCCTTGTGTTCATTCTCTCCTCCAAATCTCTAAACCCTAATATTCTCTAAAGGAAAAAAAAAAATCTATGAACAAATGTGTGTGGTACAAATCCCTAAACCCTAATATTACATAAATTCCTAATATTTCCTAAAACTTCTCTATACGCTCCCAAAAAATCTATGACCAAGCTTCTCAAGACAAAAATGTTTGGATTTGTATCTTTTGAACACCATTATTGGTAATTTTGAATCTAATTCTAGGGAATTTGGAACTCAAGAATTCGTCATAATCGGGTTGGGGACGACAAAGGATTGACAGAATTTTGTCAGCCCTAACAATAATCGAGAATATATCCTGGTTGTTGACAACCAAAATCATGCTAGTCATAAGACAAAGATTTATTTAATGATGAATATCACCCAAGTCTCCAAATACAAATACATGTGTTTGTGAAAGAAATATTAGATTCAAAAAGCACAAATACATAACATTGTGAAAGAAATATATGATTAAAATCACATGCCATAAAAATAAACCTTAATAAACATAATGTTCCAGTTAGAGTCACGTAAAGTTAAATAGACAAACCATGAATTTAGTTAATACAAGCCTAAAAGAAACATAAAGTCAAATAGAATTTTACTTTATACAAGCCATTAACATAAATGTTAACCCTCTCTTCTATCCTCGCGCTTATCTGCGCGTCTCTCTACCTCATCAAATATGGGGAACTCTTGGAGATTGTCAAAATCCAACAATTGATTACTTCTTCCATTGTTTCATGCACAAGACAAAGACTTGTCAAGCTTCTTTAGGCTAAGGATATTTTGGTCATTTTGTGACCATGGGGACCTAACCATGTGATTAGAATGACTATTTACAACTTTTTAGGCTAAGGATATTTTGGTCATTTTGTGACTTTTGAATTATTTAGGATTTTGATTAATTGGTAAATTTTAGATTATTTTAATAATATTTAAATTGATGTATTATAATTTTAGTCATTTTTTATATTTTATCTATCTTTTATCATGCTCTACCTTAGATATGATTGAGACTGTATTTGATATGTCACCTCCATTCGGAGTGTATATACTGTACAGGTACCTTTATATTGTTAGATGTTTGACCTAGGACAGCGTTCTACCGCCGACACTGCGGCGTAGGCTGAACGTACCCACTTCTCGTGCCCTTACTCTAGGGTGCGGGTCGTGACACGTTTTTAGTGGTGGCCCATGCAGGTCGAGTTTGTGTAGTGGTATTCGAACTAGAGTACCACTACAGCCTGCAGTAGGATTAAGATATATTTTTGAAGGTACTCAATCACAGTTAGGATCCCTTGAGAGATTCCTGGGATGACCCTTGAGAATCTCATTATAAAATATCTCAAAATTTGATTCTAATAGTTTATATTTATCTTTCTTGGTTAGTTAATGAATTTGATTTTTGGGTATCCATTGTTGATTTAATTTAATTTTTGTCAAGATGAAATTATATGGGCTAGGTCATCAAGTTATGGAATCTAGTCTTCTACAGTCACATTAGCCAGCATGGTGAGGACATATAGTCTGACTTTGGATATATTTCTCGGGTGTAGAAATTTAAGGTTTTCGCAGCCAAGCTAGCGGCATCGCAAAAATTTTAAATACCATAATCCTAGAGGTATGTGCCTAAGTCGAGGACTTTGTGATTATCGTAGCCTTGCTTACTAGTATGACGAGGATTTAGAGTACCATGATTTTGGATAGACGCATATGATTATCAGATTGTACCTTAAATGTTCTTGAACATGTTTTCTCTACTTTTGTTTCAGTCATTCTCAAAAAAAAAAAAAAAGAATTATCATTTGTTTTGTTTGTTTTGCTTCTCATTATTTAACTTAGGAGTAGCTTTAGCTGTATTATAAACCTTGTGTAACTTCTTACTATGAATTTTTTCTTAATACAATAAATTGATGATTTTGCTAGACCTTATCTGGATTTGATATTATAGCTCTGGTTTCAAAATGGTTCTTCTTTTAAACAGATAAGCAGAACAGATTTTATCGTTATTTTCTTCTTACAATTATTCTTGTATTAAATAATAATAATAATAATAATAAAACTGTCTTGATTACATCAATCACCTACTTGCAATCTTGGTAGGAATCTAAATGTTGGTCTTGATATGGAATTTGATTTTTATATTGGGACATGAGAATATATATAGCGGACATAGACACCTTGCCTGACACGTATACATGCTACACTTTAATTACCAACCTATCTAAATGCACATTAATATGTTTTTGATGTTAAATTCTCAAAAACCCCAATATCTCTGACACAATACAGTATCAGAGACTAGTTCTCTAAATTTTTTTTCAGTTTAAATTCATAATTTAAATATAAATTTCATATTATTAGTTGTTGTTTACATCACTGCACATGTATGTTATATACAGGGTTTCAATTCTTAAAGAAATTGGTTAAGTTTTGTGTTTGAATTTGTCAAATCTGAGACTGTGTGCATATTAACCCTTTAACACTGGATTCTAAGTGATTAGTTCAATTTACAATTTTTTAAATGTAATGTTTTGAGCCATATACATTGTTGTATGTAGGGATATAATGTTAGGTTTCATACTCTTACATGTTAGGTTGTGGTTGTGGTGAACATTGGGTTGGTTTTGATGTTCGAATTTCTCCAAAATCCTGAAACTGAATACATGTTAACATTTTTCGTATTGATTTTAAATGTTTAGTTCAATTTCAGATTTAATATGTAATGTTAAACTGAACTGAATGATTGAACCCTTCATTTTAAGTTATAACCCCTGTACTCTTGACACTCTACACTAATGTACACTAATGTTCACAACTGCCATGTAAACCTAACCCTTCATCTCTATGTTATGTTCATATATATATATATATATATATATATATATATATATATATATATATATATATATATATATATATATATATATATATAGTTTATGCATACATGTTATAATGTATATAGATACATAACTAAATCTCTACCTCTCTATACATATAGATATATGTATATATATGGTTAGCCATGCATGTTATGAGTAAAAGGGTTGTGCATTGTAGATTGTTTAACCAATATGCCATGAGTAGTGTAACTTGATAGCTATTGTTTTGAAACCCAAATCCTCCTATACACTTTCATGTATATTTCACACACACACACACACACACACACACACACACACACACACACACACACACACACACACATGTCTACTATCTAATCCTATGAACATGTCCACATACACCCATACACACACTAACCACATAACCTTTACATAATGCTAGCGTTTTCCCTTCTAACACTCTCTCTCTCTCTCTCTATATATATATATATATATATATATATATATATATATATATATATATATATATATATATATATTGTGATTGGATTTTAATGCTCGACATTTGTGCTTTAAATTTTGATTTTGATTATGCCTAAAAGCCTTGATGATTTGTTATTTCTGTATCTTTTCCAGTTTAACACCCCTGATTGCTTGTAAGTTTTGATACCCTATGATTGTGTTTGGTCTAGTGTAACTAGTATACCTAGGTGAGACTTACACAACCACCTTATGCCATGACCCTGTATGCCATTCTTTTAAATTGTATGATTTAGGTAAGTTCTGAGACTTTGATTGTTGGGGACGAGACTCTAGAAGAAGTACGACCATCTTAATTTCGAGGACGAAATTTTCTAAGGAGGGTAGACTTGTAACACCCATTTTTCTAAAATGAGGGTAATTTTAAACTTTTGTAAAAGTTTATTATTTAATAATAGGATTTATGATTTATGAGAATTTTTAATTAATTAATACTATTTAAAATTGGTGGATTATAATTTTGATGTGTTAGCTAGTGAACTCTAGAACTGTTGAGCCTAGAGACTAACCATGACCATGAGGACCTAACCGTATGATTAGAATGACTATTTACAACTTTTTAGGCTAAGGGTATTTTGGTTATTTTGTGACTTTTGAATTATTTAGGATTTTGATTAATTGATAAAATTTAGATTATTTTAATAATATTAAATTGATGTATTATGATTTTGGTCATTTTTCATATTTTAATAATTTGGAAATTTTTTATATTTTTAATATTGTTTTTATTGGATTTGTTTAGTCGGGTTTGAGTTTCGTCTCGTTCCGACTTGTATTGTGACCCGGGTAGCTTAAACTCTAGAAGGGACCCAATATTAAGTTAAGCATGGCTCACAAGACCCAATATTTAAGTTAGTTAATTAAACTAATTTTTATCATGTTAGAATGGTTAAGTTAGAGACTCAAAACTAGATCATTTTGACCCCAAACTTGAACCTAGTCTAGACTTAACCATATGAGACTAGAGAGGGGCAATTAGGACATTTTCCATTAGCCCTAATGGAAACTTTATGGCAGCCACTTTTAGGGGAGAATGATTCATTTCATTCATTATAATCTTGCCTCTTTTATTTTCCTTTTGTTCTTCCCTAATTTTAGAGAGCCTTCCCATTGATTTGATCTCCAAATCAAATCATTCCTTCACCAAACCTCCCCTCAATCATTCCCATTCTCCAAGGGAAGGGTGCTACCAAGGATTGGAAGAGGAGTGCAAGGAGGAGTGTCCACTTTGAGGGATCTTCGTATCGGAGCCGTGTCCTAAAGGATTTTATTGGGATTCCACTCCCAATAGGTAAAACCCATCATCTAAATCGATTTTCTTTGCATATAAATTAGTTTTAAATCCGTAGGATCCATCCTCATGCATGTGTCCCATTTAGATTCAAATTTGAGGCCATTTGGAGCTCTCTTGAGGATTTTAGATATGTGTCTTGTGTCCTACTTGATAGATCCCAAATTAGGACACCACATGTGTATGTATGTATGATAATAGTTTAAATAGATATTTAAATTCAGTTTTAGAATGGTTAGAGAGTGGATTGATCTTAGTTAGGATGGTTAGAATGAGTTTCATTTGGATACCTATGTTTGTATGCCGTCTATATGTGTTCTTTTGTCCAAAATAACTCAAATTCGTCATAATATTCATCCACGTTTTTATTAACCAAAGCAACTTAGAAATGTCATAACTTTTAGCTTAGGACTCCGATTTATCTCTCGTTTTTTTATAAAGAACCGTATCGAAGTTAGCTTTCTAAATATATATTTTATTAAGCCAAATTCTTTCTGTAACTTTCTGTAGAATTATTTGAGTGTCAGTTGTACGAAAGACGAACGTGTTTTGGTATTTTCGCAATTTCGGGAGCTTCCGGACACGAAAATGCGATCCGTTTGAAGTTTCGGAAAGCTAACACGAAGGACTACAAATAATTTAATCCTAAAATTTAGTAGAGGCCCAATTGGTACAGTATTAGTTTTAAGTAGAAGAGTGACTATACGATATATGCATTTTGTGTAACCTATGAGCCTATGTAGTATGGGTATTAAATGAATATAGAGTATATAATACATGATATGTTAGATGAATAAAATAATATATATATGATATATATCCTCTTTACATTAATGTATATATATGGTTGAATGCAAGCATGTAGGAATGCAATTAATATAATGTATGTAAGCAATGCATAATTGCATGAATGAAAGAATGATATACAATGTATGCATGAAAGTATATAATGAATGCTAGATATGAATGCAAGGTATACATGTAATGATAGATATGAATGCATAATATATAAATAATATAATACAATATATAATGATAGCATGTATGGTAATGTAGAATATATGATGCAAGCATGTATATGTCTACTGTTTTTTTTTCCTTACATTTTCCTTCCCTTCCCTTCCCTTCCATTTCATTTTTTCCCTTTTTTTTCCTCTTCTATTTTTACATGTTATATACAATGTATATAATGTATAGATGCCTATAAGTATGTAATATGCATGAATGAATGTCATTTATGAATGAATCAATCAATCAAAGGTATAAGTAAAATATAATGCATTGTAATGAATGTTAACATATATAATGTATAAAAGAATGTATGTAAATATGCATGAATGTATATATCTATGTAACTATGTAAATATGTATGATGTAACATATGCCTATATATATAAATATGTATGTAATGTGGATATGCATGTATGTATGAAGGTATGTATTTATATATATTATCTATTTTATATTATGCATTGTTGTGGTTCACATTGTCTTGTGATTGTGTAAGTGCTAGCCTAGGCTTGGTTAGGCCTAGTGAGACTTGTTAGACTTGTTTGGGCTAAGAATTGACCTAGTTGACCTAATTTGACTAGTGTGGTTGACTAGAGTTGACCAAGTGTTGACTTTAGTCTAGTTTGACCTAGACAGCATGCAGATGCATTGTACATTTCATTTATCATCTCTCGTATACATCTTGACCTGTGTTGCTCTAAATAGGACTCTGTGGCTTCAGTTTGGACCTCTATACCTATCAGCTGTTCAGGTTATCAGGCGAGTACATTCTCTGATAGTTCTCTCATTTATTTGTCAATTACTGTACTTCAGTTCTAGTTAGTTGTATGTGATTCTCTGTTACAACACGTATGGATATTTTGGATTCATGTATGCGACACACATACATTATTGTCTGGCCTCTATTCCTGGTATCATCATGTCTGGCTTCTATTACTGGAATCACCCTGGAATCACTTGCTGGTATCATTACGTTTGGCTGGACTCATCTCGATTCTCGTGTCGTATTCTGGATTCACTTGTACTTGCTGGAAGGAAAAATACTTGAGTAAGACATGTAGACATACCCTAATTTTGGAATCATCCCACATGCTGGAATCTACTGGAATGATAGCCATCTCACACCCGGCCGAGTGTGTGATGTGCCGGATTACCTATAGCCGTTTACATGTCGATCTCGGTATTTTAAAATACACTGTTAGAGTATAGTCTGGACTCACCCTAGAATTTTTGATCACTGACTGGAATCATCTCATACCGGACTCATCTTGTACTGGAATCACCTGGTATCAGATTCATGTTGTCTGAATTTACGTTGGTCTTATACTTGTTTACATTTACTATCTGGACTTATATCATGTTACTCTAGTTCAGCTAGTTTCTATTTTTACAGTCTTTATTGCCATGATTCTTCTCTTGTTTTAGTTACTTACTTTCCTTGTACCTTACTTGTCTTTCTATACCATCACCTGAATATAAACTGCCATGTTCATCAATACAACTGTCTATAACTATTTTATAGTTCTCTGTCATTTACTTGGGTTTTCTATATGAGATGTGCTCATTCCTATCCTGACTGGACCTGTTGATAAATTTTACAGATAGTTTGGAGGTTGCCTGCTAGCCTAGAGGAGACACATTAGAGGTTGTATAGATAGTTATTTTAGTTGTCTTGAGTTGTATTTACTTTATGGATTACTGTATTTGAGATTTGATATTTTTTTGGGTTTGTATATCTTAGACACTTAGACTTCTATCTGCGGTATCTCTTTGTGGATTTTATATTTTATCTATCTTTTATCATGCTCTACCTTAGATGTGATTGAGACTGTATTTGCTATGTCACCTCCATTCGGAGTGTATATACTGTACAGGTACCTTTATATTGTTAGATGTTTGACCTAGGACAACGTTCTACCGCCGACACTGCGACGTAGGCTGGACGTACCCACTTCTCGTGCCCTTACTCTAGGGTACGGATTGTGACAATGGATCATCCATTTTATTGTTCTATCTTCTTCTCTATATGATTCTAAGCATCTTTAGGACTTAGAGTTTTCGGTTTGGACGGATGGATTTTTGTAGATCTAAGTTTGTAGCTTTTTTCGGTTTTCTTGGGTTTTGATCTACCAAACTTCATTATTTTCAAATTTTGATTGTTCTATGTTGTAGAGAATTCAATTTTACTCAAAATAGATCTTTAAAAAGTTAGATTTCAACTTGTTTTGAGGAAGTTATGGCCAAAATAAGATTTAGACATTTCTTAGTTCGTCTGTCCTGAATCTGGCAGAAATGATGAATAGTGCCACATAGTGCAGACTGCCGTATAGTGTAGTCTGCCGCATAGTACAGCCTGCCGCATAGTGCCGTATGGTGATGCAGCCTGTCGCATAGTGTCGCAGAAGGCTGCATAGTACCGTAGGAGGCTGCATAGTACCGCAGAAGACTGCATAGTGCCACAGAAGGCAACATAGTATCGCAGGAGGCTGCATAGTGCCGCAGAAGGCTGTATAGTGCCGTAGAACGCCGCATAGTGCCGCAGGAGGCTGCATAGTACCGCAGAAGGTCGCATAGTGCCGCATAGTGCCTATTTTGGCTGTTTTTGGCTATTTTGGCTGTTTTATGTTATGTTTGGCTGAATTATGGCCAGAATTTTCTTCCAACTCCCAACATGAAAGTTGTAGATCTTTTCCTTCGCTTCAAGAATATGTCACTAGCTATTTTATGCAAGTTTCTCTCATTCATGATAATGTAAGGATAGAACACGATAGTGGCCTGTTAAGGCGCACTCTTAACAAGTAATAAGTAACATGACATGATAGTGGCCCGTCGTGGCGCACTCTTGACAACCAATATTGGCATGATAATAGTGGCCCGTCGTGGCGCACTCTTGATAAGTAAACCTAACATGATAATGTCGATATGCTGTTGTGACGGCTATCTTGACTTGCTAAGTAACTCTTGTCTTGACACCGTGGGTGTTTGTGCTTGTATAAGCTACATGTCTCATCTTGCATCATGTCTAGGATATGAATTTCTGATTTCCACGGTCAGGAATTCATACTGAATCTGACTAGGATAATAACTAGATTGATCAAGTAGTTCATGAAGAGATTTTTCAGCTACAAGTAACCCGATATCTGGGCGCTTTAATTGGACTTGTAGCCTGTCGTCGAATAGGGCACATTTTCAGCACACTGTCATGTGTTGCACCTTTAAGTCACTTAATCCAATTCTCTCAACTTGTGACCGGAAAACCTGGATTAAGACTGCAGGGCTTGTGGCTGTTGGAACATCTCGATGCATCTTGTTAGTAACAAAGCTTGTGATAACCCTTGTTAGTTAAAGTATCAAGCCGTACTCATTGCTTGGCCGTGATTGATGGATGGAGTCCCGTCTAGTCTTGCCTAGGCAAGACCACTACATGGTTATTTCTGCATATTACTGTTATGCTTTACTTTTGTCGATAATTGGTTGGAGACTAAGCTCTGTTCAGGTGAAGGGTTACAACCTCGATCCTTTTTTGGTTTACGGGTTGTAACTTGGCTACCAGAATAGTCCCTTAGTTGTCTTATCGTTTATCACCTTGTTTTCTCTAACTCATGTCTTTTATTATCCTTTATGTCTCATGTGCTAATATGCTGGTTTTAGTTCTTAAGTGATGCTTCCCTTGTGGCACTTGCTCTTTTTAGGGTCTGACCCAGCTGGTTTTGTATGGCCCAATTTCGGAGTAGCACCCGAGGATCTTCCGGCCTTCCAGCCAGATGGTGAACACTAGGCGCAACCCTGGCAACGAGTGGGTTTTATTTTGCTCTCCCACTCTATTATAAACCTTGGTCGCCTATGAACCTCGCAGTCGTACTCAATAGCACCGTCTTTGAAACCTTGGTTGTTCTTGCCTTTACTTAGTTTGGAAAGACAAGGCACCGTACTTGCTAGATAGACTCAAGGTATCCTCTTTGGTTGCCTTATCAGTTATTTATACACAAATGTAGATAGCCACCGACCGACTCATGTGGCTGTATCCTCGCCTTTAACTACCCCTCATTCCTCAACCCTAGAATTGTTATCGTGCCCTCCCAATTATTCTTGAGCACTCGAAAATGATTCTAATCGTTCACTTAAATCCAACACTCAATCAAGACGATTAGTATCCAGTTTTCTCGAGGAACCATATCTCCTAAACGTCTAATTATTCTCTTTGATCCACTCAATTCCTTATTACCCTCCAAATGGGATTATCGAAATTTTGCTACCTTTATTAGAAACCTTTATTCAATTCCATAACCATGATGTATTTTTGTATGTATCGACTCCACAATTTTCTATTGCATGGTGGTATTGAACGCCGTTTTATCGCCTCCTCCAAAATTTAATTGTATTTTGGTATTGACGAACTCTTCCCATTCCCCAACCCTATCTACCCTATTAATCCTAAATTTCGAGGACGAAATTCTTGTAAGTTGGGTAGGATGTAAAACCCCCTATTTTTTTTAAATTATTTTTTTATTTTATTCGACTTAAAAATGAATTTATATAATTTATTGTTTTATTTATTTTTTACAATGACCTTAGCCATTGTTGAATTTTGGAACACGTGACTACCATGAATTTTGGCACGAAAGATGTAGCAGTGTGCCTTGACTAGTGTACCAGTCATGTCGGGGGAAGCCTAGCCATGGTGATGTCCAAACTAGGAAAACCAGACCAAATTGTGAATTTACTTATTTAAAGTATTTTAATTAAATATTACTTTATATTGATTTTTAGACGGCCCGGTTTGTCCAGTTCAGCCCGAATTGTCCCGAACCGAATTTAAGCCCAGGTAGGCATGTGGTGGGACCAAAGTGGCCATGTAGACATATTTTATGCACTTAAAAATAATTTCTAAATTAATTTAGAATTTCATGTACAATTTTAAATCGTTTAAATATTTGTGCAATTATTGGTATTTTATTATTTAAATAATATTTTACAAAATAGTATATTTTGTGGACTCGGAAAAGGGTGTGCGGTATAAGTGCACCCATTGGAACAATTTTATTAGTTTATTATTATTGAAGTTATTTTTGGAGATTTAATAAACATGTTTCTTCTATTTAAATATTATTATTATTTTGAGTTGATTTATTAAAGATTGAATTTATATATATGTAGATATGTTTAAATATATTAAATAATTAGATAGTTGACTTTTAAATGGTATTTGGTTTTTAAATAAATTTTTGGGTGTATTTATGGATATGTACATATATATATATATATATATATATATATATATATATATATATATATATATATATAGAAGTATTTAAGAAAAAGAAAAGGGATGTGTGGTCGGCCCACATTGTGGGAACCGACCACAGCAGCTATATGTGCGCCCCCTCCCTTTGTATTAAGAAGCAACAGCAGCACAAGTATGTGTGCGCCCCCCTTTATATACTCAGCAGCTTGTGTATTGGCCGACCCCTCTCCCCCATATGTATTTAATACATATAGTTATATATATATATTGAAAACCCTAATTTCCTTCTTCCAAATTTCCTTCCACCTCCTTCCTCTCCTCCTTCCTCCTACCCTCTCCTCGGCCTACTGTCCGCGAGCACAGCAACACCCCGCGACAGCGGCGACGGAAACGACGACGACGACAACAACAAAAACAGATTCCCACTTTAAGGTATCCCACTTCCCCGATCGATTTCTCTGTCAATTCTATTCCGTTTTTAGATCCGTAAATTTGTGTAGAAAGCCCACATGACCCTCTTCGAGATCCCCCAGGTGGATTTCGACATGGCCATCCAACTTGCTCGAAAAATCGAGACGAAGTTGGAGAAAAACCCACTTTTCTGAATATTAAAAACTGTTTTAAAACACCAACTTGTCGGCCACTTTTCTTGCTGTCCATTAAACTTTCATAAAAACTAATTGAAGACAGTCAAAAATGACATAACCGAGATTGTAACGCACCTTCTGGATTCACTTTTCATCTAGTATGTAGAAAGTTATACGTTGTTAAAGTTTCACGAAAAATTGTAAATTCTGTTTCCAAAAGAGTAGAAAAATACCCAATACGACGTGCGCCCCGACAAATCGGGCGACGTGGTCGCGTATTATACGCATCGAAAGGCACATATGGATGTTGTCGACGTGTGGGAACTGACGGAACCCGATTTCGTTGCATGTGCGCGACGAAATCAGTGTGTATCCGTCGAGATATCCCGTATCGACCCTTTACAAATTAATTCACAACTTTGTGCACACTCATCATATCGCGATGAAACTTGCGCCATTGGACTCAAAATATTTTTCTGGCCCTGTGAACCAAGTTTGGTCCGATTCTGAGACCGTTGATCGGGACGCTATTTTTGGCGGGCCCACAATCCCACTCAACGGGCGATTTTGTGCACAGCTCACCGGAATCCAAAATTGGACATACCGTTGGGTTTGTCTCATCAAAATAAATCCGTAGACATGTAGTTTGACGACTTTAGAGACCGTAGGTTCTGGCATGCATTTCGGTGCAAAGCGGATCCAACGGCGGACATCGTTTTGACCCAAAATTACGAAATTACCCCTGTTCCAGAATTTAACTTTTGGACAGGCATTTCTTAGGCATATCTTTTACCCCAAACTCGTTCGTGATGTTTGTTGCAGCATCCGGAGTCACCTGCGGGATTTGGCTTTTCTTGCTTTGTTTAATTGTTGGTTCGAGCTACTGGATTATTCTCTTTTGCACATAACCTCAGGCAAGCTACCTTACCATTATACTGTTTATATTCAGTTGCATATTATTACATATCACTGTTCATTTATTTTCAGTTTTTATCGTTCCCGATTTACTGTCTACTCAGTGATATTAGATATACTTTGTTATTATCCTTTGACTGCATATGGACTTAGAGTTAAGAGACTACTGTCTGTAGTGTATCGCATATACCTTGACACAGTTGTACCACGAGGATGTGTGAGATGAGTAGCATTTAGAGGTTCTTGTGTGTGGGCTGATCTCCCATGCGCATGCGATAGGGCTAACTGCTAATAGAGGTATGTTAGGAGACTTAGCAGTTAGTAGAGGTATATGAGACATGGATGTGACTCTGTTAGGCATTGTGTGGGAAGAACAGTTTCTTAACGTATGGGCCAAGTATGCACTTCCCTATTGCCGGTTATCTCCGCGGGAGATACGGTCCTGGATCCTGATACTGATTTACTGCTGGCCTCTGACATTCGATGAATGTTATGCTTTGAGGTCCCTGGTATCCTGATGGGCCATACCTGAGATTACTGCTACTGAGCCAGAGTGCCCATGCGTTGGAGGTTTGTTCTTAACTGCATAAACACTGTAGTACGATTAGATTACCTTATTGTCGTCTTGTCACTTATTTCGGTTTGTGACATATTATATATTCAGTTTATTATGGCATGTTCTTTGTGTATCTTGTTACGTCCCTCTAAGGACCTGGTTATCTCTCCAGGTGTGCTTCTGTGAATTTGCAGGTGTTCTAGCCAAGGCCGTGATCTTCTCCATTCTATCGAAGACGATTGCGCTTGGTTCGTCTCGTTATTCTATCGATCACTTCTTGTACATTTTATTTGAGGTAGTTGGTAGTAGACTTTGTCTCCGCCCAACGATTGTATACATGACAAATTCAAAGTTGCTTTTATATCATTTATTTATCTAGTGAATAAGATTTAGTTATTATGGTTCTACTGCATTTTACAGCTTATGTATACGTACGAGTTTCCATATATTGGAGTATACTTTGTATGTATGCAGCTAGCATGGATACGTACCTAGTCCTAAGTATTTTGGGACTGGAGCGTTACACCAGTTCAGCCAGTCCAGCCTGTAGAGCCTGATAATGGAACCCTGTTGGGTCTCATCAGGGAATTGCTTGCATCTCAAGATCGTCAGGGTAATTTCCTGCACCAGACAGTACAAGATGCCATAGGCAGAGTTGGTTACCAAGGGAACAACACGGCCAACAGCTTCAAGCGTCTGAACCCTCCTTTCTTTGACGGTACTGAAGATGCTATTGCTGCTGATGCATGGCTTCAGGACACAGAGGTTATCCTGTAGCAGCTAGGATTCCTGAGGAAGAGAAGGTAGCCGTTGTGCGGCTGTAGTTATTGGACTTAGCCCGCAGCTGGTGGGCGATGCTAGCAGTTGGATTACCGACGCCTATCACATGGACGGCATTCAACAACAAGTTCCAGACCAAGTACTTTGACACAGTAGCTCGGTATGATCTGCAGACGAGATTCACCAATCTTAAGCAGGTGGACAGGACGGTCGATGGATATACGGCCGAGTTTTCTAAACTCAGTCGGTTTGCTCCTACCTTGGTGGCAACTAAATTGGATCGAGCCTAGCGATTCCAGCAGGGGCTCCACCTAGAGATTATCATATCAGTAGAGCAGTTTGAGTACCAGACGTTTGATGCCGTCTTGCGAGCAGCGAAGAGGCATGAGTATACTTCGCAGAGGATTATAGATAGAAGCGGAGGACGGAAGAGGTCTCATGGGCAGATGTCCCAGTCTTCAGCACTAGCCCCGACAGCTAGGGCTTTGACTATTGGAGCTCCTAGGCGGGCGACCACAATTTAGTCGGTTCAGCACTCGACGCCGGCGTATCCTTAGCAAACAGAAGCAGAAGCAGTCTTCCGTAATGGGCTGCACTCATTGTGGGAAGCCAAGACATGTAGTATCAGAATGTCACAAAGCACAGGGATTGTGCTTGGCTTGTGGGCACCGGATCACAAGATAGGGTCCTGTTCGAATAAAGCCAGTTCATCGTCATCAAATCTATCCAGTCCATCGGTTAGGGGTCCAGCACCAGCGCAGCAGCAGTACCAACCTCCGAGGCCATTGCCGCCTCAGGCTCAGCAGTATGCCCAAGCTCAGATTCAGAACAGGCAGAGAGGTCACCAGCAGAGGGGACCAGCACCAAGAGAGCAAGGTCAGGCTATGGCTTTGACCGTGAAGGAAGAGTTAGCTTCTGGTGAGGTGATGGCAGGTACCATTCTTGTCAACTCTTTTCCAGCATCAATATTATTTGATTCGGGTGCATCGCATTTATTTATGTCTGCACATTTCGCTACACGGATAGGACTGGAGCCCGAGTCATTATCAGTAAGGCTCAGAATACTTACTGGTAATAGTCTTGTGGGAGTAGATAGAGTATTTTCCTCGTGTCGAATCATAGTTAGCGGTAGAGAGTTTTCTACTAGGTTGATAGAATTTTCGATGGCCGATTATGATGTGGTCCTAGGAATGGATTGGTTGAAGGAGCAATACATAAGAATAAACTGCCATATTGGCAGGATTATTTTTGGTATTCCTATCGAACCGAAGTTTTCATTTTCCAGGGGCGAAGTAGAACCTTCTCCCCCAGTATTGCGGATGGCAGTAGCAGTTCAGTTTCCCAGAGTCGTTGAAGAGTTCCCAGACGTGTTCCCCGAAGAGCTTCCAGGCATGCCCCCAGAGAGAGAGATAGAGTTCACCATTGATTTGCTTCCAGGGACGGCACCAGTGTCAGGGGGAGTCTACAGAATGGCGCCATCAGAGTTAGAGATCTTGTACAAGATGATTGAAGAACTCAGAACCAAGGGATTCATTCGTGCTAGTGGATCACCTTGGGGAGCCCCGATACTTGTAAAAAGGAAGGATGGTACGTCAAGATTATGTGTTGATTATCGTACTTTGAACTCTGTAACAGTCAAGAACAGATATCCTCTACCAAGGATAGATGATTTATTTGATCAACTCAGAGGAGCGGCAGTATTCTCGAAGATTGACTTGCAGTCAGGACACCATCAGATCAGAGTCAGAGAGCAAGACGTCCCGAAGACAGCATTCAAATCCAGATATGGGCATTGGAAGTTCCTTGTTATGCCATTTGGAGCGACCAATGCGCCAACCGTATTCATGGACCTCATGAATCGTATTTTTATGCCCAATTTAGACCAGTTCGTGATAGTGTTTATAGACGACATCTTAGTCTATAGCAAGAATGAGGCAGAGCATGAGCAGCATCTTTGTATAGTTTTTAGATTCTCTGTCACTACCACATTTCTAGTTTGAGGGTATTTTTATTATTTTTGGGGTTATTTGATTTTATTATAATTTATTTGAATTTATGGGAATTTTTAAAATTTATTTTGGAATTATTTGAATGATGGTTGACTGGGTTGACTTTGACTAGCATTGACCTTGGTAGGCTAACCTAGAAGCTAACCCTAGTTGTGTTGGACTTGATTAGGTCATGTAACCCTAGTTAGACTAGAGTTAACCTATGGTTTAGTCATTAAACTCAAGTTGGAATAGTTAAGTCACAATCCATGACTTATGGTTGAACCATTAAATAGCAACTTAGCCATAGAAGCCTAAAGCCTATTAGCTAATGCAAAACCCTAACCCTAGCTAAAGTGGCCAGCCAAGACCCCCCCTTGCCTATATAATATCATTTTAGAAAGTTGTGCATCTTTTTATTAGTTCATCTTTTTTTCTAAGAACAAGGTGAGCTTACACTTCTTTTCTCCATAGATTAATCAATAGAGCTCTATTTTCATTGGAATTTCTTCTATAGTGTTCTAATCAATGTTCTCTTGCTGATTGTGGAGTCACATCTCAGATTTGAATCAATTTGGAGAAGTTGGGTAGCTTTTGGAGATCCCCTTTGAAGAAGCTTTTGTGTTGAAGAACACACATAGGTATATTTCTATTCACCATTAAAATTAGGGTTTCCTTGCATAAATACCTAGCCCTAGGTGTCCTGGTTCTGTACGAATAGGGTTTGTCAATTTTTGTGTCCTGTACGTGTCCGTATCGGACACGTATCAGTGTTGTGCGCAGGTTGTAGTGCCCCGTCCCGCAAAGTCAATCGAAGAAATCGAAACGCCGACGGCGTTCGGCCTTAGCCTTGCAATGGCTTGCTTGGAGACATCGCTCAGGTGGGGTAGTTTCGGTGAACTTGCCTTATCTTTGCCTACACATAATAAATCGTGTTTTCAACTTGCACAAGTAGGCTTAATAATAAAAGAGATGAATCCACATAGCTAAGGGAATAATCCCGACGGGTCAAAATGAGTTAGAACTTGGAAAACGTCCCACGGTCGGCTTAGAGTTGGTGTACGGCGTGCTTTGAAAATGACACTCGGTCCTTCGTCCCGTGGCTTGAGAGAAGGAAAGTTGGTCTTCGGTGCAAAAGCTGAGAGTTAGCCTAAGTCATAGGCGTCGTCGCACAAATGCTTGCTAAAGCATGCACGGTCCTGTCCCGCAAGGCTTGGCATAGCCTTTGCTCGTCCCTTGGGTTAAGTTGTAGGCTTGAGTGAGTTAGGCAAAGTTATGCTGGTTGACCTAAGTTATTCTACGTGCTGTCCCGCTCATTCTGCGGTTGTCAAGATAAATAGTCCCACGACTCCAAGGCCCATCATCTGAAGTATGACTTGGGCGATAGCGTTGCGTAGAACACGAGTCGGTTTAGAGGCCCGAGCCACGGTTGGTTCAGTAGAAAGTTAGCCACGGTCGGTCGATACTTAAGGAAACACGTTATGTTCAAGTTGAGTTGGAAGGCTATGCAGTAGCCGTTCCCTGAGTTCAAAGAATGTTAAGTCTAAGCGATGGTTAGTCGCCGAGAGGAAATATGTCGGGACTGTGGTTCAGTCGCCAAGGCAACCCTGGTTTGGGGGCTCTGCAAAGGAAGTACGAAAAGTGGAAAGAGTAAAACAAAGGAACTGTGATAATAATGAGACCATGCATTACGTTAAGTCTAGAAGTTAGCGTAGGCGCGTGGTCATGGACGACTTGTCGACAAGGGGTGGTTCTTCGAGCGGCAACCCGGGGCCACGGGACCGACTCGGCCTAGGAAGAACCTGATTATAGCCGAGCTGGGTAATAAGCAAGCCGGGTAATAGGCAATTGGTAGTACGGGGACTTGCAGCGAGGATCGCAATCGACGGTACAAGGGTCCCGTTTGCCAGGCTATGTCCACTATGGCTAGTTAATGCCAGTGACCATTCATATAGATGTGTCAGCACGGGCGGCAATCCGCGTAGGTGCCTTTGGACTGAGTCGAGTTGAATATGTATGAGTTAGAAAGACACAATATCTGGGCCTAAGATTTGGCTACGGCAAAGGCGACGTGCTTCGACACGAGATGCAGCGTCCAGTATTAAGTTGTTGGCATAGAGTTGTATGAGTTAGGCTTGAGCTGTTGCGAGTTAAGTCGAAAAGGGCCGTAGGGCAAATTGTGTGAAGTTACGTTGAGTTGTTGGGCACGACCTTGAAATATGAGGCACAGCCGCATTATCACAACACAAGTGTAGGCGTGACTAAGCTAGGAGGCACTGCCTCGGAGATATTGAAGCACGAATCGAGTTATGGCACGACCGAGTCGTTACGTCCCAGAGTTTGGCACAAAAGACAAGTATAAGTCTGTGCGTCGACAATGCAAGCACGAGAAAGGCCTAGAGGCAAGGAAATGGAGTCTTTCGTGTAGTTGCGTCTCTGATTTTGGCCGTAAGGCAAACACGACTTGATAGGTTAACGTTGTGGGCAGCGAGAAGTGGTCTAGAGACAAAGTATGAGTTAACGTTGACATTGCAAGCACGGGATGGTTCCGATACACAAGTTGCGCTAAGGCGCCGGTCCTAAAACTGATCCTAAGGCAAGAATAGAAAGACAATCGTAAAAGGGTTTATGTTGCACAAATTTAATGAACGTGTTGGTTTTGTATGGGTGGGCGAGAAGCTCACTCCACCTGTACAGTGGTACTGACACCCACACAGTATTTCATGTGCAGGCACAGGTAGAAGCTCATGGCACGGAGGTCGCTTGGCTGCGTCGAGGCAAGGAGTTCCTTGGCGAGTCGAAGCGTGCGGCCGCGTGATCTGAAGACTTATACAGTACATAATGTATGGACATCGCCTTCCGAAGCTTCCGCTGGCTCAAGCATTGTAATCGAGAGATGAGAGAGAGCAGAGTGACTTGTAATCGAGAAAAAAGTGAGCACGAGAGACTTGTAATTTGGCCTTGCACCCACAAATGTAATATTGTATTCAATATCAATAAAGAGCTTCTTTTGAATGACTTGTGTTCATGTATTACTTGTTCTTAAATTCCGCTGCATGTTTCAATATTTCTGCTTGGGACTTCTGTGCGACGACCCCGTCGCCGCCGATGTAATCGATCGTTATGAAACTGCCTTGCACGAGCGCAATCTAGGTTCGTGCGGCATCACGCCTTAGCGAGGACGATCGCTCCTACGGGAGCGGGGCGTGACACAGGTGTTCGATGAAATGCCCCAAAGGGCATTTCGATTTGTTTTTGTGAAAGTGTTTAAATAGAAAATTGTGTTTTTGTGTTGCTTACGTGTTTCTGATGGTCTGGGATTGATTTGGTGTCGTGTCGAGTCATTTTAGACACGTGCACACGCGGGTGGACACGCGCGTGCGAGCTGTGCGTTTCCCCTGCTGCTCGGGGGCATTTGCACGCAGCACACGCCACGTGGACATATGCCACATGGCACGGAGGCGGGGGCAACCACTGACAGGCCCCCTCCTCGAGTCTCATGATACGTCGTGTCGTATCGGACACGGAATCCGCAGTGCACTGATTTTGTACTGACTGTGCACAGTCTATTTTTGAGCACTGATACGGCCAGTTATATTGGACACGACGACACGTGGACCTAATACAGGGTGACACAAACCTAGGTGGACACTAGGCGAACCATCCTGCACAAGGACACGACCCAATTCGTGTCGTGTCGGGTGCACGACATGCGTGCACACACGCACGAGGCTGCTTTCCTGTGTAGTGTCCAGTTTGTGCTCGATTGAGTTTTTATTATTTTGGACACGTTGTGTCATCGTGGTTGGACACGAATAACTTGTTGGACACCTGCACACTTAGTGTTTGCATTACCAACCTATAATTTCATATTTTGGTTCGATTTTATGTATCATTTTCCAATATCCCAAAAATCTGATACATATATATTCACTGATTTTTTCAGTTTTCAATTTGGATTTTTGGCAATCATTTTAGCTACTTTAAATGTTATTAATTACATGTTTCGATCCCTAATGTTGTTTACCTATAAGTAATTTACATGTATGCAAATTTTGGAGATGATTGGTGGTGATTTGAATTCGAAATGGAATGAGAAGTGTTGGACTGTTTTTCAATCAGTCATATATAAACCTGAACTGAATTGATTTCCTTTTCTTCTTTTTTTAACTGAGATTATGTTGAATCTGAACATGCTAAACCTGGGATTGAGTTGATTTTAAATCCTGAGCTGTGATTCACTGAGAATTGAATGTGGGTTGGATTGTGAAAACCAGTTTTCCCTTATGTTAAAATCTGAGATTTGATGTGGTTTCCTTTCCTACATTTTCTAATAAACTGTCATTTGAATTACTTATTGAACTGAATTGGGTTCCTTTCCCTGTTTTGGCTGAACACATTCACATATACACACATTAGTTTAAACCCTATGCTACACTGAGAACTGTTTGTGAATGAATGTATTGGTTTCCTTCTTTCCTTCCCTGTACACTCTACACTCACACACACTTGCAACATCTAACACACACTCATTTCCCTGACTGAACACACTGTTTTGTATGTCTAATACACACACACAGGGAATTGGGTTCCCTTCTCTATTTCCTGAACTGAAAACCTATGATTTCCTGTGATACACACATTGATACATCTCATATGCACACACACATGTCTACACATATATATCCACACACACACATATGTGTATCCTTTATATATATATATATATATATATATATATATATATATATATATATATATATATATGTGGGTAAATAGTTATAATAGCCTATGTGTAAATGTGTAGTGTAATGCCAATATGGCATTGCCCTTTTATAGTGTATATGAATAATGATATGTGATGTGTGAATGGTAGAGTGGCAATTATGGGTATTTCAATATGTGTAATGTAAAGCTATATGATATGCATATTTCATAATGAGAATAGATATATATATTCTATATATAGTAGTTGGCCTATATGAGGTTGATTATCAATGGAGTTAGAGTCTATGTGGTAATGTGATGTAAATATTGCATTGCCTATGTTGATAGTGTGTTCATAGGTGTATGGCATGTGATTTGGCTATTGCCTTAGTAGTTGGCCTATGGTGTGTCTGTTAGACTAGTGGGAGCTTAGTTAGACTTGTTAGTCATGATTAGCCTAGAATAAGCTAGTTAGACCTAGCTTGACCATAGTTGACCTAGTTTGACTTCTAGGGTTGACCAGAGTTGACCAAGAGTTGACTTTGGCCTAGTTTGACCTAGACTAATGTAGAGTGCATAGTAGAACTTCATTTTACCATTCTGGACTTGTTATGACTTGTGCTGTTCTAAATAAGAGCCAGACACCACTCCTCGAACAATACTTTCATCTTGGACACCCAGATACCAGGCGAGTACATTCTCTGATCATTTCATATCCTGTTTAGAATTATTTTCCTACTTTAAATTACTTTACTTGATACTGTCACGTTGGTCACACGGTTTAGAACTATATGGATCCCTTCTTGAGATGTTATCCCCTCAGGGAGCATCGTATACTACATGTTCTATGCGTTTCACTTACATGGTGTATCGCTATGCTTTATGGTTCATTAATCACTTATGACATGTACTCTCATGATCACAGAGTCTTCTTTGAATCGCCCATTTATGGGCAATCCCAGATCATCCATTTATGGGCTTACCATGTATCACCCCTTGTGGGCCATTACATGGAATCATAACATAACCTGGCTGGATCCTTGTGTATTGATTGGGGGTACGGAGGAGTAGAAGTAGACATGTGAATAATATCCAAGTAGTATCTTATCTGATCACCTTCTTAGTGTCTCATCAGAATCTCCTATGCCATTCACATGTTTATATTGTACTCTGACTCACTAGCCACTGATAGTTCTCTATTTACAGTATATATTTCCATTACAGCTTTCTCTGTTTACATCCTGTACTTCTTTCAGTTCTTGTATCTTACTTTACTGCATGATTATATATTCTAACCTGCTATGAACTATTGAGATGTATTGTGCTCGCTCTTGTCCTGATTGGACCCGTTGAAAATATTACAGAGGACGAGGAGGAGGCCGGTGTGGATACCTTTTACGGTGCTACCTTAGATGAGATATTGGACCTGGACCAGCAGCAGGTCCCACTAGCAGTGGATGACATACCTCAAGACTAGGATGTTTTCATTTACATTACTCTCTGGATGATTGTATATATTTGATACTTGGGATATGTATTATCTTAGACACTTAGACTCTCTGTTTGTACTTGTGGATTTCCTTTCCTTTCAGCAGTATTTATCTATCTATCTTCTATCTTATCTTCCTGTCTTAGTTGTGATTGAGTTTACTTTCTGCTATGTCACCCCCATTCGGGGAGTATAAACTGTTTAGCATTATATTGTTAGATGTTGTGACCTAGGACAGCTTTCTACCGCCGACACTGCGGCGTAGGCTGGACGTACCCACGTCTCGTGCCCTTACTCTAGGGTACGGGTCGTGACACGTTTTTAGTGGTGGCCCATGCAGGTCTAGATTGAGATGTAGTGGTATTCGAACTAGAATATCACTGCAGCCTGCAGTAGAACTAGGAAATTTTTGAAGGTACTCAATCACATTAGGAAAAACTCTTTATCAAATTCCGTATATCTAAATTTTGCTGCTTATTGTCTTCCTTTGAATTTAAACTGTCCTCCTTTGATATTTCGACTCATTCTCAGCAATTGTTTCTTTTTGATCTGTCTCCAGGATGGTTGAGACGAGATCACATCGCCAGGGCCAGGGGGACGCCGATGAGAGGTCTGCCACCTCTCATACTCTGCAGCCAGCCCCTGGTACTGCAGCCCCAGTCATGCCAGCTGGGGTAGGCGTTTCAGCTGTTTTCGGAGGAGCCACTCCACCTGTGAGGCATGAGCCGAGTCCGGTGATTTCGGATGTGCTTTAGCAGTAGCAGCCACCTGCGGGGACAGTTGACGCCGTTCAGCTGTTGGCTTTCTTCCGGCAGTACATGGAGGGTCAGCAGACCCAGCAGCAGAGGCACACAGCAGAGCTCACACGAGGCATTGAGCTGGCAGTGACTGCGGTAGAGAGAGTTGTAGCTCAGCTAGCGGCAGCCCCACAGCCGCACCAGCCACGGGAGAAGGGCATCCAAGATTTTCAGAAGATGTACCCGAGAGACTTCCGAGGGACAGAGGGGATCTTGTATGTCGATGAGTGGATTGAGCACATGGAGGAGATATTCAGGTTGGCTGAGATCCCAACGAGGCTCCAGATTGAGGCAGCGGCCAGCATGATGTAGGATCTGGCCCGTACATGGTACCAGACCGACCCGAGGGTTGGTACTGCAGGACAGACTTGGGCAGCATTCAAGAAGCTGTTCAAGGAGAAGTTCTTCCCGGACGCGGTGCTGGGAGCCCTCGAGACTCAGTTCGAGGCCCTAGTCCAGGGGAGCCAGTCTGTGGAGGAGTACGCAGGAGAGTTCTGTCGCCTGGGCAGATTTGTAGGGGGCTTGACGGAGGCGACGAAGGCCCGGAGGTTCCGGAAGGGCTTGGTAAAGGAGGTCAAGTCCTACACCAAGAACGCCCGCAGCGCTACCTTTGAGGAGATCCTGGTGGACGCTTTAGCTGCAGAGGATGATCTTGAGCTTAGGATCAAGAGGGGGCGAGACTTCCAGGAAGGCAGCAGTAGCGGAGGATCGGCCAAGAGACCGCACTTTCAGTACCAGCACCAGCAGCGCCACCAGTAGCAGAAGGTCCAACCGTAGCAGTTTCAGCAGCTGAGGCATCAGCCAGTGCAGTATCAGCAGCAGAGGGTGCAGTAGCAGACACCGAGGCAGCAGGCCACCACCTGTGCTTATTGTAAGAAGCCAGGGCACGGGTGGAGCGAGTGTAGCAAGAGACTGGGCAAGTGCCAGGTATGTGGTTCAGGAGACCATCAGATGAGGGAGTGTCTCGTAGCACGAGCAGCACAGGGAGGAGGAGCCAGAGCTCCAGCAGGCCAGCAGAGGGGACCAGCCCTACAGACACAGCAACAGAGATTTGTTCAGCATCAGCAGCAGGCCAGGGGAGGCCAGCAGGGGTAAGCTTTCGCCATGGCGACTGAGGATGCAGAGGTGATAGAAGAGCTGATCGCAGGTTCGGTTCTTCTCGACTCCAGACCAGCTTTTGCATTATTCGCTTCCGGTGCTTTGCATAGTTTTATATCAGTATCATTTACGATTAGACACGGTATCATAGCTGAATCGTTGCCTAGGACTTACAAGATCACGATCGGGGGTGGCATTATCCTCGTACGTGATGTTTGTAAGGGTCGGAGTGTTGTTTTGGAAGGCCGTGAGTTGGAGGTGAGCCTGCTCGTAATGCCATTGCCGAACTACGATATAGTTCTCGGTATGGATTGTTTGAGCAGGTACCACGCCAACATTGATTGCAGAGGGGGTAGAGTTCTCTTCAGAGTGCCGGGGGAGCCAGAGTTCGAGTACTCTAGACGTCAGGCGGAGCAGAGCAGCGAAGTTTTCTGCGGAGTCTCGGTTGAGGAGCAGACGATTCCACATCCCTTGATAGCAGAGTATATGTATGTTTTTCCAGAGGAGTTGCCTGGATTGCCACCAGACAGAGACATTGAGTTCTCGATAGACTTGGTTCCAGGAGTGGAACCCATCTCTCAGCATGTCTGTCGGGTGAACAACAGTGAGTTGGTGGAGCTGATGAAGCAGGTGGATGAGCTACAGGACAAGGGCTTCATCCGTTCGAGTTCGTCGCCATGGGGTGCACCAGTATTGTTTGTGCCGAAGAAGGATGGGTCAGTACGGATGTGTATTGACTATAGGGCACTCAACAACCTCACGATCAAGAACAAATACCTACTACCGCGGATCGACGATCTTTTTGACCAGTTGAGCGGAGCTCGAGTATTTTCCAAGATTGATCGGAGGTCAGGATATCACCAGGTGAAGGTGAAGAGGGAGGATATTTCCAAAACCGCTTTCAGGACGCGGTACGGGCAGTTTGAGTTTTTGGTTATGCCGTTTGGGCTAACCAATGCACCAGCAGTGTTTATGAACCTAATGAACAAGGTGTTCCACCAGTACTTGGACAAGTTTGTGGTGGTGTTCATTGACGACATCTTGGTATATTCCAAGAATGAGGAGGAGCACGAGAAGCATTTGAGGATAGTGCTGGAGGCTCTTAGGAGGGAGCAGCTTTATGGGAAGCTCTCCAAGTGTGAGTTCTTCTTGGACCGGGTGGACTTTTTGGGGCATGTGGTGACTGGAGATGGTATCTCAGTTGACCCTAAGAAGATCGTAGCAGTTGAGGCATGGGCAGCGCCGACTTCAGTGGTAGAGATCAGGAGTTTCCTGGGGCTGGCAGGATATTTTCGAAGATTTGTGCAGGATTTCTCCCGGGTTGCAGAGCCATTGACTCGGTTGACCCAGAAGGATGCTGAGTATGTTTGGTCAGAGGAGTGTCAGGCAGCTTTTGATGAGTTGAAGAAGCGGCTTACGACAGCTCCGATTCTGATATTGCCTTCAGGATCAGGGGGATTCACTATTTATAGTGACGCTTCAGGGAAGGGCTGGGTTGTGTCTTGCAGCAACATGGGAAGGAGATTACCTATGCTTCCAGGTAATTACGTCTCCATGAGAAGAACTACCCTACCCACGACCTGGAGCTGGCAACAGTGATATTTGCTTTGAAGTTGTGGAAGCACTACCTGTATGGAGAGAGGGTGGAGATTTTTACAGATCACAGGAGCTTAAAGTATGTGTTCACTCAGAAGGAGCTGAACATGAGGCAGCGCAGATGGCTAGAGTTGATGAAGGACTTTGACATATCACTTCAGTATCACCCAGGGAAGGCCAACGTGGTTGCCGATGCCTTAAGTAGGTATCCGACAGCCATGTGTTTGACCATGGACCGTCACTTGCTTGCTGATTTGGAGAGCCTTGGGATTGAGGTGATCGTGCCCGGAGTTCAGATGCAATTATGGGGCCTGCAGATTCGGTCAGACTTGGTGGAGAGGATCAAGGCGGCACAGTTTGAGGACGTTGCTCTGTGGTGTCTCCGAGAGCAGGTTCGTGCAGGATTGGTGGATGGCGAGTTTTCTCTCGCAGAGGATGGTGCCTTGAGGCACGGTTCCAGGTTATGTGTGCCCAGCGGAGACCTCCGAGAGCAGGTTTGTTAGGAGGCCCACAGATCTCAGTACTCTATACACCCTGGTACCAACAAGATGTACCAAGATCTGAGGGAGCATATTTGGTGGTCCGGGATGAAGCGGGAGGTGGCTCGCTTCGTAGCTAGGTGCTTAGTTTGTCAGTAGGTCAAGGCAGAGAGGCAGAGGCCTGGTGGATTATTGCAGCCGCTGCCCATTCCCGAGTGGAAGTGGGAGCATATCACTATGGATTTCGTATCAGGATTACCGCGTACACCAGGAGGGAAAGACGCGATTTGGGTCATCGTTGACAGGTTGACCAAATCGGTCCACTTCTTGCCATTCAAGGTGGATACGTCTACAGAGAGGCTTGCGGAGATGTACATGCGGCAGATAGTCAGGATTCACGGGGTTCCGGTCAGCATCATCTCGGATCAGGATAGTCGCTTTACTTCCCATTTTTGGAGGAGTCTGCAGACTAGCTTGGGCACTCAGCTCAAGTTTAGTACCGCATACCACCCCCAGACGGACGAACAGTCAGAGAGGACTATTCAGACGCTTGAGGATATGCTGCGGACGTACGTCTTGGACTTTGGAGGTTCCTAGGAGGATCATCTACATTTGGTGGAGTTTGCTTACAATAACAGTTTCCAGGCCAGCATCGAGATGTCACCTTTCGAGGCTCTGTACGAGGGTAGGTGTCGAGAAGGTGAAGCTCATCAGGGACAGACTTCGCGTGACGCAGGACAGACATCGGCACTGGGCCGATAGCCACCGGAGGCCCTTGGAGTTTGAGGTACAGATTAGAGTAGGATTAGATTTAGGTTGATTGTTGTTGTGTTTATAGATCATGTTTGTCTATCATAATTAATTGAGACCTTGCTTGTGATTAGGTTGGAGACCAGGTTTTCTTGAGAATATCTCCGACTCGTGGTACCATACATTTTGGTGGAGGCGGGAAGCTTAGCCCGCGCTTCATCGGCCCTTTCGTTATCAGCGGAAGAGTCGGTGACGTGGCATACAGGCTAGACTTGCCACCTGCACTAGTGGGGGTCCACAACATAATTCATGTATCACAGTTGAGATGGTACATGGCTAACCCTAGCCATGTGCTTGATCATTCGGAGATTGAGGTTGGACCTTCTCTCAGCTATCCAGAGCAGCCAGTGGAGATACTGGATCGACAGGAGAAGGTTCTGAGGAACCAGGTGATACCTTTGGTTCGCGTCGCATAGAGGCATCATTCTCCAGGAGAGTCTACCTGGGAGCGGGAGGATGAGATGCGCGAGCGATACCCATATCCTTTTGGACCGTGAGGTATACTTCTATCCTTCTCATCAGTTGCATTTCGCCTTTCAATTTCGAGGACAAAATTCTTTTATAGAGGGTAGATTTATCACTACCATATTTCTAGTTTGAGGGTATTTTTGTCATTTTTGTGGTTATTTGATTTTATTATAATTTATTTGAATTTATGGGAATTTTTAGAATTTATTTTGGAATTATTTGAATGATGGTTGACTGGGTTGACTTTGACTAGCATTGACCTTGGTAGGCTAACCTAGAAGCTAACCCTAGTTGTGTTGGACTTGGTTAGGTCATGCAACCCTAGTTAGACTAGAGTTAACCTATGGTTTAGTCATTAAACTCAAGTTGGAATAGTTAAGTCACAAGCCATGACTTATGGTTGAACCATTAAATAGCAACTTAGCCATAGAAGCCCAAAGCCCATTAGCTAATGCAAAAACCTAACCCTAGCTAAAGTGGCCAGCCAAGACCCCCCCTTGCCTATATAATATCATTTTAGAAAGTTGTGCCTCTTTTTATTAGTTCATCATTTTTTCTAAGAACAAGGTGAGCCTACACTTCTTTTCTCTATAGATTAATCAATAGAGCTCTATTTTCATTGGAATTTCTTCCATAGTGTTCTAATCAATGTTCTCTTGCTGATTATGGAGTCACATCTCATATTTGAATCAATTTGGAGAAGTTGGGTAGCTTTTGGAGATCCCCTTTGAAGAAGCTTTTGTGTTGAAGAACACACATAGGTATATTTCTATTCCACCATTAAAATTAGGGTTTTCTTGCATAAATACCTAGCCCTGGGTGTCCTGGTTCTGTAAGAATAGGGTTTGTCAATTTTCCTGTCCTGTACGTGTCCGTATCGGACATGTATCAGTGTTGTGCGCAGGTGATCGATGAAATGCCCCAAAGGGCATTTCGATTTGTTTTTGTGAAAGTGTTTAAATAGGAAATTGTGTTTTTGTGTTGCTTACGTGTTTCTGATGGTCTGGGATTGATTGGTGTCATGTCGAGTCATTTTTGACACGTGCACACGAGGGTGGACACGCGCGCACGAGCTGTGCGTTTCCCCTGCTGCTCAGGGGCATTTGCACGCAGCATACGCCACGTGGACTCGTGCCATTTGGCACGGAGGTGGGGGCAACCACTGACAGGCCCCCCCTCGAGTCTCATAACACGTCGTATCGTATCGGACACAGAATCCACAGTGCACTGATTTTGCACTGACTGCGCACAATCTGTTTTTGAGCACTGATACGGCCAGTTATGATGGACACGACGACACGTGGACCTAATACAGGGTGACACAAACCTAGGTGGACACTAGGCGAACCACCCTGCATAAGGACACGACCCAATTCGTGTCGTGTCGGGTGCACGACACGCGTGCACACACGCACGAGGCTGCTTTCCTGTGTAGTGTCCAGTTTGTGCTCGATTGAGTTTTTATTGTTTTGGACACGTTGTGTCATCGTGGTTGGACACGAATAACTTGTTGGACACCTGCACACTTAGTGTTTGCATTACCAACCTATAATTTCACATTTTGGTTCGATTTTATGTATCATTTTCTAATATCCCAAAAATCTGATACATGTATATTCACTGATTTTTCCAGTTTTTAATTTGGATTTTTGGTAATCATTTTATCTAGTTTAAATGTTATTAATTACATGTTTAGATCCCTAATGTTGTTTACCTATAAGTAATTTACATGTATGCAAATTTTGGAGATGATTGGTGGTGATTTGAATTCGAAATAGAATGAGAAGTGTTGGACTGTTTTTCAATCAGTCATATGTAAACCTGAACTGAATTGATTTCCTTTTTTTTAACTGAGATTATGTTGAATCTGAACATGCTAAACCTGGGATTGAGTTGATTTTAAATCCTGAACTGTGATTCACTGAGAATTGAATGTGGGTTGGCTTGTGAAAACCAGTTTTCCCTTATGTTAAAATGTGAGATTTGATGTGGTTTCCTTTCCTACATTTTCTAATAAACTGCCATTTGAATTACTTATTGAACTGAATTAGGTTCCTTTCCCTGTTTTGTCTGAACACATTCACATATACACACATTAGTTTAAACCCTATGCTACACTGAGAACTGTTTGTGAAGGAATGTATTGGTTTCCTTCTTTCCTTCCCTGTACACTCTACACTCACACACACTTGTAACATCTAACACACACTCATTTCCCTGACTGAACACACTGTTTTGTATGTCCAATACACACACACAGGGAATTGGGTTCCCTTCTCTATTTTCTGAACTGAAACCCTATGATTTCCTGTGACACACACATTGATACATCTCATATGCACACACACATGTCTACAGATATATATCCACACACACACATATATGTATCCTTTATCGATCCTAGAATGGAAATGGAAGCACATTACCATGGATTTTGTAACTGGGTTACCTAAATCCTCAGCTGAAAGAGATGTTATATGGGTTATAGTTGACAGACTCACGAAGGTAGCTCATTTTCTTTCCTTCAGAATTGGTCAGTCGACGGATCAACTAGCAGAGATGTACCTCAGGAAGATTGTCAGATTGCATGGATAGCCAGTTAGTATCATATCAGACAGAGATTCAAGATTCACATCACACTTTTAGCGGAGTCTTCAAGAGAGTTAGGGGACTCGTCTCAAGTTCAGTTCAGCTTATCATCTGCAGACATATGGTCAGTCAGAACGTACGATCCAGACTCTTGAAGATATGTTGCGGTCATTATCACTCTCCAGTACCGAAATACGGAGACGGACTAGGCCAGCTACTCCATATGAGGTATACAAACGTCATACGGCGATCGTGGCTGTCAAGAGACAAGGGGGTGCATGCTACATTCAAGTCTCCTATGGTCTCACAAAGCATCTATGTCTCAATCATTCAAAGCAATAAAACATCAATTAATGAACATATGAGATAAAGCAGTAAGGCGTCCCCGACGCTTCATCAAAATGATCATGGGGATCTAGCTTTACAAGTTAGCTAGCCCATAGAGTCATAGGTACATAATTGTATTCAGCTGTAGTCTGATTTAATTACAATTATACAAAAGATAAAATATACAGATTAGCCGGCTAAACAGGTACCGGTGGCTAAATGCCAGAACATAAGTAAAGATACTAGAGTGGTGGAGAAGAAACCTACTCGAGTCCCCTGCCAGCCATGCTCCTAGTATGCACCATTGACGTCATAGAGGAAGGTCGGATCCTCCGGCTCTGCTACGTGATCTGGCCAAACAAAACTAGCGGGGTCAGCCCCGAATAGCAAGTACCACAAGGGAGCACAAAAGAGTGAAATAAAACCCAAGCATAAAATAATAATACTAGTTATAATAAAAGCTTCCGGTTGTAACCTCTGTCCACAGCCTGTCCTAGCACGATAGACCAACCCAACAACCAAACAAGGACATGGGTTGGACCACGCACCATGACAGTCCATGTCCCGCGGCTACTAATGGAAGGCACAAGGCACAGTCAAGTCATTTTTCAAGCGGCCATTCATTCCAGTTGCTTTCTATATTGGGAAGAGTTATCCCTGCGATACTGATTAAAAGGAATCCTCAGATCGTGTCAACCCAGCAGGGCTAGCCAAACCATAAGACATATAGCACATTGATTATGCACCGTTCCCCCGGAGGGATACCGCACTAATTCATATTACACTTAGCTCGTAGAAGTCGGATATAGTCATCTGCTAAAGACGAATGACACCATATCCGAGGTGGCCAACCCGACACGTCAGGACTGGACCTGGGGTGGCTAGTATGGCACGATCTCGGGATTCTTCCCACCCAATGCATCTACCAAGTTAGTTGCCTAGTTAGTCCCTAGGTTATCCTCGGAGTTGACATGTCATGGTCACATGCTCACTCTCCTAGATGTTGTACATTGTACGAGTACCCCAAGAAGGGATCTGTATTGGCTCATGGAGTCATACGTATGTACCCCCTTCTTGGTGTAATGCAACACACAATATATACTACGTCATTGCTACCGACCATTCACTATGTAAATTCTGGACTCTTGAAGGTACTGGCAGGTATCACGTAGGAACACTTAGCACATAGGATAGCACCTCGGTGCTCACGTAAATTGTACCTTAGTACACACATAGGGTTATCCAGCACATGAATAGGTAGTCAGATCAGGAATAATGTTCTAGACACAAGAGGGAAGAGAACAAAAAGGCACTACGCACTTGGGGTATGAAGTGCTCGCAAGTCATGAAGTGGCCTAAACGGTGCGCGGGCAATGTGCAAGGTAAAAGGTGCACAAGGTGCAAGGTACACAAGGTACCAAAGTCACATATAAATTCTGGTTAAAGTGAGACATAAAGATTCTTGAAGCCAAGACAAAGATTTTTAACTTTTATGTTGGGAGTTGGGAGAAATTCTGGCCACAATTCAGCCAAATAGGACATAAAACAGCCAAAAATAGCCAAAATATGCAATATGCGGCACTATGCAGCCTTCTGCGGTACTATGCGACATTCTACGGCACTATGCAGCCTTCTACGGCACTAAACAGCCTTCTGCGGCACTATGCATCCATGCGGCACCATTCATTCCTGCGATACTATTCATCCATACGGCACTATTCATTCCTGCAGCACTATTCATCCATACGGCACTATTCATTCCTACGGTACTATTTATTTCTGTGACACTATTCATCATCCCTGCCAGAACCAGCACAGATGAACATAGAAGATGTCTAAATATTGTTTTGTCCATAACTTCCTCAAAACAAGTCAAAATCTAACTTTTCAAAGGTCAAAATTGTGTAGAATCAAATTTTCTACAACATAGGGCCATTAATTTTTAAAAACAACCAAGTTTGATAGATCAAAACCATGAAAACCCATAAAACTCTAGTTTTAGAAACTTAGATCTACACAAAACTAGCCATTAAAATCAAAAACTCTAAGAACTAAACTTGTAGAGAATTAAGAGAAGAACAATATAGACAAAAAATATCAAAGGAAAAAAATCAAAGAATGAGAATGCAAGAATCTCTCCATTTGGTGCAAGGTGTACTTGCCTAAGAGGGTTGGTGGTTGAGAGAAATGAATGAGAGAGTGAATGAGGAAAGAGAGTGTGGAAGACATTATTTATAGTGGATGAGCGTTGGCTTAAGAAAACCCTAATCTCTAAACATGCTCTAACCATTCCACTAATGACATGCTTAAAAGCTACATGCAACCATTAATAAATAATAATTAGAATTATGCACATGCTAAATACAGGATACCATGTACAGAATTCATGAAAGCATACATATATCGGGATCGGGGAGTGACATCTCTACCCTCCTTAAAAAAATTCTGTCCTCGAAATTTCTGCCAAGATAAGATAGAAAATAATCAAAGCAAGCAAGACACTTGTGAGCACCTTGAATTTCGGGTTGATTTTTTTTTATTTTCTGATTGAATTAGTTTCAATAAATAATTTATTCTGTTATTTATCTTTAAATATACTTTTCCGTGCCTTTGATATTTGGAGTGTCAGGGATGTTCATCTCTGGAAACTTTCTTCATGAGTTTTGTAGTGGATAGGATTACCTTCATTTTGGTATAAAATGTCCCACTCAAACTTGTTCCCTTGTACTCTTTTTTCTTTGCACAACTTTGGGTCGATTTAGACCATTTGATCGTTGATTAATTATTAATTGATTTCCCACTCTTTTCCTTGATCATCATATGCACGTTACCGTGACTTTTAATTTGGGAGCAAAAGACCAGTCATTTTCTTGAAACCAACTCCTCATGCATGATCTACTCGAGACACTCTTCACCCATGACCTTCGTGTCCCACTCAGACACACCATCTTGTGCTTCATTTGCTTCGTACAACTTTTGGGTTAATTTAGGCCAATTAATTATCTACCGTAATTTGTGACCTGACTTCCAATTTAATTTCGGGACCCGACAACGATCCAACCTAGCCGACCCCAAATATGGACATGGCCCACATGAAGCCTACTACCCGCATGATACTCGTGTCCCATTTATTTGAGCTCCTACATGTTACTTATTTATTCATGATCATAAACACCTATTTAAATTCGATTATTGCACCATGTCCGATTTTGACCCAATCCGGCTCGATCGAACCCAGTCCAAGCTTCATATTACCCTCTCTCATGACACCCTCACTCTTCTTAACCTTGAAAAATATTAAATACCAATCTACCTATTTTTAATACTCAATAAAAAAATCTGTTTATTAAAAAATCTCTAAGAATATCCAATCCCCTATTTAATTTCTACCCTTGATTTCCCTCCTATTTAATCCTAGCCCTCCATTCTACATGACAAACTCACCCACACCCCCTAGCCAAGTCGCCAGCCCTAACATTGAGGGAATCACTTTTTCCTCTCTCTCTCCTCCATTGATTACACACACACAAATATTCTCTCTCTTTTTTTTCCTCACAACTTTCCCACAGCAGCTCATCCACCCGAGCTCTCTCTTCCTCCTCTACCCGAGCTCAGCCCACTCCCATAGTCGGACCTCCTTTCTGGCCGAGCGCCGCACCAACTCCTCCCCTCCTCCTTCTTCACCCCATCACCATCATCAAAACCGTCCACCACTCCACCACCATAGCCCGCACGGCCGCTGCCATGGCCGTGCGCCACCGCCCCCTCGCCGCGCCTGACCGTCGTGCCTTTGCCGTGCCCGGCCAGGCCGGTCCCGCTCACAGCTGCGCACACGGCAGCAGCTACACAGCAGCAAGCGCGGCAGCAAAAGCAGGTCGTGCGGTGCAGCGCCGCCGCCGTGGCTGGCCCCCCCACTGATGGGCGAACTCAGGCGACCCCCCTGGGTGCGCCACCATCCTCCCCGGTGTGACGTATAGCCGATTCGTGTGTTTGGCACGGGTTCCCATCGTGACGAGCTCGGAAACGAAGTTGAAACGGTATTTTGTCACAGCGACTTCGTGCACGATTTTCGAGAAATTCGACCGTTGGATCGGTGATTTCTTCACTCCGTCACAATCTCGGTATATCCATCTTCACTCCCGTCAATTTTCGTCCGTTAATTTTATCATTTGATACATCAAAACCGGCCACCAAGTTGACTGTTTAAATTGTATAAATTTTGGACAATTTTGCGGAGCCAACTTCGTCGGCTTGTACCTCCTCCACCGCAGCTTCATTTGGTGTGCTACCAGTTTCTGTGCATAGCTAGTATAACCCTCTTTCTACCCCTCCAATTTTGTTTCATTATGAGCTTGTTTGATTGGTTGAATTCGACGCCAAAGTTGGCCGTCCGAATTCGTAATTTCCAATTTGTAAAATTCCATTTTTGAACACGGGACTCCAGATTTCATTTCTGACACCACCAGTAGACTCGTGGCGTTGTGCTGGCACATTTTCATATATAATTTGTTAGATTTGGAGGACGTGAGCCATGGCACGTATTTCGGTGCAAAGCAGGCCCTACAGTCCGGGTCAACTGGACTTTTTGACGCCGGTTCATCGAAATCTAATTCCGGATGCACCGTTGAGTTTGTATCATCATTCTGGACTCGTTGACATATAATTTGCTAGGTTTTAGTGGACATTGGTTCCGGCACGTATTTCGGTGCAAGTCGGATAACAATATCCGGGTCAACGGGTCATTTTTAGATCGGCTCATCGGAATCCAATTCGGATATATCGTTGAGTTCGTATCATCATTCTGGACTCGTTGACATATAATTTGCTAATTTTTGGTGGACATTGGTTTCGGCACGCATTTCGGTGCAAGTCGGATACCAATATCTGGGTCAACGGGTCATTTTGAGATCGGCTCATCGAAATCTAATTCCGGATATACCGTTGAGTTCGTATCGTTATTCTGGACTCGTTGACATATAGGTTGCTGAGTTTTGAGAACATTGGCACCGGCACGCATTTCCGTGCAAACTGGAGTTCTAATGTTTTGGTCAACGGACCAAATTGGGATCGGGTCAAAGGAATCCAATTCTGGATATACTGTTGGGTTCGTATCGTCATTCTGGTTTCGTGGACATATAATTTGTTATATTTTGTAGACTTGTGTTTCTTGTACGTTTTTTGGTGCAAAACGGCTCCGACATGGATACCGTTTTTAACCCAAAATTACCTTTTTGTCCTTGTATCCAAATTTTACCAATGGATAGGCTATCTTAGGTAATTTGACCATTCTGGACACGTTGACGTTGTTTAATTCATATTCCGATAATATTTGTAGATACTTTCTTTATGTATCACCTTTTATTATAATTAATTCTTATAATGTTCGTATTTCGGGATTAGTACAACGAAACTGAGATCGGTCAATTCCAGTGATCTCACATCACTGAAATTGACAAGATGGACACGTGGATCACTATAATGAGGTTATTAACCTTACCGTTGATCATCTTATCTCGATTTACGTGTCGTAAGTTTCAACGTACGAATAACAAAGTACACTTTATATCTTTAATAATTAGACTAGAATTGACCCTGTTTGACCAGAGTTGACCAGTTGACCAAAAGTCAACTGTAAGTCAACACTTGACCTAGTTTAACTAGATTGTTGACCGGAGTTAACCTAGAGTTGACTTGACTTAGAAGAGCCTAGAATAATATAGATTGCTTGTAGAGATTCATTTATTACAACTTAAACACCTTGTAACCTGTGTTGCTTTAAATAGGACTCTGTGACTTCAGTTGGACCTCTATACCTATCAGCTGTTCAGGTTATCAGGCGAGTACATTCTCTGATCATTTCATATCATGTTTAGGTGTATATTTCCTGCTTTATATTACTTTACTTGATGCTGACACGTTGGTAACACGGATTAGTACTATATGGATCTTGTCGTGCGATGTTATCCCCTTAGTGGATACATCAGGTATTTCGTATTCGTGTACTTTATCATGAGCATCGTGTACTCCTTGTGTTCGTGCTTTTCGTGTACAAATCGTGTATACTCATGTGCTCACATAATCTTCGTGTATGACTATACTTCGTGTACAATAACATAACTTGGCTAGATCCTTGTGTATTGATTGAGGCGGGGGAGTAGAAGTGGTTATGTAATCAATCCAGTCGATTACTCGTGTACAACCTCTTTAGATTACTCGTGTACAATATCGTGCCGTTTCATAACCGTCTTATACTCTGAATCACTAGCACTGTTAGTTCTTCTATATATTGTATATATTTACTTACAGTCTCTCTCTTTTTACATCATGTTGTTCTTCAGTTCATGTATCTTACTCTCTAGCATAATTATATTTCCTAGCCTGTTATGATTTGTTGAGATGTACTGTACTCGCTCCTGTCCTGACTGGACCTGTTGATAAATTTTACAGATAGCTTGGAGGTTGCCTGCTAGCCTAGAGGAGACACAGTAGAGGTTGTATAGATAGCTAGGGTTTTTCTTACTTTGTTTTCAGTTGTCTTGAGCTGTATTTACTCTATGGATTACTGTATTTGAGATTTGAGATATTTTCTGGGTTTGTGTATCTTAGACACTTAGACTTCTATCTATTGTATCTCTTTGTGGATTTCATGTTTTATCTATCTTTTATCATGCTCTACCTTAGATGTGATTGAGACTGTATTTGCTATGTCACCTCCATTCGGAGTGTATATACTGTACAGGTATCTTTATATTGTTAGATATTTGACCTAGGACAGCGTTCTACCGCCGATATTGTAGCGTAGGCTGGACGTACCCACGTCTCGTGCCCTTACTCTAGGGTGCGGGTCGTGACACATTTTTAGTGGTGGCCCATGCAGGTCGAGTTGTCTAGTGGTATTCGAACTAGAGTATCACTACAGCCTGCAGTAGGATTAGGATATATTTTTGAAGGTACTCAATCACAGTTAGGATTCCTTGAGAGATTCCTGGGATAATCCTTGAGAATCTCATTATAAAATATCTCAAAATTTGATTTTAACAGTTTATATTTACCTTTCTTGGTTTGTTAATGAATTTGGTTTTTGGTATCTATTGTTGATTTAAATTTATTTGTCAAGATAAAATTATATGGGCTAGGTCATCTCAGTTATGGAATCTAGTCTTCTACAGTCACATTAGCCAGCATGGTGAGGACATATAGTCTAATTTTGGATATATTTCTCGGGTGTGGTAATTTAAGATTTTTGCAGCCAAGCTAGCGGCATCGCGAAATTTTAAATACCATGATTCTAGAGGTATGTGCCTTAGTCGAGGACTCTGTGATTATCGTAGCCTTGCTTACTAGTATGACGAGGATTTAGAGTACCATGATTTTGGATAGACGCATATGATTATCAGATTGTACCTTAAATGCTTTTGAACATATTTTCTCTACTTTTGTTCAGTCTTTCAAAAAAAAGGGAATTTTTGTTTTGTTTTGATTGTTTCTCATTATTTAACTTAGGAGTAGGAGTAGGAGTAGCTTTAGTTGTTATTATAAACCTTTGTGTAACTTCTTGCTATGAGTTTCTTCATAATACAATAAATCGATGATTTTTGCTAGACCTTATCTTGGATTTGATATTATAGCTCTGGTTTCAAAATGGTTCCTTCTTTTAAACAGATAAGCAGAACAGATTTTATCATTATTTCCTTCTTGCCATTATTTCTTGTATTATTATAAAAAAATAACAATAATAAAACTGTCTTGATTACATCAATCACCTACTTTGCAATCTTGGTAGGAATCTAAATGTTGGCCTTGATATAGAATTTGATTTGTATATTGGGACATGAGAATATATATATATATATATATATATATATATATATATATATATATATATATATATATAGTGGACACAGACACTTGCCTGATACGTATGCATGCTACACTTTGATTACCAACCTATCTAAATACATATTAATATGTTGTTGATGTTTAAATTCTCAAAACCCCAATATTTCTGATAAGTACAGCATCAGAGACTGGTTCTCTGCTTTTTCCAGTTTAAATTCGTAATTTAAATATAAATTTTATGTTATTAGTTTTGTTTACATCACTGCACATGTATGTTATATACAGGGTTTCAATTCTTAAAGAAATTGGTGGAGTTTTGTGTTTGAATTTGTCAAATCTGAGACTGTGTGTATATTAACCCTTAATACTGGATTCCAAATGATTAGTTCAATTTGCTGTTTTTAAATATAATATTTTGAGCTGTATACATTGTTGTATGTAGGGATATAATGTTAGGTTTTATACTCTTACATGTTAGGTTGTGGTTGTGATGAACATTGGGTTGGTTTGATGTTCGAATTTCTCCAAAATCCTAAAACTAAATACATGTTAACATTTTTACATTGATTTCAAATGTTTAGTTCAATTTCATATTTAATATGTAATATTAAACTGTATGTATGGCTAAATGTATGGATAGTATATTAGGGTTTTATCTCAATCATGTTAGGATGTGTTGGGAGCATTGAGTTGGTTGTGATTTTCAAACCCCTAAAATCTGAAACTACATTATGTTAATATTACATTGGTTTAAATGTTAGCTTATTTTCAGATTTTGTATGTAAATGCTGAACTAAAACTGGGTTTAACCTTTCAATACTAAAGCTATAACCCTGTACAAGGACACACACACCCTAACTTAGTATACACTGCCATGTAAACCTAACATTTCCTCTCTATGTTATGTTCATATATCTATATAGATATATATAGAGTCTATGCATACATGTTATAATGTATATAGATACATAACTAAATCTCTACCTCTTTATATATATATATATATATATATATATATATATATATATATATATATATATATATATATATATATATATATATATATGTATATAGTTAGCCATGCATGTTATGAGTAAATAGGTTGTGTATTGTAGATTGTTTAACCAATATGCCATGAGTAGTGTAACTTGATAGCTATTGTTTTGAAACCCAAATCCTCCTATACACTTTCATGTATATTTCACATACACACATGATACTATCTAACCATATGAACATGTCCACATACACCCATACACACACGAACCACATAACCTTTACATAATGCTAGCTTTTCCCTCTCTAACACTCTATATATATATATATATATATATATATATATATATATATATATATATATATATATATATATATATATATATTGTGATTGGATTTCAATGCAATTGACTTTCATTCTTTAACTTTTGATTTTGATTCTTCTTTGAATAGTACCCCTTTATAGATAATTAGTAGTTATCTTTATTTTATTTTTGATAAGTACCAGTTTTCATATAGGATGGTAGACTGCCTTACAGTCTTGATGATTTGTTATTTCTGTAAATTTTCTAGTTTAGCACCCTAGATTGTTTGTGTGTTTGATACCCTATGACAGTTTTGGTTAGCATGACTAGTATACCTAGATGAGACTTTCACTACCACCATATGCCATGACCCTGTATGTCGTCCTTTTTAATCGTATGATTTGTTTAAGTTCTGAGACTTTGATTGTGGGGGTTTAACCTAGAAGGAGTATGAACATTTTAATTTCGAGGACAAAATTTTTATAAGGTGGGTAGGATGTGAGCACCCTGAATTTTGGGTTGATTTTTTTTTATTTTCTGATTGAATTAGTTTCAATAAATAATTTATTCTGTTATTTATCTTTAAATGTACTTTTTCGTGCCTTTGATATTTGGAGTGTCAGGGATGTTCATCTCTGGAAACTTTTTTCATGAGTTTTGTAGTGGACAGGATTACCTTTATTTTGGTATATAATGTCCCACTCAAATTTGTTCCCGTGTACCCTTTTTGCTTCGCACAACTTCGGATCGATTTAGACCATTTGATCGTTGATTAATTATTAATTGATTTCCCACTCTTTTCCTTGATCATCATATGCACGTTACCGTGACTTTTAATTTGGGAGCAAAAGACCAGTCATTTTCTTGAAACCAACTTCTCATGCATGATCTACTCGAGACACTCTTCACCCATGACCTTCGTGTCCCACTCAGACACACCATCTTGTACTTCATTTGCTTCGCACAACTTTTGGGTCAATTTAGGCCAATTAATTATCTACCGTAATTTGTGACCTGACTTCCAATTTAATTTCGGGACCCGACATCGATCCAACCTAGCCGACCCCAAATATGGACATGGCCCACATGAAGCCTACTACCCGCATGATACTCGTGTCCCATTTATTTGAGCTCCCACATGTTACTTATTTATTCATGATCATAAACACCTATTTAAATTCGATTATTGTACCATGTCCGATTTTGACCCAACCTGGCTCGATCGAACCCAGTCCAAGCTTCATATTACCCTCTCTCATGTCACCCTCACTCTCCTTACCCTTGAAAAATATTAAATACCAATCTACCTATTTTTAATATTCAATGAAAAATTTTGTTTATTAAAAAATCTCTAAGAATATCCAATCCCCTATTTAATGTCTACCCTTGATTTCCCTCCTATTTAATCCTAGCCCTCTATTCCTACATGACAAACTCACCCACACCCCCTAGCCAAGTGGCCGGCCCTAACATTGAGGGAGTCACTTTTTCCTCTCTCTCTCCTCCATTGATTACACACACATAAATATTCTCTCTCTTTATTTTTATTTTTTCTCATAACTTTCCTACAGCAGCTCATCCACCGGAGCTCTCTCTTCCTCCTCCACCCGGGCTCAGCCCACTCCCATGGCCGGACCTCCTCCCTGGCCGAGCGCCGCCGGCCACCACCCTGGCTGAGCGCCGCACCAACTCCTCCCCTCCTCCTTCTTCACACCATCACCATCATCAAAACGTCCACCACTCCACCACCATAGCCCGTACGGCCGCCGCCATGGCCGCGTGCCGCCGCCCCCTTGTCGGGCCTGACCGCCGTGCCTTCGCCGTGCCCGGCCAGGCTGGCCCCGCTCACAGCTGCGCACACTGTAGCAGCTACACAGCAGCATGCGCGGCAGCAACAGCAGACCGCGCGGTGCAGCGCCGCCGCCGCCTTCGCCGCCGTCGTGGCCGACCCTCCCACTGATGGGCGAACTCAGGCGACCCCCCTGGGTGCGCCACCATCCTCCCTGGCACGACGCATAGCCGATTCGTGCGTATGGCATAGGTTCCCGTTGTGACGAGCTCGAAAACAAAATTAAAACGGTATTTTGTCGCAGCGACTTCGCACACGATTTTCGAGAAATCCGACCGTTGGATCGGCGATTTCTTCGCTCCGTCACAATCTCGGTATATCCATCTTCACTCCCGTCAATTTTCATCAGTTAATTTTATCGTTTGATACATCAAAACTGGCCACCAAATTGACCGTTTAAATTGTATAAATTTTGGACAGTTTTGCAGGGCCAACTTCGTCGACTTGTACCTCCTCCACCGCAGATCCATTTGGCGTGCTACCAGTTCCTGTGCACATCTGGTATAACCCTCTTTCTATCCCTCCAGTTTCGTTTCATTATGAGCTTGTTTGATTGGTTGAATTCGACGCCAAAGTTGGCCGTCCGAATTCGTAATTTCAAATTTGTAAAATTCTATTTTTGAACACGAGACTCCAGATTTCATTTCTGACACCACTAGTAGACTCGTGGCGTCGTTCTGGCATATTTTCATATATAATTTGTTAGATTTGGAGGACGTGGGCCCTGGCACGCATTTTGGTACAAAGCGGGCCCCACTGTCCGGGTCAACATGACTTTTTGATGTCGGCTCATCGAAATCCAATTTCGGATACACCGTTGAGTTCGTATCGTCATTTTGGACTCGTTGACATATAATTTGCTAGGTTTTAGTGGACATTGGTTTCGACACGCATTTCGGTGCAAGTCGGATACCAATATTCGGGTCAACGGGTCATTTTGAGATCGGCTCATCGGAATCCAATTTCGGATATACCGTTGAGTTCATATCGTCATTCTGGACTCGTTGACAGATAATTTGCTAGGTTTTGGAGGACATTGGTTCCGACACGTATTTCGGTGCAAGTCAGATACCAATATTCGGGTCAACGGATTATTTTGAGATCGGTTCATCGGAATCGAATTTCGGATATACCGTTGAGTTCGTATCGTCATTCTGGACTCGTTGACATATAGTTTGCTGAGTTTTGAGAACATTGGCTCCGGCACACATTTTCGTGCAAACCGGAATTCAAATGTTCTGGTCAACGGACCAAATAGGGATCGGGTCAACGGAATCCAATTCTGGATATACCGTTGGGTTCGTATCGTCATTCTGTTTTTGTGGACATATAATTTGTTATATTTTGTAGACTTGTTTTCTTGCACATTTTTCGGTACAAAACGGCTCCGACACGGATACCGTTTTTAGCCCGAAATTACCTTTTTGCCCTTGTGTCCAAATTGGACCGATGGGTAGGCTATCCTAGCTAATTTGACCATTCTGGACACGTTGGCGATGTTTAATTCATCATTCGATAATGTTTGTAGATACTTTCTTTATGTATCACCTTTTATTATAATTAATTCTTATAATGTTCGTATTTCGAGATTAGTACAACGAAACTGAGATCGGTCAATTCCAGTGATCTCACATCGCTGAAATTGACAAGATGGACACGTGGATCACTATAATGAGATTATTAACCTTACCGTTGATCATCTTATCTCGATTTGCATGTCGTAAGTTTCGACGTACGAATAACAAAGTACACTTTATATCTTTAATAATTAGACTAGAATTGACCCTGTTTGACCAGAGTTAACCAGTTGACCAAAAGTCAACTGTAAGTCAACACTTGACCTAGTTTGACTAGATTGTTGACCGAAGTTGACCTAGAGTTGACTTGACTTAGAAGAGCCTAGAATAATATAGATTGCTTGTAGAGATTCATTTATTACAACTTGAACACCTTGTAACCTGTGTTGCTTTAAATAGGACTCTGTGGCTTCAGTTGGACCTCTATACCTATCAGCTGTTCAGGTTATCAGGCGAGTACATTCTCTGATCATTTCATATCCTGTTTAGGAGTATATTTCCTGCTTTAGATTACTTTACTTGATGCTGACACATTGGTAACACGGATTAGTACTATATGGATCTTGTCGTGCGATGTTATCCCCTTAGCGGATACATCGGGTATTTCATGTTCGTGTACTTTATCATGAGCATCGTGTACTCCTTGTGTTCGTGCTTTTTGTGTACAAATCGTATCAAATCGTGTATACTCATGTGCTCACATGATCTTCGTGTACGACTATACTTCGTGTACAATAACATAACTTAGCTAGATCCTTGTGTATTGATTGGGACGGGGGAGTAGAAGTGGTTATGTAATCAATCCAGTAGATTACTCGTGTACAACCTCTTTAGATTACTCGTGTACAACATCGTGTGGTTTACATAACCGTCTTGTCATCTGAATCACTAGCACTGTTAGTTCTTCTATATATTGTATCTATTTACTTACAGTCTCTCTCTTTTTACATCATGTTGTTCTTCAGTTCATGTATCTTACTCTCTAGCATGATTATATTTCCTAGCCTATTATGATTTGTTGAGATGTATTGTACTCGCTCCTGTCCTGACTGGACTTGTTGATAAATTTTACAGATAGCTTAGAGGTTGCCTGCTAGCCTAGAGGAGACACAGTAGAGGTTGTATAGATAGCTAGGGTTTTTCTTACTTTGTTTTCAGTTGTCTTGAGCTGTATTTACTCTATGGATTACTGTATTTGAGATTTGAGATATTTTCTGGGTTTGTGTATCTTAGACACTTAGACTTCTATCTGCTGTATCTCTTTGTAGATTTCATGTTTTATCTATCTTTTATCATGCTCTACCTTAGATGTGATTGAGACTGTATTTGCTATGTCACCTCCATTCGGAATGTATATACTGTATAGGTACCTTTATGTTGTTAGATGTTTGACCAAGGACAGCGTTCTACCGCCGACACTACGGCGTAGGCTGGACGTACCCACGTCTCGTGTCCTTACTCTAGGGTGCGGGTCATGACAACACTAATTACAAGGCTAACTATGCATGCAATCTCATCAATTTTAACAGGCATTAGAGAACAATCATCCACCCTAATGGGTGCAACTGGGAAACATATTACAAAGACATAAGAATAAATATACATTCTGAGTCGAACAATTGCGGATATCGAGATCTAATCTCGTTCTCGCGCTCCCATGTCGACTCCTCCGGTGAGTGATGGCCCCAAGCGACGCAGACAAGATTAATAGTCCGGTTCTTGAGCACCTTCTCTCGCCGATCCAAAATGGATAAGGGTTGCTCCTCGTAAGTCAGATCGGTACCGACGACCAGCTCAGAATGATCGAGGAAATGACTCGGATCCGGGACATACCTACGCAACTGAGATACATGAAACACATCATGTACATCACGTAGCGAAGGTGGAAGGGCAAGATGATAAGCAACATCGCCTACCCGAGCGAGAATACCAAATGGACCAGTGTATCTCGGACTAAGCTTTCCTCGGGTTCCAAATCTAATGACACCCCGAGTAGGCGAAATCCGCAGAAACACTTGGTCACCAACACCAAACTCTAGAGGCCTACGATGTTGATCTGCCCAGTGTCGCTGTCTGTCCTACGTAACTCGAAGCTGCTCTCTGATCAACTTGACTGTCTCCACTGTCTGCGTGATCATCTCCGATCCCAATAATTTTTGTCCTTGCACATCGTTCCATGCCAGAGGGGACCTGTATTTTCTTCCATATAATGCTTCAAACGGTGCCATCTGTATACTTGCCTGATAACTATTATTATAAGAGAACTATACTAAATGAAGATGAACTTCCTAAGTTTTGCCGAAGTCTAAGGTACAAGCCCGTAACATATCTTCCAATGTCTGAATGGTTCTTTCTGACTGTCCGTCCGTTTACGGGTGGTAGGCTATACTGAACCTCAACTTGGTATCCAAACTTTGATGCAAACTCTGCCAAAAGTGAGAGGTGAACCGTGTGTCTCGATCTGATACTATGCTGACTGGAACACCATACAGCCTTACAATCTGCTTTATATACATTTCTGCTAACTGCTCAGTAGACTGCCCTAATCTGAAAGGAAGAAAAATAAGCAACCTTCGTGAGCCGATCTACGATTACCCAAATTACGTTTTGACCGATCAGAGATCTAGGTAAACCGGTCACAAAGTCCATCGTGATGTGCTCCCACTTCCACTCCGGAAAAGGAAGCGGCTGTAACAATCCTGCTGGTCTCTGCTGCTCTGCCTTCACTTGCTGACATACCAAACATCTAGACACAAACCTCGCTATCTCCCTCTTCATGCCATTTTACCAAAAGTGCTGCTTCATATCATGGTACATCTTTGTGCCTCAGGGATGAATGGAATAAGAAGAACTATGAGCCTCTGACATAACTTCATGTCGAAGGTCTCCACCTGGTACACAAAGACCGTTTTCGAACCTGAGTGTACCATCCTCATGGATTACTAACTCCTTCCTGAGACCTGACTCACACTCTGATCGAAGCTTCTGGATCCGCGGATCCTCTGCCTGGGCTGCTTTGATCCTCTCTACTAAAGTAGACTGAATCTGCAAACTGGCCATAACTCCCGTATCTTGTGGCAAGATCACTTCAATTCCCATTTTCTGAAGATATTCCAAAATATACCTCTGTGAGGTTAAAATGAATGTACCACCTCTCCTGCTCAAGGTATATGCTACCACATTCGTCTTGCCTGGATGATACCGAAGATTTACATCAAAGTCCTTCAGTAATTCCAACCATCTTCTCTATCTCATGTTCAGGTCTCTCTGGGTAAATACATACTTTAAGCTCTTATGATCAGTGTAAATCTCTACTCGATCCCCATATAAATAGTGCCTCCATAACTTAAGCGAAAACACTACTGCTACTAATTCCAGGTCGTGGGTCGGATAGTTCTTCTCATGGTCCTGAAGCTGTCGAGATGTATATGTTATCACCTTACCATGCTACATCAATACACACCCAAGTCCCTTCCCGATGCATCACAATACACTGTAAACCCTCCAATCCTACTGGAAGTGTCAAGATCGGGGCTGAGATTAATCGCTTCTTCAACTCTTCAAATAATGTCTAACATTCTGCTGACCAAACAAACTCTACATCCTTATGCATAAAACGCGTTAAGGGTGCCGAAATCCTGGCGAAGTCTGCCACGAACCTCCGGTAATAACCTGCCAATCCCAAGAAACTACGCACTTCTGCTACTGTCTTCGGAACTGGCCAATTCTCTACTGCCTCAACCTTCTTCGGATCTACTGACACTCCTGCTCCAGAAATAATGTGTCCCAGGAACGAAATACGATCCAACCAAAACTCACATTTACTAAGCTTTACATAAAGTTGATGCTCCCTCAAGGTCTGTAAAACTGTCCGAAAATGTTTCTCATAATCTTCTTCACTGCTGGAATAGACGAGGATGTCGTCTATAAACACTACTACAAACTTATCCAAGTATGGCATGAAGATGTGATTCATCAAATCCATGAATAGGCTGAGGCATTAGTCGGTCCAAATGGCATACCAGAAACTCATAATGCCCATACCGCGATCTAAATGTTGTCTTGAATATGTCCTACTCCAGGACCCTCACTTGATAATATCCAGATCGAAGATCAATCTTAGAGAAGACGCAGGCTTTACTCAATTGATCAAACAAGTTATCAATCCTTGGTAACAGATACTTGTTCTTCACTGTCACTGCATTCAACTGCCGGTAATCAATGCACATTCGTGTCCATCCATCCTTCTTGGGTACTAAAATCACCGGTGCTGCCCAGGGTGATTCACTGTCTCGGATAAACTGCTTCGCCTTCAGTTCTTCTTCATGTTGGTGCAACTTTTAGAGAAGTCGCAAGCTTTACTCAATTGATCAAACAAGTCATCAATCCTTGGTAACAGATACTTGTTCTTCACTATCACTGCATTCAACTGTCGGTAATCAATGCACATTCGCGTCCATCCATCCTTCTTGGGTACTAAAATCACCGGTGCTGCCCAGGGTGATTTACTGTCTCGGATAAACTGCTTCACCTTCAGTTCTTCTTCATGCTGGTGCAACTTTTCCAAATCTGACAGTGACATCCTGTAAACTCTGCCAACTTTAGGCTCTGTTCCAGGATTCAACTCAATGCAAAACTCTACATCTCTCATCGGTGGTAAACCTGGAAGCTCATCTGGAAATACATCAAGAAATTCTCTGACCACTCTTGGTATCTGCTCATGCTCTGCTAATGCTTCTGCAACAATGCCCTTGGGTCGATCCTCCAATGATCGAACAAAGATGAACTCCTCAACTCCAGGTACATTAAATACTACCCTACCTCCCCAACAATCTATCGTCGCATGACTGTCTCTCAACCATTCCATACCTAGGACAACGTCAAAGTTGCCCATAGGAAACTCAATCAAAGATACGGGCAATAATCGCCCACTCACTATGACCAAACACGCTAAACACACTCTGCTAACTCCTACGAGCCCATTATCAGTGAGTATATTCATCCTCTCTGGCAATGCCTCGAACTTCAATCCAATACGTGTCGTAAATCGTGCAGATATAAAAGAGTGGGTAGCCCCCGAATCAAACAATGCTACTGCAGGAAAAGAGGTAACAGAAATATTACCTGCAACTACGTCGCCTGAAACTAGTGCATCCTCCAGTAATAAGATGAAGGCTTGGCCCTGGCCTTGCTGAGCTCCCTGCTGCTGTCTTCCTCGACCATACTGTTGCTACGGCCTCTGCGGGCCTTCCTGGTTATACGCCTGATGAAACATCTGGACCTGCATCGGCAGACGCTGGGCTAGCGGCCTTATGACCAGTGCCGGTCCTCTGTTCGGTGCTGCCCCTGGAGCTGGCAATGCCGGAAACTACTGAACTGGCCCTCCTGGCCTCTACATTATAGGACAATTGGCAATCTTGTGGTCTGGACTGCCACAACTTATGCACAATCAGTTAGCTGAATGACACACATCCCTATTGTGCCCTCCCTTACCACAGTAAGTACATCCAATGGGCGCCCTCTGGCGCTGCTGCTGGTTCCTCGGCTGCTGATGCCGAACTAGTATTGTTATCTCGGATACTGCCGTCCTCTACGGCGCACCTGACTCATGAATACGGATGCTAGGTGTTGGCACCGATGTTTACTGTACTGTTCCTCCGCCCCTACTCTGGGGTGGGACCTCTTCTGGCCCCTATGTCTTGTCACCAACCTTTGTTGGGTGAGTTCATGCCTCCGAGATGCCGTTAAAACGGCATCAAAAGTCTGATAGTCGTGCCCTTCTACTAGTTGTAGAATCTCCAAATGAAGTCCCTGCTGGAATCTCATAGCCTTCTCTGGCTCTGTAGCTACCATCGTCGGTACAAACCGACTCAGTCTGCAAAACTCCACTGCATATTCATCCACCGTCTTACCAGCCTACTTGAGACTGATAAACCTCTGTTGTAGCTCATACCACGCTACCACGCCAAAGTATTTAGCATTGAATCTGGTACTGAAGCTATCCCAAGGAATAGGACGCCTCATTCCAACCTCTTCTGATGCCCACCAGTTGCGGGCGAGATCCTGAAGTAATAGTCTAACCTGGTCAACCTTCTCTTCTACTGGAACTTTTGCTGCGGTCAATATGGCCTCAATATCCTGAAGCCAAGCATCCGCCGTGATGGCATCCTCCGTGCCGTCAAAGTATCTCGGGTTAAGTCGACAAAACTCCCCGACGCTCCTGAATCATTTCTGACACTTCTCTCAAGGGCTAATTGTAACCCCTGATTCAATAGCACATTCTGTTCCTACTGCTGGGTCTGCTATGGCTGATGGGCTGCCACCTGACGCTGCTGAGTGGCCAGAAATCCCCGGATGACATCTAGGAGTGCTGCAGCATCAGGTAATATCGTCGCTGCCAACACCGCTGGGGGTGCAGGAGTTTCTAGAACCTACGGTTCCACTGACTCTGATATCACTGTCATTCAAATTTGGTCAGGAGAAGGGTAATTATGGTAGTAGTTGTATAAGATTGGTTTTCATATTTGGACTTGTGAGTTAAAGGTATGACTGACAAATGATGATCGGATAAACTTGATAGTATCAGAGAGAGATGATTAACTTGGCTTCCCTATGAAACCTTATCTTTTGATTTTTCTATCAAAAAGGAATTGGACTTATTTCATATCTTTGAATCATCCCTTGAGTTTTCAATATCGTTAAATCCTAATTTTCTTGATCGCGACCAAATGACTTTGGTCATCTCTTCTATCGTACCCGTGTCCTGGGTCGTACTCAATTGAATTAAATTCAATTCTATCCTAGATTTCCATTCTCAAATGCTCGTGCTCAGACTTCGATGATCTTATACTCCATCTTGCCCAAATCCTGATTCACTCAAAATTGATCATGCTTGAATTTCAATCATGCCTAAATGATTTGGGCTTCTTCCTAAATCGTGCTTATAAGACATCGATTTTGAATTCATGATTTTATCATTTATCATAACTGAACTTGGATCTCGATCGTACTTATGCGACCTGTAATCTGATTTTTCCATCAAATCTAACTGTCGATCGTGCTACACTCAAATTTTGTCCTCCATTGATTCTCTTAGCCCTGATTTAGATCATGACTAATCGACTTTGATTTTCATGATCATTATAATCTTAACCCTCAAATCGTACTAAAAATCTTGTTCTCTAATTATGACTATGTCAGAATAGATTTTTTTATCGTACCTAAATTTTGATTCTCTAGTCATTCGTGCTCAGGTTTTATTCCTGATCATGACTAGGTTTGTGATTTTTGTCGCTCTATTCTACATCGTGCCTAAGTGTTTAATCATTCCATAAAATTTTAATCACGTCCAAACATGGATCGTATTTCATGATTTTATTAATCATACTTCTTAATCCTTGATCGGGCCTATAAGACCTTGACTTCGATTTAGTTGTGTCTGAAATTTCATCTCAACCATGCCAAACCTTATTTTGGTCATGGTTAGCTTTTCATCTTGATCGAGCCTGTGCGACTTTTAGGTTGATTTTCCATCAACCTAAGTCCTACGGATCACTCCGTACTTGAACTTCATTTATATCTTCGATTCTCCTAATCGTCTCTAAAATCGTCCTCCAATGACTTGACTTATTTCTGAAATCGTGCACATATGATTTTGTTCGTATCATGATTCTATCATGCCGAAATCCATCATCGTGCCTGAACAATTTTGAATTGATTATCTTGATCGTGCAAAACTCGTCATTCTTGGATCGTGCATAAAATATTGCCTAAATCTTCTATCCTGTTTTAACCCCACTACCAACCTTTAATTTCGACGACAAAATTTTTATAAGGTGGGTAGAATGTAAGCCCCCTGAATTTTTGGATTTATTTTTAAATTTTCTAAATGAATTATTATCGGTAATTCATTTTTATTTAATTAATTTTGATCATTAAATGCTCTTTACCGTGACTTTGATTTCTAGAGCATCAGGGATGCCAGTCTCTAGAAACTTCCTTCTCTAAGTTTGTAGTAGACAAGATTATCTTCAAGTTGATATATCGTGTCCCACTCAAACTTGTTCCCTTGTGCTCTTTTTGCTTCGTGCAACTTTCGGATCAATTTAGACCAATTTATCGTCTGTCGTAATTTGTGACTTAACTTCCAACTTAATTTTCGAGCCCGACATCCGTCCAATCTACTCGACCCAATATATGGTTCTGGCCTGTTTTGAGCCGATTATGCATGTGCCACTTGCGTGCCACCAAATTGATCTCCCTTGTGCTCTCATTTCATCCATGATTTTAAATGGTTTAAATTTGAGATTTTATTTAAATCTTGGCCCAAACTTGCCCAAATTTGACCCAACACCCAATCCAATTAGTATAGGCCCTATCATGTCTACCCAAATATCTCTCCCTCTTTCCCACTCTAAAAATATCTATTTCTCTCTCTCTCCATTTCAAATATATACATTATATATATATATATATATATATATATATATATATATAATGTATATATATATATATATATATATATATATATATATATATATATATATATATATATATATATATATATATATATATATCCATCACCCTTACCTCTCACATCAGCACACACCCCCCTCATGTACGCGAGCAGCAGCCCCCCTCTCTATTCTCTCCCTTAACTTTCTCTCTCTTTCTCTCTTTTAATATCTCTCTCTCTCTCTCTATATATATATATATATATAATATATACACACACATATTATATATATATATATCTTATTTTCTCTCTACTCACTCACCCGTACCACTAAGCCTCACCACCACCTCTCTCTTCTCCTCCTCCTTTCTACCCTCACTGGGCCGCTGCCTCTACCGCCGCTGGCTGGCCGTGCCGCCGCCGCCACTGGCTGGCCAGCACAGCAGCAGCAAACAACACAGCAGCAGCTGCGACATGCAGGCAGCAGCAGCCGTACGCCACTGCCGGCCAACCGCGGCCGCCGCCGTCAGCGACGAGCCCCCAAAGCTGCGCACGACTCCGACGAACCCCGGAAAGGCTCCCGTGGCGTGCCCCCTCGTCCCCGGTGCGAGAAACGTCCAATTCGTGCATTTTGCACGAAATCCCGTCGTGACGCACGATTTGTGAAAACAGAAAGTGCGCTTCGTCGCAGCAACTTTGTGCACATTTTCTGGACGATCCGACCGTTGGATCGTCGATTCGTTTCTTCCGTCTCCATCTCGGTATATACCTCTTCACTCATTTCTAGTTTCATCCGTTAATTTCGTAATTTGATACATCAAAATCAGCCGCCAAGTTGACCGTTTAATTTGTACTATTTTTGGACTGTTTTACGGAGCCAAATTTGCGGACTCGTATCTTTGTCGTCGCAGCTCCGATTGATGTGCCGTCGGTTCCTGTGCACAGCTGGTATAACCCTCTTCCTGCCATTTTGGTTTTGTTTTATTGTGAGCTTGTTTGGTTGGTTGAATTCGACGCCAAAGTTGGCCGTCCGAATTCATAATTTCCAAGTTATAAAATCCCAATTTTGAACCCGGGACTCCGGATTCAATTTCTGACGCCACCAGTAGACTCGTGACATCGTTCTGGCATATTTTCATGTAAAGTTTGCTAGATTTGGAGGACGTGGGCCCCGACACGTATTTCGGTGCAAGGCGGGCTCCCTAGTCCGAGTCAATGGATCTTTTTGAGATCGGCTCATTGAATCCAATTTTGGATATATCGTTGAGTTTGTGTCATCATTCTGGACTCGTTGACATATAATTTGATAATTTTTATGGACATTAGCTCTGACACGCATTTCTGTGCAAATTGGATTCTAATATCCGGGTCAACGGACCAATTTGAGATCGGGCCATCGGAATTCAATTTCGGATATACCGTTGAGTTCGTATCGTCATTTTAGATTCGTGGACATATAATTTGTTAGGTTTAGTACGCTTTTATTTTGGCACATTTTTTGGTGCAAAGTGGGTCTGACACGGACACTGTTTTGATCTGAAATTACCTTTTTGTCCCTGTGTCCAAATTGGACTTATGGGCAGACTATTCGAGCTATTTCAACCATTCTGGACATGTTGGTGATGTTTGTTTCATCATCCGACAACAACTGTAGACTTTTCCCTATCTTTCACCATTTGTTATAATCCTTCTCTTTTTGTTCGTATTTTTTTATCCTTGTATCAGAATTGAGATCCGTCAATTCCAGTGATTTTATATCACTAAAATTGACCAATTGTCTATACGGATGATTATAGAGACTAGCTTTGACCTAGTTTAACCTAGAGTGGACTAGGAGTTGACCAGTTGACCAAAGTCAACTGTAAGTCAACATTTGACCTAGTTTGACTGAGTTTGACCTAGAATAGGCCTAGAAGCATAGAATTAATGTATTTATATATATTGTTTACTCTAGAACACTAAGTAACCCTGTAAATTCATGCTAGGTCTCTGTGACATCGGTTCTGGCATAGACCCTCACTTATTGTTTAGGACAGCAGGCGAGTACATTCTCTGATAATATTTCTGTTTTATGATATTGTCTATTTTTTTGTATTTAGTATAGATATTCTTGTTCTCTTGACACATTATTCACACAGATTGGTATTTGTCTGGATCCCGTTATGAGATGTTATTCCTTGTATTATTTGGTATATCTTGTGCAAGTCTTTCTTGTTCCTTGTGCATTGTATAGACACGATTCATGCGAAGGCTAGTTACCCTCTCAGAGAATCACGTGTCATGATGTGTCTTGGTTGGATCCACTATACTAGTCGGGGACGGAGAGTATTAGTGTAGATGTGTGGTCATAAACCTTCTTGTGCAAGTATTGTATACCTTGTGCAAGTATTGTAGATCTTGTGAGTGTTAATCATACACTCCATGTATGATTAACAGGACAGTAGACCTTGTGCAAGTTCCCAAGTCGACCACATGTCGTAGCTAGTATTCACTCACGTAGATGGTATGATTCTCGACTCTTGTACATGATATGATCAATTTTCTTTCCATTGCTCTAGCTATAGTTTACAGCTTTAACCTTGCCATGCTACTTTCATGTACTTTCCACTTTACCTTGTATAGTCTCTCTATTTACTGCTATATTTTCAATATCGTCTAATTAGAACTGTTATTTGAGATTTGTGCTCGTTCCATCCTGACTGGATATGTTGACAATATTTTAGGAGTTGTTATGCCCTCAGTATTAGACTACAGGATGTTGCTAGCTGGGGTGGTTCTCGGTATTCTTCATCGTGAGTTGTCTCTCAGGAGTTCTAGGTTTGGTAGTTATTTATTTTTGTTATTGTTTCCCTCTGTTTTATTCTTGTCTCGTATGATCCTTGTAGTTTCTAGTTGTTCTAGTGATATTGTTATTATTTCTTGTCCTTAATTTTTGTGACGTGATATGAGTACCTTTTTGGTTATGGATCCTTAGATGTAGTTAGTATCGGGTACTTGACAGCGCTCTATCGTTGATACTGCGGCGTAGGCTGGGCGTGGCCCACGTATTCGTACCCGTATATCTGGATGTGGGTCGTGACAGGTGTCATTATTTACGATACCATTACAATTCGGTGCCACTACAATCCCACATGCAAATCATTTCTTTTCGCTCCTCCCACACCTAGTATGTTTTAGTACTAGTGGTCCCGAGATACCAAAACATTGTTGCAAACTAGGCACATAATTTAATAGTTTTTTTTCTCTTGGATTGACACCATTTTCAAAAAAAATATTGATATTGTCTGTACGTAGCCGAACTAGCCAAGTATTCTTTCAGGCAGGTAAGGCTCCTCGATCTCGTAATAACTAATCAGGCCACGGAATAGCAATATTGGTTAAATAAGACGGATAGATCCTCGTAGATCCATATATCAATCCCAAACCATCTAAAAATAATTAATTATATGAAGTTTCATATAAACTAAGTACATAAGGGTGAAAAGCAGTTTAAAAGTGGTCGTATAATCTATTCTTCTAAAATATTATTGAATGCGATCCTTAGGGCGGTTGATGTATACGAGAGTTTTGCATCTTGCTTATTGGGCCTCCATCTGCATATCCTAGGGAGAGACTCGTCATAATCATTATTGAGTGAAGATCGCTTGAGAGTAAGAAAGTACTCGAAATCCATGCATGTACTTTGACAATAAATATCACACTAAAAAATAACAGTAACACAATATCACAATAACATGAGAGTGACGATGAAGTTATTGTACATGTAAAAAGAGTCATGCAGGTCGATATTGTTAATGATCCTTCCCGGGATGCAGCCCCAAGCTCGCGATAAAGGAACGCCAATATACTGCTTCCCCAAGAAATATCATCCAAGTGGGATATGTCTCCAAGGTTCCAAATATGTTTAGTATGTATAGACGTTCCGAACTTGCATGTAATTTTGACAGTCCCTAGGAAGAACATCATATATCCACGGACCTCCTGGTCCATCATCTCATCCACACCATCATCATCATCGAGCTATCTATCTTTCATCTCGTCTTTTAAATATTTTAATAGAAGGCCATATGACTTCCTGAAGTCGGAAAGGGTCATTAACTTATTCTACTCAACTCTTAAGCATTTTCTAACCCGTTTCACGAGCTCCTTGTGCCATTCTTTTGGGTTCGCATTATAGAGTGCGTCCCAACTCTAAAAAGTCTACTTTCAAACCTATTATATTATGGATGTCATCTTATGATGAAAATTCTATTAATAAGTTTATATCATTAAAGTTATTGTAAAAACTGTCTTACGGGTTACTCTCCAGTCAAACACGTGTATTGATCCAGGCCCATCTTAGTTGGCCAATAACTGAAATCCATTTCAATAAATAATTCCTACTACTTTGGTCTGGCACGTATCACCCCTATAACAAATCTTGGACAAAATAGAAAGAGCAGATATGTTGCCCCCAAAACCTATATACCAATCATGTCCTCTTTACTATAAAAAATATTGGGCCCACTGATTGTGGGTGTTATTTTTTAAAATAACTAATGTAACCCATATTTTTATAGGTGATGAAACATATTTGGTACACTGTAGAAGCATGGAAAATATTAGAATAATGATCCATGCGGCTCGGAGTAAGAAGCTTATGCGGCTCACACAGGAGCGGCCCTATGCGGTTCAAAGAAGACTCTCAATCGCATGCGGCTCGGGAGCGTATGCGGTTCAGCAAGGCACATGCGGCTCGATGGATGCCATGTGTGATCCTTCCCTACAGCTGGTCGTTTGGGGGTGGCCTCATTTAATGCTCTGACACGACTTGGCGACTGTGACTGCTCTGACATAAAGTGTCATAATGGCTCTGCCATAATGACAGACTTTTCGGGAAAGGAAGAAGATCTCTGACCCGAACCGTCAGAAATCCTAGGTTGCCACGTGGCAACTCTCATGCGGCTTAAATGGGAAACAGCTCCATGCGGCTCACGAAGAAGTCACTCTATATGGTTAGCAGAAATCAGCCATATGCGGCCCACCGAGAGCTCAATCCCTGCGACTCAATACAATGCTAGCTCATGCGGCTCGCAAAGGCTATGCATATGCGGCTCACGGAAGGTTCGTCCCCTGCGGCTCGATGAGGCATTGTCTCATGCGGCTCAGGAAGAGTATCTCTCTGCGGTTCGAGGATAGTCAATCCTATGCGGCTCTGACAGGACTCACAATTAAGACACGTGGCATGGGATCAATAAGAGATTTAACCGAATCTCAACAAATATATTTGACATCATCGTCATAATTACTGAGATCAGGGCATATCATTTATCATCAAGCTAATGGGACACGTGGCGAGCAATCAGACATTAGTATAATCAATCACGAGGATTTAAAGCAGCTAGCATTAATTGCTCATGAGATACGATACTATCCGCATTAATGGCCGAGCTTCACTATAATCAGGATCAAGGGTTCAGATAGAATGAAGGAGCGTCGACATTCCAAACAGATAATCATTAACAAACCCTAATGATCACCCCCCACTCTTATAAATAGCCAGCATCATTCCCTTGTGAAAAAAAAGGAGGAAGAAGAGAGAGAGAGGTCGACACCAAAAGAAATAAGAAGAGAGAGATCTACACAGAGAGAGCTCCCCCTTCCTTCTTGATAATCACAAAGAGAGAGAGAAGCCAGAAGAGCAATCCGAGGAGAGCGAGAAGAGCGTTTCTTCGTCATCGCCAAGCAGATCTTCCCCGAGCCAAGGCTACATACTGATCGTCCAAGGAGTAAGGCAGAGCGGCCGTCGATTTCCCGAGCCTCTATCGTCACCCCCCAGAATCAAAAATAAACAATCGTACTTAGTCTGCTGTACCTAGGTTCTCGTCCCTAGGCTTTCTTTGTACGAGCGAGTTTGTATTGTGAGTCTAAGTTCAGTCCTCCGATAATTGTTCTGTTCTTTTACAATCAATGGCGAACACGATGGCAACTCTGCTGGGGACTAACTTCTCCACGGCTGAGGAGTTGGTGACGCAATCAGATGTAGCCAAACTTGGCTCCACACAAAAGAAGATGGTCGTCCGCTTCGACCAACAGGCGTTCGAAGAGATGCTCTCTGAAGGTAGCGCTGGCCTGGCCCAGAAGCGCACCCGCACCACGAAGGCTCGCAAAGAATGGAGACCGAAGTCATTTGCTCCTCCTCAAGCCCTCGATGGGATGCCCTCTGCTGCTCAAGACGGCGAGAAGGATTCTTCTGCGATCCCACTTCAGATCGTAGACAACTCTGCTGTCCCCAAGTCCGGCAGAAGAAAACATTATAATGCTGGACTTGCAGGGACAAAGAGGGACTCTACGGGGACCGAACCGCAGAAGAATATTAGCCGCAAGGAGAAAGCCCATGCGGCTACATCCACCAACCGCATGAAGAAAACTCATGCGGCTACTTCTGTCAGCCGCATAACTTATGCGACTACAGTTCCCGACAGCATGGATGAGACTCATGCGGCCAGTAAAGTCAATCGTTTGCAGAAAACCCATGCGGCCACAGATGCCAACCGCATGCGGCCAGCCTGCACGGTCGTGACCCCTAGCCGCATAAGAACTCGTCCGACGACCGGAGACAACCGCATGCAGACAGCCTGCACGGTTTCCGCTCCCAGCCGCATAGCATCTGCTCCATGCTCCTCTCGATCAGTTTTCGACCGTCTCTCGTACGGTCCGAACCCTGATGACTCTCTGGATGATAAGCCAGACTCTGTGATGTTCAACGTGGACTCTTCCTATTATGCACCCACGAGTGCTAGAAAGAAGAAGTCTAGGGCAGCGCGGGCTCATCAAGCCCAGACAGCTGCCCCAACCTCTGACTATCAGGGCATCCCGCTGATTATCACATGGGCCTCTGATGGGAAGTTGTACAGAACTGCTCAAGTCCAATCCCCGACGGCGAACGGACAGAGTGGTTCCTCTGACCTGCGTGAGGCGATCCTCCACAAGCGCAAGGAAAGAGAAGGGGCCTCGACGTGCAAAGAATCCTCACATAGACGTCACTGTACCCAGATCATCGTCAACTGCTGCTGCAACAACGCGGCAGTGACGGAAGATCGTCCGTCCGTCTTCCACAGACTACAGCACCCAAACTCAGAAGATGAGGCACCTCCTGTTGTCTCCTGCAATTCCGCTCAGAAGGTCCCCGCCGAGGGAAGAGGGAAGAAGACAAGCATCTCCAGTCCAAAGATATCAGCCACTACAGCTAAGAAGTTGTCGGCTAAACGGTTACCCTCCACCGGAGTATACCAACACACCCGTTCGAAGACAAAATCTGCTACAACAGGAGACTCATCGTCCCCGACCCTGGGGGTCGTAGGAGCTGGGGGTAGTACTCCTCCGAACGTCCACAACAATCCGACGTTTCAAGAAGACGAACCCCGAGAAACAACCCTTCCATCGGGTACAACAGATGCTGATGTCCCCAAGGACATCCATAATTCTCGAGACGAAGCAAGCTCCGAAACTGGGGGTAGTGTTCCTTCCGAGTCCGAACCTGAAGAGAACATCCCCACATATCCAGATGATTTCTCGACGCATGGGTATGACTCGGAGGGTACATCCTCCACCACTCCCTCTGTCACTCCTCATGTGAAGACGGTATTCATGACAGACAGCAATCAAGGCGGTTCCAGCGATCGCCAGCGCATCGACACGTTGGAGGCCATATTGCATGCCTTGGTCAAGTCTGTAGACGAGATCAAAGCGGCACTTCCTACTCTGCAGGGAGTGACACCTGGCCAGACAAGCACGGGTCCCGCAATCAACGTAGATTCAAATTCAGCGACGCCAAACCAGGGCAATAATCCTCTCGAGATAACGGCCCCTACCGCGACAGATGAGGCCCGAGAAGTAAGAAGAGAGGTTCAGGAGCTCCGAGCAATGTTCCACGCCCGAGAAAACTCTCAAGACCTCAGAATACGGCAACCATATCCTGCTGAATGGAGGGATGTTCCCTTTCCGCCAAGATATAAGCCGTTCAATATCAACCCATATGATGGCAAGACTTCAGCAAGTCGATACATCACTTACTTTGAGGTCACTACTGACCATCTGCCCCATGATGATGCTATCCTCACGCGGTTATTCATTGGGGCATTAGAAGGAGTCGTCTTCGATTGGTACCGCAACCTGCCAGACAATTGCATCCACTCCTTCGCTGGCTTCAAGCGCTTGTTCTTGGAGAGGTTCTATGAGGTAGGACAGGACGTTACGATGTCTACCCTCATGGACGTCGTTCAAGGAGAAAGAACTGACGAGAAATTACATTGAGCGGTTTCGTCAAACCGTAATGAAGTTACCATCTGGCAACCCGGACTCTTCTTTGATTGAAATTTGCCAAAAGAGACTACTTCCAACAATTAGTCTCTGGATGGACGAAAGTCAGTTCAAGGACTGGAAGGCTTTTATCATTAGTGCTACAAGTGCTGAAGAACGATTGAAGAAGGCTCGCCAACTAGGGTTGCATATCTCGGAGGGAGAGAACAAGAGCAAGCGTCCCAACACCAGCAACGACAATGGGGGTAGCCCCTCCAACAACCGGGACAACAAAGGCAAGCAGGCAATGGTGACCGATACAGCCCAGAAGCCCGAGCCACAGCCGGCAGACAAACAATGGCCTCAAATCACTTACTCCTTTGAAGACGGTCACGTCAAGCCTATCTTGGACATGCTTATACAAGGAGACAGGATTCAGCTTCCTCCACCAAGACGGGAGCCTCGGCCGGCTGATTTGGAGAACCCAAAGTTCTGCCATTACCATCGCTACGTCCACCATGCTACACACGACTGCTATCAACTGAAACGGTATATCCAAAACCTCATCGATTCGAACGCCCTGGCCATCGATTTCGAAGAGGTAACCGTGGCAGCCAACATGGTGTCCGTATAATTCGGCAGCTTCCCTCTAACAGAGACTCAGGACGGGGTTATACCCATCCCTCTGGCAACAATAGAGATTGCTAATCTGCCGCCTGCTCGCGATCAAGCCGCTGGTCTAGTACCCCTCACCACATCACGAGGGGAAATCATGTGGGTCCATCCGGACCTAGTCCACGAGGTAACTCAGCCCTCTCCACCTTCTAAAAGGAAAAGTGAAAAAGTCAGATCCTGCCGTACTGCCTCGGCGGAAGAAGAGGAAGTCTCGACCGTCACTACTCGATCTGGAACACAAGCCCAACCGGTGACCGAAAGCGCGACTGATGATCATCCGCCCACTACCAATGATGCTCCGGGACCGGCTCAGCCTTCGACGACCAACAAGCCTAGGCCGAAGGAGACTCGCTTCGACAAGTCCCTCCGGAAGGAGACACCTCAGGGGCTGGAGAGGCCCTACAACTTCGACATCTTAGCGCAATTAGCTAACACCCCGGCCAAATTGTCTTTATATGAACTCCTCAGGCTCTCAAAGGATGTCCGCACGGCTTTAAGTGAGGCGCTCCAAAATGCCGACGCATACTTGGCTCAGGTCAACCTCACGGGAGATAACCAACCTGCAGAGCTCCAAGATAGTGCATGTACGGGAGCAATGCCCAATATCGTCTTCTCTCCGCAAGATATGCTCATCAAAACTAACCTGCATGATCGCCCGCTATACTACACTGGATACATCGGAGACGTAAAGGTGGACCGATTGCACATTGATCCTGGGTCCTCTATAAGCATCATTCCGAAGGGTCTGCTATATCATCTTCGTATTCCGATGCATCGCCTGACACCTACAAGCACCGCCATTAGCGGTTTCAATTCGGGCATGAGCTACCCAATAGGGAAGATCCGTTTGAAGTGTCAGATCGGCGATCTCCAATCAGAAGTCACCTGTTATGTCATAGATTCCGACACTTCTTACAATATCCTTCTGGGACGGCCTTGGATATACGATTACATGATCGTGCCTTCCACACTACACCAGTGCTTCAAATATGTCGATAAGCACGGCTTCGTAAGGACAGAGTTTGCCGATATCGATCCCTTCAAGGGGGTCGAATCTTATTACTCAGACTCCTGTCTATACGAAAAATCAAAGAAGCATCTGGTCGAAGAAGATGTGCAAACTCACAACAAGACGGCTACAGGATCAGAAGAACCTCTAACGATCCACCTTCAGGCTCGCAAACCGGGCAATTCCGCACCCCTTACGGCCACTCTGCGTAAGAACGCAATCAGTCTCTCCGCACAAGAAGAACAGATGAGAATCCGGCTGCCAAAGTCCGACCAAGCGTCGAGACCCATAACAGGGCCACTTACCATCAGACTACCGAGAGTCGGTCAGCTCCAAACGGAGAAGCCCAATCCCTCCGACAGACCGCTCATAATACGCCTTCCCAAGAAGGTTCTTCACCCCGATACGAGGTCTGACACTTCTAGCGAACCAGCCACCCCTCGCCTCACATCAAGTACCAAATTGGGGGTTGCTAGTTTACCAACAACTCCACGATCTGCTCCGCCAGTTGAGCCTCTGAAGATCAAGCTGACTAGGTCGTCCTCCCAGTCTTCATTTATACAGGGGGTGGCCGAAGAAGAACCAGAATTGGCCAAGTATGTGGCTGCCCACTCCGATACCCCCTCCGCAGATGATGTAATCCCTCTAGAAAAGATACCTTACTTCATCAATAAAGGGTTATCTTTGAACTACACCGAGCTCAATAAGCTATGTACAATGTACGCTATGGAACACGGTATAGGCACTCACCTACATACACAGGTGACAAACGTGTACACCGCCATCCGACTTACTCCAGTAGAAGACACTTACCGAATAGTCGAGGGAGGGGACCACCCGATCATCTTCGGCCGGACGAATAACCCACATCCCTCCGCTATGGAAGAAGTCGACTTAGGGTCAGATGCCGGAAGACTGCCTCTGTATCTCTATAGCCCTCAATCCAAATATCTCATGCAGAAACAGGGGTATGATCTAGAGACAACGCCAGGACTGAACTACGGCACTGGACGACGATTACCTTTGAAGACGCCAGCCCCGGCGGGCAAACCACGGAACTACTATAACAAAACCCGATGCGGTTTAGGGTATGTAACGCCTACTACGACCCCTGAAAGCTCAGATGAAGAATGCGACTGGCAGTCACATTCAACCGGATCACCGACTTTCGACTCAGATACCAGCATCGGAGATGTGTTCAGACAAATCATGTCAGTCAACATGGCGTTCGCTGACGCTTACGAGGAAGACGAAGACATCCCCGAAATCCTTGAGCTAGAACCATAGGCCCAGCAATTAGACGCACAATGGGAAAAGCGGTTCGAACTGAGAGAACCTCCTACCGAAGATGAGGTCATACAAGTGAATCTCGGCAGCGAAGCTTCTCCAAAACCGATCTTTATCAGTAAAAGCCTAACTGACGAAGAACGAGAATCGCTGTTAGTACTCGTCAGAGAATACATTGATGTGTTCGCCTGGAGCTATGAAGACATGCCGGGGTTAAATCCTGACATCGCTCTCCACAAACTCAATATACGGCCAGATGCAAAGCCAGTCAAGCAGCAACAACGATGCTTCCGCCCAGGTGTCATGGACGCGATCGAAACTGAAGTCAACAAGTTAATAGCCAGCGGTTTCATTCGTGAAGAGCAACATCCTGACTGGGTCGCCAACATAGTGCCGATCCTTAAGAAAAATAGGAAGATCCGAATCTGCATCGACTTCCGTAATCTGAATGAGGCATGTCCGAAGGACGAGTTTCCCCTCCCCATCACAGACATCATGATCGACAACATATGCGGCTTTGAACGTATGTCATTCATGGATGGATTCTCGGGGTACAATCAAATCAAGATGTCTCCCGACGACGAAAAGCACACATCATTCCGAACGCCGATTGGTACATACTGCTACACAGTCATGCCATTCGGTCTAAAGAATGCTGGCGCTACATATCAGCGGGCCATGAGTATCATTTTCCGAGAACATTTACGCAAAACAGTAGAATGCTATGTCGACGACATCGCCGTCAAGAGTCGCCATAAGGAAAATTATCTGCAAGACCTGAGAACGGTATTCGACCTGATGAGAGCCTACAACCTGAAGATGAACCCTACGAAATCATTCTTGGGCGTATCCAGCGGGAAATTCTTAGGCTTCATCATCACGGTACGGGGCATCCATGTAGACCCTGAGAAGACGAAGGCAATCATGGAGATGGGTCCCCCGAAAAATCTCCGCGAACTCAGAGGCCTCCAAGGGAGGCTAGCTTACATCAGGAGGTTCATTTCCAACCTCTCCGGGCGATGCCGACCGTTCACACACCTCATGAAGAAGGGAGTCTCATTCGTATGGGACGAGGAATGCCAGCGTGCTTTCGACGACATCAAAAAATATTTGTCGAACCCCCCAGTCCTGGTGGCCCCGGTCCCCGGAAAACCATTCCTGCTCTACGTACGAGCGATGGAACACTCCCTTGGTGCCCTGCTAGCACAAAATAACGATGCAGGCCACGAGCAAGCCATATATTATCTCAGCCGAATGATGATCGGGCCAGAACATCGATACACCGCCGTAGAGAAGGAGTGTCTCGCGCTGGTATTCGCTATTCAAAAGACGCGGCACTATGTCACAGGACAAACCATACATGTGATCTCGCGAGTCAACCCCCTCAGAGTCCTCATAACTAAACCAGGGGCCCTCAGCTCTCGCCTCGCCACATGGGCAATATTGCTGTCCCCCTATCATATGATTTTCGTTCCGCAAAAGGCTGTTAAGGGTCAAGCCCTAGCAGACTTTTTGGCAGCCCACCCAGGATCGAAATTATCCAGAATCTATGAAGAGATCCCAGACGAGGTCGCCGATTCGAATACAGCCATCCACGATAACATATGGCGAATGTTCTTCGATGGCGCCTCAAGGACCGGACCCAAGGGAAACATCGTCGTCGGGGTCGGAGTGGTATTAATTTCTCCTACTGGACTGGTGATCAATCGCGCCTACTCCCTCACGGAACCCTGCTCCAACAATGTGGCCGAATATAACGCTCTGGTCATTGGCCTCCAACTTGTAAAAGAGCTGGGAGTAGAATACCTTGAAGCATACGGCGACTCCCAACTAATCGTCAATCAGATCAGGGGCTCGTACGAGGTTCGCCATGAAGACATGATCCCCTACCATCAAATTGCGATCAACATTATCTCATCATTCGAGGGATTCTTCATCGAACACGTCCCCAGACTCCAAAATATCGAAGCCGATGCCCTAGCAGGCCTTGTCGCTTCCTTAGCCGTGCCGAACCAAGCTCATCATTCGGTTGACGTAATAGGCCACGAACTGGTCTGTCCCAAGAACAACGTTCAAGCCATGGCATGTTATTCCGCCCAGACGGTCGACGACACACCAGACTGGAGACAGCCGTTCATCGACTTCGTCATATACGACATCCTCCCAGAGAATCCAAAGGAAGCTACCTCTATCAGACGGCGCTCTCTCAGATTCTTCTACGATACAGAGACGAAAATGTTGTATCGCCGCTCCTACGACGGATTATTGCTCCGGTGCATGTCGAACGCGGAAGCTACAAAAGCTGTACGAGAAGCTCACGACGGTGTCTATGGGGCCCATCAACCCGGCCCTAAGCTACAGGACCGCCTTCGCCGGATGGGCTACTACTGGCCCACAATGGTGGCAGATGCGATAGATTATGCCAGAAAATGCAAGGCCTGCCAAGTCCACGCGGATTTCATTCATCAACCATCTGAGTTTCTGCATCCAACGGTGGCATCCTGGCCATTCGAAGCATGGGGAATGGATATCATTGGTCCAATCACCCCACCTTCCTCCCGAGGACACCGCTTCATACTTGCGATCACTGATTATTTCTCCAAATGGGCGGAGGCTGTCCCACTCGCAGAAGTTAAAACTTCAAACGTGATCAGCTTCCTTAAGCATCACGTTATCTACCGCTTCGGACTACCACGAAGAATCATCCATGATAATGGCCCACAGTTTATAAGCCATGCATTCTACCGATTCTGCGATAAGCACCGCATTCAGAATGTCGCTTCGACACCATACAACCCGACAACAAACGGGTTGGCAGAGGCATTCAACAAAACAATCATCAAACTCCTCAAGAAGTTCGTCTCCTCCAACAAACGCGACTGGAACGAGAAGCTCGGTGAGTGCTTATGGGCTTATCGCACCACGGTTCGAACAGCCACCGGGAATACACCATTCTCTCTGGTGTACGGGAGCGAGGCAGTCCTCCCTTTGGAGACTCAGATCCCCTCACTCCGCGTTGCCCTCACTTATCAATTGACAACGGATGATAACTACCGACGACGATTACAAGAGTTGGAGGCTTTAGATGAAAAGCGCCTCCTAGCTCAGCAAAGGATCGAGCTATACCAAGCACGCATCTCAGGAGCCTTCAACAAAAAAGTTAAAATCAGAACATTCCAAGTGGGTGATCTTGTTCTGGCAGTCCGGAGACCGATGGTCATGACTCACAAGACCACCGGTAAGTTCCAGCCAAAATGGGAAGGTCCATTTGTCATCGAGATCGTGTTCTCCAACGGCGCCTACCGCCTCGCTAAGCCGAACGAAGATTTGCTCATGTTGCCCGTCAACGGCAAGTTCCTGAAGAAATACTATGTTTGAACATCATTCTCTAGATTATCGAGTCATGTACTCCTTTAGTACCACTGAACTCCCATCCATCATTCTCCAGATTATCGAGTCATGTACCCCTTTAGTACCACTGAACTCTCGTCCACCCTATTTCAGATTATCGAGTCATGCACCTGCTGGTGCCGCTGTACTCTCACTCCCTCAATAGTCCAAATTACCAAGTTATGTACCAGCTGGTGCCTCTGAACTTACATTTCGGTCACTCTTTCAGATAGTAAGTCAAGTATGATTATACCTCTGAACTTTCTTCCTGTCAGAGATCCTCCCTCAGGATTCACTACCCGCACTCCCAGTGCACAAAAAGGGTAGTCGATCCACCACTTTCCGAAACGACCATGTCCTCATTACCTCTGAGTCGTCTTCACTTCCACCAAAAACAAACCGCCCCCTCGCATAGAACTTTCACGTTCTCCTACCTCTGAGTCGTTCTATGCACCCAATCTTCATTGAGCCCACTCCTGCCATGTCCTCACTACCTCTGAGTGGGAAGGCTCCGTCGAAGAAATCGTCATATTTGTCATGTCCACATTACCTCTGAGCAAGTATGTCGATCCCCTTTTAACCTATTATCTGTACCCACAACCGGAGTACGACAAGGATAATAGGTCCACAAATGTCCCCTGTTGACCACAAATGTCCCCTGTTGACCACAAATGTCCTTTGTTGACCACAAATGTCCTCTGTTGACCACAAATGTCCTCTGTTGACCACAAATGTCCTCTGTTGACCACAAATAGCTTCCGTAAAGTCTCTCCTGCCATGTTCTCATTACCGCTGAGCAGGAAGATTTCACGATAAAACCTTCATGTTTGCCATGTCATCATAACCTCTGAGCAAATGTGATTGGTTTCCTTTCATCCCATTATCCGTATCCTGAACCAGGGTACGCCAAGGATAATAGGCCCACAAATATCCCTTGCTAAGCTTCTTAGCATAAATCCACCATCTTACCATGCCCCGGGAGCCCAGCTGCTCTACGGCATTCCTTCCCCCAGTACCGAGAACATTCATGACCATTTTGCCGTGGCTGTCCCGGACATCCTATCTAAACTGTTATCCGTATCTAAAACCAAGGTACGCCTAGGATAACAGGTCCACAAATAATCCCCCAGTAAGTCCGATTCCATGAACACCGATACAAGAAAGCAAAGATGAGATAAAACATGTCTATTTTCGAGATCATATCACTGTTACAAAGTAGAAATAAAAGGACAAACAAGCAAGACAAGACAAAGAAACGACTATGGTTCAGAGGTACACAACGTCGAGGGATGGTCCTTCAGCAGGATAGTCAACCGCTCAAACTATCGATTAGTTCCACATACTGCTTTTGGAGTCAACAACGTCACATCTCCCCGAGGAGCAAAGGTTCCATGGAGAAATAAAATCCCCAGGCTTAACATAACCCCACCCTTTCAGGATACGTATGCCGATCATATTCTAGACTATCGTCTACATCCATAACGGAGTACATTAAGGATACAAAGTTCACATAGAATATCCTGTTAAAGGCGACCATTACAAGAAAAGAGGGAAGCAAATACATTCCATTCATTGAAACGATCGGCCACATTCACATGACTAACAAACAAAACTAAAAAGAACTTTTCACTACTTCATTCAGACGGAAAGGAAAGGCACAAACTACAAAAACATGCGGGCAGAAGACAGACATCCGCAAGGAATTCCTAAAACCTAGTTGCAGAAGCGCCCATACCACTCCCTCAACCACCTTACATAGGAAGGATGCAGTTGAAGGAGATCCTCATCTGGAATAGGAGTATCAGAATTCCCCGAGCTACCACCCCCAGTTGTTTCGACACTCGGAGAGAGACCATCCTGTGCAGACGACGAGTCTTCCTTCTTCGTTTCTTCCTTAATGGAGGGAGACCCCTGGTCGACGACAGGGGGTGGCGGTTCCTCTGTGACTGCAACCTCAGCGCTCAGCGGAGATACTGAAAGAATCAAAGACGGAAAGACAAAATAAAAAGATATTCAGAAAATAGTCATGCAGCTCGTTTAAAGACAATTCACAAGCGGCTCCGACAGGGGGCATACCCCATGCATGGGGCGTGTAGGCGAACCACGTAATTCGTATGCGGCTCAGACATGGGGTATACCCCATGCGGCTCGATCAAGGGACGTGTATACGGGCCATATGGTTGCGTGCACGGAGTAAGCAGTAGAGCAGATCCTATTAGGGTTTTATGGGACGTGCATACGGACCACATAACCCGTATGCGGCTCAGACATAGGGAATACCCCATGCGGCTCGATCAGGGGGCGTGTATGTGGGTCACGTGGTTGCGTGCACGGAGTAGGCATCAGAGCAGACCCTGTTAGGGTTTTAAAATACCCAATCTTCTACATAGGTTATTACCTTCGATGGTGACGTGAACATCGAGGCGAACGGGGGGGGGGGGGCGATGGTCGACGACGAAGCCGATTTCTTTCTCCTCGCCGCGGCCTTCTTCACAGTCTTGGAAACCCTAGGCGCCATTGCTGTTTGTCGGTTGGAGGAAGAAAATAAGACAGGAGTTTTTCAGTCAAGAGAAACCTAAAGTCCAAACCAAACACCCACCTATTTATAGACAGAGAAAGAAGGATTGATAACCAACGCTTCGTACGACGTGATCGACCCTTCGGCTATCAAGGCAAAACCGGCTCTTGGGATCCTCCCCCAAAAGGCAGCGTTAAATCAAATCAAAGGCACTTAATGAAGATTTGCACACGTGTTCAGGACACGTGGCAACCAGTTTATGCGGCCAGATGAATTTATGCGGCTAAGGCACTTATACGGCTAGGAAGCTCAGGCAGACAGAAAAATCCTATGCGGCATGAACGGGGCCATGCTTCTTGTTCAAAGTATTCCAATTTTTACAAATTGAAAACTTTGAAGGGGGTCCTGTAGAAGCATGGAAAATATTAGAATAATGATCCATGCGGCTCGAAGTAAGAAGCTTATGCGGCTCACACAAGAGCGGCCCTATGCGGTTCAAAGAAGACTCTCAATCGCATGCGGCTCGGGAGCGTATGCGGTTCAGCAAGGCACATGCGGCTCGATGGATGCCATGTGTGATCCTTCCCTACAGCTGGTCGTTTGGGGGTGGCCTCATTTAATGCTCTGACACGACTTGGCGACTGTGACTGCTCTGACATAAAGTGTCATAATGGCTCTGCCATAATGACAGACTTTTCGGGAAAGGAAGAAGATCTCTGACCCGAACCGTCAGAAATCCTAGGTTGCCACGTGGCAACTCTCATGCGGCTTAAATGGGAAACAGCTCCATGCGGCTCACGAAGAAGTCACTCTATATGGTTAGCAGAAATCAGTCATATGCGGCCCACCGAGAGCTCAATCCCTGCGACTCAATACAATGCTAGCTCATGCGGCTCGCAAAGGCTATGCATATGCGGCTCACGGAAGGTTCGTCCCCTGCGGCTCGATGAGACATTGTCTCATGCGGCTCAGGAAGAGTATCTCTCTGCGGGTTCGAGGATAGTCAATCCTATGCGGCTCTGACAGGACTCACAATTAAGATACGTGGCATGGGATCAATAAGAGATTTAACCGAATCTCAACAAATATATTTGACATCATCGTCATAATTACTGAGATCAGGGCATATTATTTATCATCAAGCTAATGGGACACGTGGCGAGCAATCAGACATTAGCATAATCAATCACGAGGATTTAAAGCAGCTAGCATTAATTGCTCATGAGATACGATGCTATCCGCATTAATGGCCGAGATTCACTATAATCAGGATCAAGGGTTCAGATAGAATGAAGGAGCGCCGACATTCCAAACAGATAATCATTAACAAACCCTAATGATCACCCCCCACTCTTATAAATAGCCAGCATCATTCCCTTGTGAAAAAAAAGGAGGAAGAAGAGAGAGAGTGGTCGGCACCAAAAGAAATAAGAAGAGAGAGATCTACACAGAGAGAGCTCCCCCTTCCTTCTTGATAATCACAGAGAGAGAGAGAAGCCAGAAGAGCAATCCGAGGAGAGCGAGAAGAGCGTTTCTTCGTCAACGCCAAGCAGATCTTCCCCGAGCCAAGGCTACATACTGATCGTCCAAGGAGTAAGGTAGAGCGGCCGTCGCTTTCCCGAGCCTCTATCGTCACCCCCCAGAATCAAAAATAAATAATCGTACTTAGTCTGCTGTACCTAGGTTTTCGTCCCTAGGCTTTCTTTGTACGAGCGAGTTTGTATTGTGAGTCTAAGTTCAGTCCTCCGATAATTGTTCTGTTCTTTTACAATCAATGGCAAACATACACAGATTTTGAGGACAGAAGATATGCTCCCCAAAATAAAGAAAGAAAAAAGTGCCATTTGGCTGCCACCAACAAATGTGACAAGGACCAGGTCCAATCCCTAAGTATGTTTTCATTGTCATAGTTGCCTTATATGTACTATGGAGGGGCACCATTTCGCACACTCTTCGGTGAACCTCTACACCATACACATGCACGCACCACTCAAAATAAGATCCCAATATGTTCATAAATTATTTCTATTAATTTACTCGTTTGGTTGGCAGAATCATGGGGTTGGAAAAGGTAAGTCATTCTTTTCCTATGTTTAGATGTCAAAGGAAAGTATGAGGAATGTTATTCCCAGGGCATGACCAAAGATGGTAAAACTGATGCAATCGAGATCTGAGAGTCACACAAAAACTTTGCAGTGATCAAACTCAAGATCTACGATGATACAAAAAGCCAAATACCCATATTACAATATGAAGGAGGGAAATAGAGAAGAGAAGATCTCTCGTTTTTCCTTGCAAACGTGTTACAATTGGGACAGAACGAGTTACAATAATCTAGAGAAAGATGAGATGAAGAAAAGTTGCTGGGGTGTCAAAACACCGTTGCTCAAAGCAAGATTCGCCCCACACAAATTGCTTCCAGGAACCAGCAAGTTGAAGAACTTATGGAACGCTCGAAGTCACCTCTGTTCTGACTCCTCGGATGGACTTGCAATGGCGGCAGTAGCTCCCTCTCTCTCTCTCTCTCTCTCTCTCTTTTCTGACTTATAAAATTCGTAGTTCTTCACAAAGGAGGCCAGAAGAGAGTATATATAGAGAGAGGGTGGAAACCCTAGTCGCCTCTTCAATTATGGAAAGATTGAATCAAATTCCACAAAGATGGCAACGAAATTAATTCAAATCCCACAAAGATAGCAACAAAATTAATTCAAATTCCACAAAAAATGGATCTGAATTAATCGCATAAATCAGTCTTTCCATAACTGACTTATAGCCTGCACAGTCAGCGGAGCCCTCCATGCGGCAGCAGCAGCAGCAGCCTGCCCGCATGAGCCGCATGGCCTTATGGCCGTAAGTGCCGCATGGACCGCATGGACCGCATGAGGCCGCATGAGCCGCATGAGACGCATGAGACCGCATGAGACCGCATGAGGCCACATATGACCGCATGGCCGCATAACTGCTGACGTGCTAAGTGCAAAGTGTGCCAATAAAATGCCATATTACGCCTCATGAGCCCATGAGCCCGAGCCCGAGTCCGAGTCCGAGTCGCTAAGCCCCTTTGGGGCTTAGCTCCAAATAAAATTAATCCAAGAGAATGACAAAAGCATTACTGCTTAATCCTTGGAGCCTTATTCTTACCTCCTAGTAAAATTACCCACATGGTTTCCTTCTTAGGGTCACCACCCCATGTGCATCTCTCAACAACACAACCAAGTATATATGTTGAGATAACTCATAGTGAATTTTCGATGTAGGACTAAACTTTTACAAGGCATGTTGAGAGCAAGCACTCTCCATGTAAAGAAAGTACCAACAATCCCACACATATCACAACATATATATGTGTCCAGGGTTGAGCGTTCCCCACAGTAACTGTCCATTTTGTATTAGGATAGATGTCGCTGAAGACTTGAATCTTCCCGCATGGGTTAAATAACAATGTGATACAAGAATGGACTACGCCTTAAATTCTGCACCACAATTGTAATTTTCCCCACTCATAAAGTATAGTTACGTGTGCTTCTGGCTACACATTAAAGGCCCTGTGCCAGCCTGGTTTCAGTGTATAATTTTGGAGGTCTACAAGTTTACCCTCAAGAAACGGCCTGATATCTCTTTCCATACACTATAGGTGAGTTCTTTATTAAAGAGACATGGCATGAAACCTTGCGCTTCCTTGCGGTGCTATGCCGCTATGACATGGCCTGAAGCCAAGGCATTACCCCTACCTGGGAACCTCATCGTAGTGTCATAATACTGTAGCATGAGGTCTCAGCCTCTTTGTAGTGCCAATCTACTCAGCATGAAGCCTAAGGCTTCCTTGCGGTGTTACGTCGCAACGACATGGCTTGCAAGGCCGAGGCTTTACCCCCTACCTGGGTACCTCATCGTGGTGTCGTGTCACTATAACATAGGGCCATCCTCCCCTTTGTAGTGCTGTCTACAACTCTTTAATTACGTCATATAGCATTAGGCTACCTGCCTATTTGTGGTGCTACGCCGCTATGACTTGGCTTGCAAAGCCAAGGCATTATCCCAGACCTGGAAACCTCACGGTGGAGTCACCCCACTGTAGCATGGAGTTTCACTCCTTGTAGTGCTGCTCTACCGTGCTTCCTATAAAGCACACCAGGCATTCACTCTGTCTGAGAACTCATTAAGGCGTTTAAGCCAACCTTCCACAGGATCTGTTTTTTTTTTGCAGAAAATATATAGTAGACAACAGTGGTAATGGGTTCGTATCCCTTCCATGTTACAGAGAACAAGTACCTACTCTTACCTAATAGTTTCCCAGTCAGTGATCCTCCTTTGAACCAAAAGTTAGATGCCTAATAGATTTCTCTTTGAACTAATAACATAAAACTTTATAGCATGATTACAAAGACACACTATCAGAATGCCTTCAAGCCCATTTTATAAGCTGTGTTATCGACCAACTGGCGCTTGAGGCCCTTTATGAATGGATCTGTCAGGTTCTTCTGAATCTGAACATCAATTACTGCAATTACACCTCTTTTGATAAGATCGTGTACTGCCCTATTCTTCAACCGCACAGTCCTCTTTTTCCTGTTGAAGAGGTCATTTGATGCCACCGCCGTAGTCGCCTGGTTGTCACAGTATATCGGTATCGTCGGTATCTGAGCCCCAACCACTGGAAGATCATACATGAGCTCCCGAAGCCATTCTGCTTCATCTGCTGCAGTTTCAAGTGCATAGAATTCAGATTCTATGGAGGAACGAGAGAGTATAGTCTGCTTCTTCGACTTCCACGATATAGCAGCTCTATCCAAGGAAAAGATATATCCTCCTGTGGATCTCTCGGTTTCTACCTCTGAACACCAGCTAGCATCACTGAAGCCTTCCATTATTGTCGGATACCCGTTGTAGTGCAGTGCATATGTCTGAGTCTTCTTGAGATATCTCATCATCCGCTTCACAGCTTTTTAGTGCTCAATCCATGGGTTGCTTGTGAACCGATTCAGCATTCCTACGGCGAAAGCTATGTCAGGCCTTGTGGCAGTGGTTGCGTACATCAAACTTCCGATAATGCTAGAATACTCCAGCTGTCTGACGCTTTCCCTCGAGTTTGGCTTCAGCTTCTTATCACCCCTGTATGGCGTATCGATCCCTAGAAGATCCTTATACCCATAGCGTGTGAGCATCTTCTTAATGTAGTGAGATTGTGACAGCGCTACTCCAGTGTCTGTCCGGATGATCTTTATGCCCAAGATGACATCTGCATCCCCCAAGTCCTTCATACTGAACTTGGTTGAGAGAAATTTCTTTGTCTTTGTGACACATCCTATATCCGTCCCTAGGATTAGCATGTCGTCCACGTACAGACAAACGATGACTCCTCTTCCATCAGTGAACTTTGTGTAAACACATTTGTCCGTCTCGCTGACTCTGTAGCCGTTTGCCCTAATAACTTTGTCAAACTTCTCGTGCCACATCTTGGGAGCTTGCTTCAAACCATACAATGATTTCACCAATTTGCAGACTTTGTCTTCAAGACCTTTGACGACAAATCCATCTGGTTGTTGCATGTAAATCTCTTCGGTCAGCTCTCCATTCAGGAATGTTGTCTTTACATCCATCTGATGTATCACCAACTTATGTATAGCTGCTAGAGCGATTAACATTCTGATGGTGGTCATCCGGGCTACTGGAGTGTATGTGTCAAAGTAGTCTATCCCATGTTTCTGAGAAAATCCCTTGGCTACCAGCCTGGCCTTGAACTTGTCAATAGTTTTATCTGCCTTCATCTTCTTCTTGAAGATCCATTTACATCCGATGGGCTTTTCTCCTTCAGGTAGATCTACCAACACCCATGTATTATTGGAGGTGATAGAGTCAAACTCGTCATTCACTGCCTCCTTCTAGAAGATAGCATCTCTGGTCTTCATCGCCTCATCATAGGTAAGCGGATCTGCTTCCATATGATAGGTGACAAAGTCATCTCCGAAGTCTTTAGGTCTCCTTGCTCGCTTTGCTGATGGCTCTGTGAGTTCTGGTACAAGAGTTGTTTCATCAACAACAGCTTCTTCTTGGACTACTGGTCCATATGAGATTTCAGTCTCATTTGCACCTACATTATTTTCCGAAATGTCCGAAAGAATAATGTTTTTGTCTTTTGCAAACTTGTCTTTAAAGTATTCAGCATCGCGAGATTCGATGATATGATTTGACTCAATATCAAGAAATCTTCGAGCATCACTCTCCTCGGCATACCCTACGAAGATCGCCTTCATAGTCCTTGTCCCCAGCTTCTGAATCTTCAGATCTGGGAGCTTGGTCTGACTTTGAACCAGAGTTCATGAGGAGTTACGTCCGAAGTTGCATATGGCACTCTATTCAGAATGAAAGTGGCCGTTAATGCAGCTTCTTCCCAGTAGCATTTTGGAAGACCTGTAGTAAGCAGCATTGAATTCATCATTTCTGTTAATGTTTGGTTCTTCCTCTCTGCTACTCCGTTGGATTAAGGAGAATATGGAGCAGTAGTCTCGCATATGATTCCATGTTCTTTGCAGAACGATGCAAAGTCATGAGACCTGTACTCCTCTCCTCGATCACTTCTCAACCTTTTGAGTTGTTGTCCAGTCTGCCGTTCAGCTTCGGCCCTGAACTCTCTGAACTTCTCGAAAGCTTCGTCTTTAGTCTTGAGCAAGTAGACGAATGCGTATTTTGAGAAGTCGTAGATGAAGGTTATGAAATACTTCATCCCGGCCTTCGTGGATAAATGTTTGAAGTCACAGATATCGGAGTGTACCAACTCCAGAAGATATGTGCTTCGATTGACCCGATGAAAGGGTTTCCTTGTGATCTTCGTCTGAGCACACACTTCACACTTCTCCACCTTACCCCCACATTTAGAGATAAGTCCTAGACTAAATATTTTGTTAATTCTTTTACAATAAACATGTCCTAGTCTATTATGCCACAACTCAAGAGAATAATCAGAAAATGCAACTGCATTAATGTCATTAAACTGGTTGACAAGCTAAATTTTAAACATTCCTTCGGTTTGAAAAGCCTTCCCGAAGTATGTTTTCTTCTTGGACATCACCATCTGACCAGCATTGATGTCCATCCTCAAGCCTGCATTGCAGAGCAGGCTCCCAGAGATCAGGTTCTTGGCAATCACCGGAACATGCTTCACACCTTGAAGCGTCAGAGTGTTCCCAGAAGTGAGTTTCAGCTCCACAGTCCCGATCCCCAGAACTTCAGCTTGGGCTTGGTTTGCCAAGACAACCTTCTCAGATATCGGCTGGTACGTGACGAACCATTCCTTGCCAGAACAGACATGGCAAGTCGCACCAGTGTCTATCCACCAGTCAGAGTCAATCCCCACAGTTGTGACCTGTGCGATCATAGCAACAATGTTAGAAACCAATGAAACCTTACTAGCTCACCTTTCTCTGATTGTTTAGGCTTGGATCTGCATTCACTCTTGTAGTGGCCTTTCTTGCCACAATTGAAACAAGTCACGTGGGACTTGGACTTCTGTTGCTTGAATGAAGGACCCTTCACTTTTAGATTAGTGAAGTCCTTCTTCTTGTGATGAGAAGCCGCCTGCTTCCCCTTGGGATCTCTCGTCTGCACTAGATTGGCCATAGCCAACTGTTTGGACAGAGTGTCCATCTTCTGTTGGGAACGCATCTCGTCCTCAACATGGATCTCTTGAAGTAGATCTCCCAAGATAATGTCTAGCTTCTTTCTGAGCATCCTTGTATAGAAGGTACTCCATCTAGTAGGAAGTTTTGAGACAATCCCTCCGACGACAAACTTGTCGGAAAGGGGCATCTCTTCGTCTTCCAGTTTCTGACGCAGCTTCAGAAATTCCTTCACCTGTAGCAACATGGACTTCTCATCCTCAAAGAGCAATTTGTGATATTTTTTAACCACAAACATCTTGCTCCTGTTCCTGTCTTCTTCATACAGTTTTTTCACAGACTCCCATATGTCTCTGGCAAATTTCTTCTTTGAGTAGGATTCTGCTAGGGAATCCTCCATAGCATTCAGGATGAGAAGCCTGCAGATGCTATTTTCCCTTCTTCATTTGGCCTGGAGTTTGGTAGCCGTATTGATTGCGGCAGTAGACCCAGTGTCTGGAACAGAAGGTTCTTCCTCCAACAGTACATGATCGACGTCTTTGAGTTGAAGAGTTAGATAAACCTTCCTCTTCCAGACTTGATAATGCTCTCCATCAAACTTTTCCAACTTGCAGTAGTCCGATTGGACGAGCGAAACATTAATGTTTTCCATCTACAAGGATCTTGCTTTGAGATTGTTATTCCCAGGACTTGACCAAAGATGGAAAAACTGATGCAATCGAGATCTGAGAGTCACACAAAAACTTTGCAGTGATCAAACTCATGATCTACGATGATATAAAAAGCCAAATAGCCAGATTATAATATGAAGGAGGAAAATAGAGAAGAGAAGATCTCTCGTTCTTCCTTGTAAACGTGTTACAATTGGGACAGAACGAGTTACAATAATCTAGAGAAAGATGAGATGAAAAAAGTTGCTGGGGTGTCAAAACACCGTTGCTCAAAGCAAGATTCGCCCCACACGAATTGCTTCCAGGAACCAGCAAGTTGAAGAACTTGTGGAACGCTCAAAGTCACCTCTGTTCTGACTCTTCGGTTGGACTTGCAATGGCGGCAGCAGCTCCCTCTCTCTCTCTCTCTCTTTTCTGACTTATAAAATTCGTAGTTCTTCATAAAGGAGGCCAGAAGAGAGTATATATAGAGAGAGGATGGAAACCCTAGCCGCCTCTTCAGTTATGGAAAGATTGAATCAAATCCCACAAAGATGACAACAAAATTAATTCAAATCCCACAAAGATAGCAACGAAATTAATTCAAATCCCATAAAAAGTGGATCTGAATTAATCGTATTGAATCAGTCTTTTCATAACTGACTTGTAGCCTGCACAGTCAGCGGAGCCCTCCATGCGGCAGCAGCAGCAGCAGCCTGGCCGCATGAGCCGCATGGTGCAAAGTGCGCCAACAAAATGCCACATTACGCCTTATGAGCCCGAGCCCGAGTCCGAGTCTGAGTCCGAGTCGCTAAGCCCCTTTGGGGCTTAGCTTCAAATGGAATTAATCCAAGAGAATGACAAAAGCATTAATACTTAATCCTTGGAGCCTTATTCTTACCTCCTAGTAAAATCACCCACATGGTTCCCTCCTTAGGGTCACCACCCCATGTGCATCTCTCAACAACACAACCAAGTATATATGTTGAGATAACTCATGGTGCATTTCCGATGTGGGACTAAACTTTTACAAGGTATGTTGAGAGCAAGCTCTCTCCATGTAAAGAAAGCACCAACAAGAAAAAATAATAATTCTCATAAAGAAGAAAAATAAGGGGTAAAGCAATTCCCTCCATCCAACCAAGGATTCACTTCCCATTATAAAGAATTCAATTTTTCTTCTAATTTCTTTGTCCTCTCCAAACATCAGAAAGAAAAATGGATGGAAATTGCAATCTCCTAAGAAAATGGAGGGAACCAAAAGCCTCATTTGGTTCGCGAAAAGGAAAGGAAATTAATTCTTTGCTCTCTTCTTTGGAAAATTACAATTCCATCAATTTTTCTTTTCGGTGTTAGAAACATCGGAGAAATTGGAAGAAAAAGTGAATCCTTGGGATGGAAAAGTGAATCCATGGGATGGATGAGGGAACTATTTTTCTTTTCGTTGGAAATTATTTTTCTTTGTGATCATTTTCTTTAGCATCCAAACACAAGAAAGAAATGACTTTCCTTTTCCAAGCACCTGATTTCGCGAACCAAACGTGGGCTTAAAGCCCTCATCTAACTTAGGCAGTGTAGGGGTGTCCATTTGAAAATCTAGGACGAGAGTTTTAAACGAACTAGAATAGTCAAAATCGAGTAAATGAAAATTCCACAAATCCAAACTTAACCGAAATTAGCCTTAATTGAAACTGAAACGAACATATACAATCGATTCAGTTTATTCAATTTGTTAGGTTGGATTATTTTATTATTTAATGGCTCAGACCCAAAGTTGAAATGGTGGTTAAATTATATTATAAAAGTATAATTTTATACATACAGTTATGTATGTCAAAGTTGGGTCCAAAGTTGGACTAGTTATTAAACTACCAAACTTGGACTTCAAAACGCATAAATAGATTTTTTTATTTTCCAAATATAAACATTTTTAATCATAAAATATGCATAAAATTGTGGGTGTTTATAGGGGTAGACACATGAATTTAAGGGATGGGTCAACCTCATCTATAAACAAAGGCCAAAAATAAAATTAAATACTAAAAAAACAACACACACACATATAGTTTCACATGTGTTACAAAAAATAAGGTAACTAATTTTATATTACAATACTCTGCATTGGCAGACGACTAACCAAGAGATTCCGTTTATAGGATGCTACCTTGAACCCAAACCGTTTTCGAATTAGGTTTCGTAAGTAGCACCAGCTCTACGAAGTCCGAATCGAATCTTTATGTTGGCTTTCCCGTGAATCGGAATTGTTGGGCTCGGCGAAGCGAGCACTTCTAGATTGCATATATGCTGAAATCGTTGAACAATGTCTTCATTGCTAACACTAGTAGACAAGTCTTTCTCAATATAAGCGACCAAACAGTCATCGATATACTTATTTCCAAGTCAATTGTGTATTTTAATCATGATAATTTTTATGGTTGAAAATACCATGTTGACAGATGTTGCAATGGATAAAATTTAATGCCAATTCATAAGCATACCAACGAATATTATCGGTGCCTCTTGGTTTGAACTATTTTTCTAGCAAGCTCACTAATCCTTATAACATCAAAAAATTGCTTGTTAGTGTGGACATCCTCAATATAATTTGCAAGTTGATATCCAAGATATGAAAGATCATCTTCATCAAATAGGAGGGGCAAAGCTCAAAAAATCGTATCAACTCATCTATATCAAATGCAAAAAAAAAAGAATCGCTTGGATCAAGACACAACATACACACAACAACATTGTATTCACCTCAGTAAATTGAGTATTCAACTTTTGAAGTTGCAAGTCTATAACAAAGCAGTGTAGTTGAACACGATATAGTGAAAATTTGTGCATTCTTCAACATTACGACGTGATCTTCCATAAACTTCAAACTTAGATTCCATGTCTGGAACTCCAATTTTATTTTTTTATGCAAAATACAAACACTTCATTCAACAATGCTTTTCATCCACCATCTCTCTTTCCTTAAAGTGTCTGCTTGGTTATTTTCACAATATTCATAGCATTAACAATGTATTGATTTTTCTTTGTAATGCTTGTGAGAAGTCATTGGTAATTCTTAAGCTCATTTTCATTAACTATAAAAGACAAACTGAAAAGTTTGAACTATCTCACATTGATCATCTACTTGAATTATGTGAGTCACATCATGTGCATCTTCTTCTATAATCAAAAGTACATCAATGACTGAGGAAAATAAGTTTATCCAACTCATTATTATACTGAAATTAATGATAACCCTAACGTGTATCTTTCGATCGTCTGAATGTTGTTTCTTGATTCAACCTCTCCTAATCAATATTTCACCATTACCAATTCTTTGAATAAGCTTTTCAAATTGTTTCTCTCAAAGAAGATCTCTCCGTTTGTAGGAGGCTCCAACAACTTTTGACAAAAGTACAACAATATCAAAGAATGCACCAATCTTTATATGATTTTTAGGAACAAAATGTGCATGATTGTTGCAAATGATGAGTAAACAATGAATATAATAGGAAGCTAGATTCTCAATCATAAAAAAAGCTTTAAAGCTATGGAACTCACCTCGCATATTGTTTGCTCCTTCATAACCTTGCCCATATACATGATAAACTAGATCAGTCCATGAGTGGAAAAGAAAGCCTCGATAACTTCCTTAAGGGAGCTTTTGGTATGTGGAATACTATATATTCAAGAATTCTATATTACCAAAAATCAAATTTTTTGGTAATTAAATTCCTTAAAAAATTATATTTCATTTTTTTTTTGAATATATAAATATTCCCGGGGAAAAATAATAAAAGAAAAAAATTGAAGAAAAAATAAAATAAAAATAGGATAAAAACTAAGAAAAAACAAAAAAAAAATCTTTAAAAATATAAAAAATGAAAAAAAAAACATTCTTAAAAAATAAAAAATAAAAAAATTGGAAAAGAATTATTTTTAAAAATGAGAAAGATAAAAAAAAATCTTTAAAATAAACGAAGATTAAAAATGGAAAAAAAATGAATAAAGAACTAAAAACTGAAACAAACCAAAAAGACTCTAAAAAATAAAAAAGGACAAAAATATGAAAAGAAAAATATATTAAAAAGAGTATTAGAAAAAAGCAACAAAAATTTTTTTGTCCGGACAAAAAATATACCAACGTATTCTTAAGGAATTGAATTTTTATATTTTGTGGGTAAATTGTTTACCCAGATTCTTAATTATCGGGAATAGATTTTTATAAGCTAAACAAACATCGGAATAGATTTTCCACCTAAATTTTCTAGAGAATAAAAAAATATTCAATGTACCAAACTCCTCCTAAGTGATAAGCCAGTAGTATTATTTACATGTACAATGCCAAGAAAGCACTCAGCTTTGCATCCTCTGTTATCCACGAAATGTAAAACAACAACCATTTGTTCTTTCGCAGATATATCATGTGTCTCATCAACTAAAATAGCAAACAAACCATCACCAACATCTCTGATTACTGCTTTTGTAGTCTCACTTGAAATGGCACTAACAATCTTCTTTTGATTTCTAAGCGATGTATTATGGTTTTCACAAGTATTCTTCAATACTATATTATTGATTTCCTCATTATGGTCACAAGAAATCGTAGGAGGTCAAGAAAGTTACATTGATTTGTTGAATCCTTATATTAATTCAATTGATGCAATCAATCGAATACGATAATCTGTTTGAACTTGTTCGGATTGATTAGACATACAAACTTTTATGTGTTAATGTCGTTGATGTAGTAGATTAATACAAGCCCTTGAATATTGATTATGAGTACTTTTATGATCTCCAACATGAATACCAAACAACTATTCTTCTTCCAATTTCTAAACCGCTCTCCAACTAATGTATCACTACTGTCTTAGCTGTAGTGCCCCGCTTCCGATAGGCGGCGGACTTCGTAATATGCTTACGTCGAGTCAGATCGGTCGAAAACTTAAATGGCCATCTGACTCGATCGCTGAGCTTGGTATTCGATAACGCCGTGTAGCATCAAACAAATCGATTTGGACGAATGATACGAGAATAGATCCAACTAATGGAACGACTTCTGTTGGAATAAGTCCTAGATGCAGCAGGCTACATCTCGGTAAGTGAGCTCTATATAAGAGTCCCTTCGACAGGACCGGACTGATGTATGGTTTTTTGGAGTTTTTGCTGCTTGGTTTTGATGAATGTATTTTTGTATCATTTTCTGAATGTATTTTACGAATTTGGAAACGAAGGATTAAAGAAGAAATTCTGACTAAGTGTTGGTGTCATTGCAGGAGCTCGCGTAATTGAAGCTTGAACGTTGCGAAGCGTTTCGACCCTCAGCACGATCAAATACTCGGTGGATGGTTCGGCCCCTTTTTTTACTCTGTCCGGTAATAAAATTCTTTTAATTCGAACTTATTCAAATCGACGATGCCAAGTTAAATGCATGTCAATCCATTAAGATCAAGAACTCAGAAGAAAAAAAAATTATCGATTTAGAGTACTTTACTCTGAAAATATAAGTTCTGCACCAAAATGAGAAAAGAGAAGGTTCTAGAAAAGAGATAAACTATTTCATGATCTACAAAATAAAATGACGAAACGTGGTTGCGGCATACGATGCCTTGGAAAATTTGGTACCTACGGGACGCTAAATCGGAAGTACGACTTTGGGGGAAATGACTTAGTTGGATGAGTTGAAAAAAATGATAATGCTGCTTAATACTGTCCACGCTATGCATTCCATTTCGTAAGTTAAACTGTTCTCGCATTTGCTTGGTCATGGACAACTTGTGCACAAGAATTTTCTCAAAACGGTATCCTGGGCATCGAAACCGAATCAACCTAGGGGGAATTTAAGATTTCATGCTTGGCATGAGGCATTACGGGATCTCCAGCTAGGCTTGTAACCAAGTCTGATAGGGTGCATCGTAATGCCATGATTAATATTCCCTCGTGGTGATTAATACCGATGACCGCATATAAGATAGCATGCTCACCTATTGTCTTATGCAGGTGAAAATTATAATCTCTATTTTTATGCAGGGACGAGCACGGCCATGGTAAGAATGAGATAAACTACTATAATTTATGTCTGCTTTACTATTTTAAATGGAAGTCTATCAATATGAACTGAATTCATTTAGTTCTAAATAAAAAGAAAACTCAAATGCCTGTCTACCTTAATAAATCAGTCGGTTTAGACGAGTGGGTTCGTCCTGCTCACTAGTGCATTTCCAAGTACTAATCCCCAATCCCACAGGTGACAAGAACTCTGGAGGGCACGTCATTAAGCGAAAGCTGAAGTTCGGAGAGACATTTGAAGCTCTTCATATTCTGAAGTATTTTGAAGCCAATTCATTGAAGGCTTTCAATGTATAAAAGGGTGAATGTATGGAACGACAAGTGTTAGTTTAGGCAGTTTGTCGAGTATATTTCTTTTATTTCAATCAATGTAGTCGCAACAGCATATCCAATGTAATATGACTTGCACTTCGTTGCAAGCTATCAATGAAAAAAGCATATTTCTATGTTCTATACTGCGTGTTCAATTACTCTGAGATTTGTTAAGTTTTAACTTGATGTATTCAAATAAATGATCAATGTAATATTCTTGCCTTGTACGAGTGCAACTCCAAACTCGTACGGCATCACGCTTTAGCGAGCACGATCGATTCGTCATAATGGGAATGGGGACGAACGGTTTGTCGAATCAGTGCGTGACATTAGTGTTCGTAGTTGGGTTTGAGTAGATAACAAATCCAACAATAGGTAGCATCTTTCAAATGGTATATTCCAACTAATCGTACTCCCCAAATCAAGCAGCAATAAAACTACAATTCACTCTAGATAACAATGTCCCGAAAAAATGATGATTTCTAGGTTGAGAGGATCCTTTTCTGGAAATACCATCGCTGAACCTTCTCCATGTCATTAACATCATGCTAATGAATTTTCTTCTTAATTCAGGATCGACATGAAGCTTTTTCAAGTTGATCTCCATACGAGTGACCTGAGGGAGCATATGAGGGTGGAGTGATGAACTTCTTATTGATTTAATTTCTAGGAGAAGAATTCACATTTGGATACTTTGGTGTCGACGTAGGCCTTAGAAAAAAAAATATTTGCATCCTGAAATAGTAAATGAAACCTAATTTATCTTCCATCCTGAAATAGTGAAATACTAGGTCGATTGTAACTACGCTTAAGAAATGCCAACAACAAAAATTGTAACTATGTTGAAGGATTTCTATCATCTAAACCACCTTCTGCACTCATGTACATATTGGATAGGGGTGACCGTCGGTATAATCGGTCGGTATTTGGCCAAAATTTTTGGTATTTTTTAAAATCGGTATTTATAAAATCAATACCAATACCGTGCCATTTAGAATTGGTTTTTTCGGTTTCGGTTAAATCGGTATTCGGTCGGTTTTTGTTCGGCATCGGTATTTTACCAATTAACATTTGATCAATCAACACAAACTTAATATTGTAGAACCTCTTAACATGTAATATATTTTTTACTTTTTTGGAGACAATAAATTTCAAAGCCAAACCTCTACCAACCAAACAATTAATCAAAATTATTAGAACAATATGTAACAAGTCGCATACACCTAAAATTGAGCGTAAAAGATCAAATGTGGTCACTAAGTTTCATCTTTATTATAAGTTTAAGTAACCAAAATTTATTCCAAAATTCTATGAAAACACAAACACATAACTCAAAAGATCAAAAACCCAATCCTTAGCGTTCTTAACATAACTTCAAGTCCACTAAAGTCCATCCTAAGTTATAAGAAACCGACTAAAATAAAGATAAAAATGAAAATGAGTAATATAAAAGAACAACATTCTAAAAAAAGTATAATATATAAAAGATCGGTTCGGTTCGGTATTTTCGGTATAGTATTACACTCAAACCGTTACCACTACCATTATACCATATTTTAGTCGGTTCGGCAATTCGGTATCGGTACATAATTTCGATTCAGTTTTTTGTTATATTTTTAATCGGTATTCGGTCGATTTTTCGGTATCGGTCAGTATTTGTTCACCCCTTTATTTTGATGACCAGAAAATCATGGGTGGACACCTAAAATATGCAAACATACTCTGAGAGGTTTAACATTATCATGGATCAGGTAATTGTGAAAACCTCTCAATCCATCAGTTAAATAATTTTCCAAAGTGCTGCATTTCCCATAAGTTCATTCATTGAATACTCTAGCAAAATTGATAACAAATTTATTCGATACTTAATTTACAGTATTTCAGAGCATTATCAAAAGGTATCACCTTCATCATACTTTGAAGCAGATGTAATATGAGGAAAAAGGTTTGATTCAAGTGAGAATTGAAGAAGATCTCGCAACAAACAGAAATTAAATTGTAATAAAGGGCTAATTATGTGTGAGTGTACTTCCAGCATCAAGTGGCACAGACAAATCACAGTTAAAAAGAACAAGGGGATAAAATACTCTCCATGCTAAATAATGCAAAGAAAAGGGGGATAAAATAGTTAAAAAGAAAACCCAAACGATTATATGGTGGGGTCCAATGTGGGGTTGGAGTCGTTGGACCAAGCTGGACCGGTCCGCTAACCGAAACGGACCTGTAGGCCTAGGGGAAAATCCAGTTCGACCCGAAAATCTTGTGGGCCAGACACGATCATGAACTTTGACCGTGCACGAACTAATACTACAGAATGTGTTTGATCGAGCCGGTTCATGACCGGATTTCGGGGTTAATTCGTGAGTCGAGTTAACTTTTTGATTACTGAGACAAGATCATGTTTATAATTAGCATTTTAAGAAGGACTTCTTAATAAATATTAAATGTCTTTTTGGGGATTCACTTCTACTGCTCGATGCCAAGTCAAGGTCCAGTTCGGTAGATGAATCCGGCTCCGGTCTGGGTATATACATGGACGGGTCCAGCGTTTAGCTAGGATGGGCTCCAGTCCATTGAAAAAAGTTCACTCTTTCTCTTTCTTATGTTTTTTTTATTTTTTTACCCTATAGAATAGCAAACCTCTAATCCACTCGAATCCGTTGTAGTCCACTCCACCTTCAGTTTTTGGATCCCTCCCACCGTAGTTCCAAATTATAGCCTAGCCTAGAGTCATGGTGTAAGTTTGGCCGGGCTGGGCCGACCCGGACCCGGTTTTGATTGTTGGTATTTTTGCCTTTGGACTAGAAAAGATAGTCCCACATCGGCTACACCAAATGGTGAGTATCTCAATATAATGCTTTGCTTGTGTTGAGGTGTGCACATGAGGTGTAGTGGGGCACAAGTTTGTGCCATGTGGAAGTATTTTCCTAGAAGGAAAAAGGATTAAATCCAACAATGATGCAAGTTAATTTTTGTTGTGCGGACTCGGACTCGGACACGGACTCCAGGATGTCTCGTGCATGCACGGGAGTGTTCGGGGGGTAGGCGTGGACTGGCACACTTCTATGCTGATTGTGGGATGATCTAAAATATCAAACTCTATTTTTGAGTATTGGTATTTTAGTCCCACATCGGATAGGAGAAGAGGTGAAGTCTCAACTCCACTCTATAAATAGAGCCCCTTGGCCTCCTTTGAAAGATGCACCAAGAAGAGAGTTGAGGGAGTCTGTTAAGTCCAGGAAGCCCGTTCAAGTCTCAAATATTGACTTACGAGCGTTCCAGAAGTTCTTCGTGAACTTGCTGGTTCCTGGAAGCTGTTCGTGCTCGTGTGGGGCAAATAAAGCTTTGAGCAATGGTGGTTCATTCACCCCAGCATCTCATTCTCGCCTGTCATCGCTGCTGTTGCCTTCTACAGTAACTTCTTTTTAGAAGCTCTACTGCCGATAGTTGCTTGCACAAAGTCTCTTTAGATTTTTTGTGTATTACGTAGAATCTTTTTAGATCCTCGTAATTCAGAATCCTCCAGGATCTCTGTTGCACATCTTCTTTAAGGTGCTGCATTTGAAACGTTGTGTGTACAATTGTTTCAGTTTCAGAATTTTTCATCGAAAATTGTGCCTCGGCACTAACAATCTCAAAGCTTTATTGAGAAGATGGATAATTCTCGTGCTTCGCTCATCGATACCGGCTTTAACAAGTTGGAAAAATTCGATGGCGAACACTTTCAGATATGGAGACGAAAGGTCACTTTAAATCTTCAACTCGTGAATGTTGATCACGTGCTGTCAGAAGAAGAACCGATCGTTCCAATCACTGGATCTGCTGCGGCTGTGGCCGCTGCTACGACCAAGCAAGCGAAGTAGAAGAGAGAAAACAGTATATGCAAACTACTGATACTCAATTCCATGGAAGACTCTCTGGCAGAGTCCTACTCCAAGAAAACATCTGCCAAAGAGATATGGGACTCCTTGGAAAAGCTCTATGAAGATGACGAGAACCGGTCCAAGATCTTCATGGTAGAAAAATACCACAAGTGGACCTTCGAAGACGAGAAGGCGATGCTGCCCCAAGTGAAGGAGTTTCTGAAGTTGCGTCAGAAACTAGAAGACGAGAACATGCCCCTCGTCGACAAGTTTGTCGTTGGAGGGATCGTCGCGAAACTTCCTACAGAATAGAGCAACTTCTATGCAAGGATGCACCGAAAGAAGATGGAAATTAGCTTGGAAGATTTCTTGCAAGAGATCCATGTTGAGGACGAGATTCGCTCTCAACAGAAGATGGATACTCTGTCCAAACAACTGGCGAAGGCAAATCTGGTCCAAACCAGATAGTACCAGGGGAAGCAGGCTGCTTCTCATCGCAAAAAGAAGGACTTCACGAATCTAAAAGTGAAGGGTCCTGCTTTCAAGCAGCAGAAGTCCAAGTCCCATGTGACTTGCTTCAATTGTGGCAAGAAGGGCCACTACAAATCCGAATGCAAGTCCAAGCCCAAAGAATAAGGTGAGCCTAGTAAGGTTTCTATGATTACTAATCTAGTTGCCATGATAGTACAGGTTGCAACTGTGGGGGCTGACTTGGACTGGTGGATAGACACTGGTGCGACCTGCCATGTCTGTTCAGACAAAGACTGGTTCGTCTCTTATGAGCCAACTTCAGAGAAGGTCATAATGGCAAACCAGGCACAAGCTGAAGTACTGGAGATCGGGATGGTGGAGCTGAAACTCACATCGGGGAACACTCTGACGCTTCAAGGTGTGAAGCATGTTCAGTAATTGCTAAGAACCTGATCTCTGGAAGTCTGCTCTGCATCGCAGGCTTGAGGATGGACATCAATGCTGGCCAGTTGGTGATGTCCAAGAAGGGTACATTCTTCGAAAAAGCTTTCCAAACTGAAGAAATGTACAAGATTCAGCTTGTTGTAATCCAGCATGATAATATAAATGTAATCACTTTTTCTAATTATTCTCTTGAGTTGTGGCATAATAGACTAGGACATGTTCATTATAAAAGGATTAACAGAATGTCTAGTCTAGGACTTATCTCCAAGTATGGGGGTAAGGTAGAGAAATGCGAAGTATGTGCTCAGACGAAGATCACAAGGAAACCCTTTCACAGGGTCCATCGAAGCACAGATCTTCTGGAGTTGGTTCACTCAGATATCTGTGCTTCAAACAATTCTCTACAAAGGCCGGGATGAAGTATTTCATTACTTTCATCGATGACTTCTCAAAGTATGCTTTCGTCTACTTGCTCAAGTCTAAAGACGAAGCATTTGAGAAGTTCAAGGAGTTCAGGGCCGAGGCTGAGCGGCAAACTGGACAACAACTCAAGAGGTTAAGGAGTGATCGAGGCGGGGAGTATCGGTCTCATGAATTCTTATCATTCTGCAAAGAACATGGAATCATCAATGAGACAACGGCTCCGTACTCTCCTCAATCCAACGGAGTAGCAGAAAGGAAGAACAGAACGTTGACAGAGATGATGAACTCCATGCTGTTGACTGCGGGTCTTCCAAAGTGCTACTGGGGAGAAGCTGCACTAACGGCAACGTTCATTCTGAACAGAGTGCCATATGCAACTTCCGACATAACTCCTCATGAACTCTGGTTCAAAGTCAGACCTAACTTGAATGTCATTCGAGTGTGGGGGTGTCTGGCTGTGAAACCCGCAATTTGTCTAGTGATTATTTTTATTATTATTATTTTAAATGTGTGATTGCAATTATTATTAATTTTAATTAAATAGAAAATTCTTTTGAAAATAATGAACTTGGATTTTTGTTTGTCTGGCCCAGACCCGAACCCAATTTGAATCTAAAAAATATTTTAAATTAATATTTTTTTTAGAGTTACAAAATGTTTAGTTATAATTTTTCTAAATTAAATCTTTAATTCATTTCCTCATTTTAGCCCATTCCTTATTTAAGCTTTTAATCATTTTCTTAAAGCCCATGAAACTAAAATCATTTTTACATTAAGCTCAAGCCCATCAACCATTTGAGCCTTTAGTCCACGGCTTAAAGCCCACAAGCCCATGTCTTTATTACCCAAAACATTAGTTATAAGACCCATATTAACCCATTAATAACTTAGCCATTAAATCATTCCATTAAACTTTTTGTCCAGCACACTTTGAAGCTGGAGCTTTAAAACACCCATTAACCAATCCTTTAACCCATTAAAAAATGATTCCATTCTCTCTCTCTCTTTCTAAATGCTCTGTAGAGAAACCGAAAGGATTTCGGTGGTGGCCGAGCTCCTTAACCGCCGGCTTCTCTTTTCCGATTCCGTGACCGGCCGCTCCTTCGGATTCCGGTAACCGACATCAACCCCTCCTATAAAACCCTTTCTCCTCATTCTTTCCTTTCCATCAACCATCCCCTTCCTCCCATCTTCCCCAACTCCAACTCCTAGCCCTAGCCGCCGGCCCCGAGCTTCCCGGAGAACCCGATTTAGCCCGGCCACCCCACCGGCGCCTAGTCCCGGCCGCCGCTCGCCCGCAGCCCGGCGTCCCCGATCCCGCACGGCCGTCCGCCGAAACCGACCCGCGCGGCTCCCCGGTCGGCGCTCCCTCCGTGTGTGCCCGTGTCCGGTTCCCAAGTCCGATCCCGTTTCCGTTCCGAGTCCGAGGCTACCCTTCGGATTCCGTCTTTTGGGTAATTTCTGTGTAAACACAGTAGTTCGTCCCCGTCGTAGTCCATGATGATAATTTGGTCCTCGATTTCCTTCGGGAATTCGATTTTCTGGTAGACGTAGCATTTTTCGGATTTTCTGAAATGCTTATGTATATTTTTCTGTGTGGTTTTCCATGTTCTGCGGAATCTCGGGATTTCCGAGATTTGTTTCGGAAAAATTTCCGGATTCGGAACTTCTGTGGTTTTCTGGACTTTGTGTGTTCTGTGGTTCATATCTTCGGAATTTCCGAGATTTACTTGGAAAAAATTCTGGGATTGAGGATTGGTGTTTAATTCGGATTTTTCGAGTTTTAATATTCTGGTTCTTTTACTTTGAATATTCCGAGTTAGTTTCGGGATTTCCGATAATACTTCGGGTTTTCCGATTACGTTTCGAAAATATGTTGTTGGTGCATTCTGGTGTAAAATAATGGGTTTTCTTTGGAATGAGATTTATAAATGGTGATAGTGGCACATTTTCCCAGTTTTGGGTTATCCCGAATATAGAGGGAATGCTGCCCAAATTTTATAAATGAATTTCAAATCGTTTTCAGAAATATTTACAATTAGTATTTTTGGGCGACGACCATACCGGTCAATGGGCCCGGGCTAAATGCAAACGAAACCGGTTCCGTCCGGACGTTGAGGCATTAGCTATTTATGACGATTGGACCAAAGTCTGAGACTCGAAATCAATTTAATTTAATTTAAATTATTAGTTGTAGGATAATTTATAAAGACTAACCAAATGTTTTCTCTTATTTAAATTTATGTAAATGGTCTGTAAGGGCATAAGCCCATTCATTCCTGCTGGTGTGTAAAGTTTGTAATAGCTTAGTATTTTTTATTGTTTTCTGGTTTGTTGGTTGACGTAAAACACGTAAAACAATAAATAAATATTTATTTTATTATAGAAATTAAAATAATTTTCTCACAATAAATAACTAGAAAAATTACAAGTTTGTAATTCAACAAATTCACGTCTTTCTCATTAAAAGAAAAACCTAATTTTTACAAAAATACAAGTTTTACGAAATAATCGGAAAACACGAATTTTCTCAAATAAATGTTAACATGATTTAGTTCCTTCGCAAATTGATTAATAGAAACTATCTCGATAAGCGTGTAATTTAGTAACAACATAAAACTGGACTAGGACCAATTCTAGAGATTGTAACTAGCACACTTAGAATGGTTCAATTTTTGATGCTGAGTCAGGATTCTCAATTGTAGGATTTCAAGGACGGTACTAGTCTCCATCAACAATCCTTTTCCAGTCATAATCCAAGGCAAGTACAGTTGTGATTGTTTGCAATTTAATTAGTAATAGTAATCTTGCATGCTTAAACCACATTGCTACACGGAACTCTCTCCTAGAGTATTGATTGTTATTGTCTCATTGCATCATTGAATCTAATTGACTCGGGATATTGGGGAAGTAGTGTAGCGTCTATGACCAATACCCTAAAACTTTTAGTAATAGGATTGTACGAGCTTACCCCTCTCACACACGGGGATAGGCCGGATCATATCAGTGAATCATCCCAAACCGGTCATAGTCGTTACTTACTCAAATCACATGTTTTCAATTGTAGAACTGTTGGAAAATATTGCATTTCTAAATTGTTTATAATTGCAAATTATTAATTATTAGTTGAATTGTAGATTTTTATAATTGTACTTTGCTCCCTCCTGACTGGAGACCAACATTTTTAGGTTACACTGAGGATTGCCTGTTCCACGAGGATCTGAGGCTAAGGAGCTAGTTGCTTGAGTTGTTCTTCATGATAATTGTATAAATTTTCAATTGTAAGAAATTCTTCTATTGTAAAAGTTTTTATTAATCGAATAAAAGTTGTGGCAATTTTATTATGTTGTTGATGTTACCTGCAAACGGAGATACAGCTTACTGCCGTCGTCTCAACAACGGTGCAGGCTGGGCATGATCCCGTTCGACCCAAGAAATTGGGATCGGGTCGTGACACTGGCTTATGTGAAGCTCCCGGATCTGAAGATTCAGAAGCTGGGGACAAGGACTACGAAGGCGATCTTCTTGGGGTATGCCGAGAAGAGTGATGCTCGGAGATTCCTTGATATCGAGTCAAACCATATCATCGAATCTCACGATGCTGAATACTTTGAAGACAAGTTTGCAAAACACAAGAATATTGTTCTCGCGGATCTTCCAGAGAATGATGAAGGTACAAAGCAGACAGAAGTCTTTAATGAACCAGTAGTCCAAGATGAAGCTGTCGTCAAGGAGACACCAGCTGAACCAGAACTCGCTGAGCCGTCAACTAAGCGAACGAGGAGGCCGAAAGACTTCGGAGATGACTTTGTCACCTATCATGTGGAAGCAGATCCGCTTACCTATGATGAGACGATGTAGACCAGAGATGCTGTATTCTGGAAGGAGGCGATAGACAACGAGATTGACTCAATCACCTCCAACAACACATGGGTATTGGTTGACCTGCCAGAAGGAGCAAGACCCATCGGATGCAAATGGATTTTCAAGAAGAAGATGAAAGCAGATGGAACCATTGACAAGTTCAAGGCCAGGCTAGTGGCCAAGGGGTTTGCTCAGAAGCAGGGGATCGACTACTTTGACACTTATGCTCCAGTAGCTCGGATGACAACCATCAGATTGTTAATTACTCTAGCAGCAATACACAAGCTGGTGATACATCAGATGGATGTGAAAATGGCATTCCTTAATGGCGAGCTGACCGAAGAGATCTACATGCAACAACCAGAAGGTTTTGTCGTCAGAGGTCTGAAAGACAAAGTCTGCAAGTTGATGAAGTCTTTGTATGGTTTGAAACAAGCTCCCAAAATGTGGCATGAGAAGTTTGACAAGATGATAAGGTCAAATGGCTACAGGGTCAGTGAAACAGACAAGTGTGTCTATACGAAGTTTGCTGACGGAAGAGGAGTAATCGTTTGTCTTTACGTGGACGACATGCTAATCCTAGGTACGGATTTAAGCTGCGTCACAGAGACAAAGAAATTCCTCTCGACCAAGTTCAGTATGAAGGACTTGGGGGATGCCGACGTAATCTTGGGGCTCAAGATCATCCGGACAGGCACTGGAATAGCGCTGTCACAATCTCATTATATTGAGAAGATGCTCACTCGCTACGGGTATCAAAATCTTCCTTTTATTGATACACCGTACCGGAGTGATCAGAAGCTGGAATCAAATTCGAGGGAAAGCGTCAGGCAGTTGGAGTACGCTAGCGTCATCGGAAGCTTGATGTACGCTACTACTGCCACAAGGCCTGACATAGCTTTTGCAGTGGGAATGCTGAGTCGGTTCACTAGCAATCCAGGCATTGAGCACTGGAAAGCTGTGAAGCGTGTTATGAGATATCTCAAGAAAACTCAGACATATGCACTTTTCTACAGCGGAGATCCGTCAGTAGTGGAAGGCTTCAGTGATGCTAGCTGGTGTTCAGATATGGAGAGCGAGTATTCCATAGGTGGATTCGTATTCGCCATGGGCGGAGCTACTATATCGTGGAAGTCGAAGAAGCAGACTATGTTATCTCGCTCCTCCATGGAATCTGAATTCTTTGCATTGGATGCTGCTGCAGATGAAGCATATAGTGGCTTCGGGAGCTCATGTATGATCTTCCGGTGGTTGGGGCTCAGATACCGGCAATACCGATATACTATGACAACCAGGCGGCAGCAGCAGTGGCATCAAATGAACTCTTCAACGGGAAGAAGAGAACGGTGCGGTTGAAGCACAGAGCAGTACACGATCTTATCAAGAGAGGTGTTATTGCAGTGATTGATGTTCGGAGTCAGGAGAACCTGGCGGATCCGTTCACCAAGGGCCTCAAGCGCCAGCTGGTCGATGACACAGCTTGTAAAATAGGCTTGAAGGCATTCTGATATTGTGTTATTACAATCCTACCATAAAGTTTTATGCTATTAGTTCAAAGAGAAATCTACTAGGCATCTAGCTTTTGGTTCAAGGGAGGACTATTAACCAGAAGAATATCAGAAATGGTGGGTACTTGTCCTCTGTGACATGGAGAGGTTACGGACCTACAACCACTGTTGTCTACTGTTGTTTTCTACGGAAAACGGATCCTGTGGGAAGGTTGGCTTAAATGCCTTAATGAGTTCTCAGACAGAGTGAATGCCTGGAGTGCTTTACAGGAAGCACGGTAGCGCAGCACTACAAGGAGTGTAACTCCATGCTATAGTGGGGTGACTCCACCATGAGGTTCCCAGGTAGGGGTAATGCCTCGGCTTTGTAAGCCAAGTCACAGCGGAGTAGCACCGCAAATAGGCAGGTAGCCTAATGCTGTATGATAATCGTAATAAAGAGAGGTAGACAGCACTACAAAGAGGACGATGTCCTCATGTTACAGTGGCATGACACCACGAAGAGGTACCAGGTAGGGTAAAGCCTCGGCTTTGTGAGCCATGTCATAGCGGCGTAACACCGCACGGAAGCGCAAGGCTTCATGCTGGGTAGTTTGGCACTACAAAGAGGCCTGTGACCTCATGCTACAGTAGTATGACACTACGATGAGGTACCCAGGTGGGGTAAAGCCTCGGCTTTAAGCCATGTCATAGCGACGTAGCACCGCAAAGAAGCGCAATGCTTCATGCCATGACTCTTTATAAAGAACTCACCTATAGTGTATGGACAGAGATATCAGGCCGTCTCTTGAGGGTAAACTTATAGACGCCCAAAAATTATACACTGAAATCAGGCTGGCACAAGGCCTTCAATGTGCAGCCAGAAGCACAGTTGATGTCATTATGTGAGTAGGAAGAATTACAGTTATGGTGCAGAATTCAAGGCTTAGTCCATTCTTGTATCATGCTGTTATTTAACCTATACGGGAAGATTCAAGTCGTAGCGATATCTCTCCTAATGCATGATGGGCAGTCACTGTGGGGAACACTCAACCCATATATTGAGATATGTGGGGGATTGTTGGTGTTTTTGCCTTTGGACTAGAAAAGATAGTCCCACATCGGCTACACCAAATGGTGAGTATCTCAATATAATGCTTTGCTTGTGTTGAGGTGTGCACATGAGGTGTAGTGGGGCACAAGTTTGTGCCAGTGGAAGTATTTTTCTAGAAGGAAAAAGGATTAAATCCAACAAGGATGCAAGTTAATTTTTGTTGTGCGGACTCGGACTCGGACACGGACTCCAGGATGTCTCGTGCATGCACGGGAGTGTTCGGGAAGTAGGCGTGGACTGGCACACTTCTATGCTGATTGTGGGATGATCTAAAATATCAAACTCTATTTTTGAGTATTGATATTTTAGTCCCACATTGGATAGGAGAAGAGGTGAAGTCTCAACTCCACTCTATAAATAGAGCCCTTGGCCTCCTTTGAAAGATGCACCAAGAAGAGAGTTGAGGGAGTCTGTTAAGTCCAGGAAGCCCGTTCAAGTCTCAAATATTGACTTACGAGCGTTCCAAAAGTTCTTCGTGAACTTGTTGGTTCCTGGAAGCTGTTCGTGCTCGTGTGGGGCGAATAAAGCTTTGAGCAACGGTGGTTCATTCACCCCAGCATCTCATTCTCGCCTGTCATCGCTGCTGTTGCCTTCTACAGTAACTTCTTTTTAGAAGCTCTACTGCCGATAGTTGCTTGCACAAAGTCTCTTTAGATTTTTTGTGTATTACGTAGAATCTTTTAGATCCTCGTAATTCAGAATCCTCCAGGATCTCTGTTGCACATCTTCTTTAAGGTGCTGCATTTGAAACGTTGTGTGTACAATTGTTTCAGTTTCAGAATTTTTCATCGAAAATTGTTCCTCGGCACTAACATTAATCGGGCCTAGGCCGGGTCGGACTCAGCCCGGATTGAGGGGCCAGCCGATCCAGGTCGACTCGGTTCACTGAACCCTGAATCCAGTTCGGACCCACTGGCCGATTTTATCCGACTAGGCTGAACTGGGCATGGGTCGGCCGGTTCAGAGTTGGACCGGCCGGGCCGATTTGGTTTAAGAAAACCAAAAAAAAATATATGTTTTTAAAAAAAAATAAAAGGAAAAAAGATAAAAATAAAAATTATCTAAAAAAAGTTTTCTAAAAAGGTCGTCTCAAAAAAATTTAAATTAGTATAATTTAAATAACTAAATTAGCATAATAAGACTAAAAATTTAATAAAAATTAGTACAATTTAAATTAGTATAATTAAAAAATATTTTTATTCATGTTTAGAAAATTTTTAACAAAAAACATGTACAGGTATAATAAAATTTAGAAAATAAATTGTACAATTAATTCGCTAAATGAAACATGAATTATAAAAAAAAAATATGTACAAGTATATTATTATTAATGTTTAGTATAATTTTCTATAAAAATATTAACTAAAGAATTTATAAAATAGAAGTTAACAATTTTTATTACTGTCAATATTTGCATAATTTGAAAATTAATGACTAATAGAATATTACTAGTACCATAGGCGGCTCTAGGGGAAGGCGGACTAGGCAGTCGCCTAGGGCCTCCTCCCCCAAGGGGGCCTCTATTTTTTTTTTGAAGTAACACTTTTTTAGCTCCAGTAAAAAATTATGGGCATGTGGATGTGCATGACTGCGTGGAGAAAATAAAAGCTATAAAATAAATAAAATGTCACCATATTTCTAAGCCACCTCTTCATCTCCTCTCTCCCACGAAAAATCTGGAAAAAAAAATAAAACAGTTTCTCTCACTTTCCACTTAGTATTTGCTAAGCTAATATCATCTCTCTCTCAATTTCTAATAGCATCTTCTTCTTCTTTTTTGCTTCTTTCTAGCGACCAAACTTGAAGCTTCACGAGTCATGACAAGAAGGAGCCTTATCCTTGCTTGAGTGAGGTTGACTTTTTTTTTGCACATACTCTTTTTTTTATAATTATTTTTTTATTTGGTGAGAGAGAGTCAGCACTAGTGGGGACTAGGGAGTTTGTCTGGCCCTTGAGTGATGTTGTTATTGACAATTATTTGTTTACATTTTTTTATCCATGTATACAAATAATTTCATGATTCATTGCATCAAATTTTTTTGTATATGATTTCTGATCCCATCTTCTGTAAAATTTTATCCATATTTATCTTCATTCTTGCAGTAAAATTTTTTATGACCCCTGACATAATATTTGCATCTTCGACTACTTTGCATATGAATTTTTTTATCCATATTCTGTCATCCAGTTGTTTATAGTATAATATGAATACATCCAGAAACTTTGTTATAAATTTAGAACTTGGAGTTGTTTAGTACTAATTATATTATATTTTGGATTTGCGGGGTTTTGCATTATAAAATACAGAGGGATGAGGGCCTTATTTTTGGGACTTGTTTAGGGCCTCCAAAATGCTGGAGCCGGTCATGAACATAAACTGTAATTAATGACTCATATAAGATTACTAGATGTATATACAATTTTAAATGTCTGTGTAGATTCCTTAAACCTTTGCTATAGTCCCATTTGAATCGTTTCTACAATGCAAACATTCAATAAGAACTTTAGTAGAGTATCTTCTTTCGATATCACCACTTGCGTACTCGTTATAAACTCCGTTAAAATGGTGCCAAATTTTTATTCTGATTCAAACTTTTCTTCCAGTACGTGTTGAGGTTGCGGTGTAGCTTGTGTTGCTGATCTTAAGGTTGCTGATCTTGTGGTTGCTAATCTTGTGGTTGCTGATCTTGTGGTTACGATTGTTGATCATTATCCATGATATAAAATATCTTGTGGTTGCGGTTGCTAGTCATTATCCATGATAGAAAATAGCCTCTTCACACTAGGTTGCTTGTAAATATTGTAAGAGAAAAGAAATTGTTGGTGTGATTAATTTGAATATTTATGGCCTATTTATAGATTATTTTTTGGGGTGCAAAATGATATATTTTACCCTCAAAATATAGTTGTTATAAAGGATATTTTTGATCATTTTCAGCAAAATGATCAAAATATCCTTAAAACGGTCAAAAGACAGCCATAAAAATAAGGGTAAAATGGTCTTTTGTCCCTCCCAACCATAAAAAAGCTCAAAAAATCGGGGTGAAATTCGGGCTGGTCCGGTTCAACTATTTGACCGGCCCGGACCAGCGGTCAAACCGGGCCGGGCCGGTCCGAGCTTGTGTGTTCGGAGCTGGAACCCAACCCGCACTCGCTGGGTTAGAGGGTCGGACTGGGCCGGATAGTTGACTAGGCTTGGGCCGGACCCGAGCCGGAGACCGGGCCGCCCGGCCCAAGTTAGACCTTGAGCCTACGGATGTATATTTGGACCAGTTGTAGGGGACACACACACACACACACACACACACACACACACACACACACACATATATATATATATATATATATATATATATATATATATATATATATATATATTATACAAAACATAAAGGTTTTTGAATCCTAGAGCTGACTGTGCCAAGATAAAGAGTGGTTGGGATTTAATCTTGGTGAATCAACGGTTGTGGGGTTTTATGGGGAAGAGCATTATTGGGAGTGGGGTTTTATGGGGAAGAGCATTATTGGGAGTGAGATTTTATGGGGAATCCAAATATGGGGATTTAATATTTTGATGGTTGTGATTTAATATTTTGATGGGGGCCTCATAATGGTTGTGGATGAGCATTATTGAGAGTGTGATTTTATGCGGAATCCAAAGAAAATTCACATCCAGTGGTTGGAATTTAATATTTTGATGGGGCCTCAAAATTATTATTGTTCGTTTAAAATTGGGGGTCCAAAATTTTGAGGAAAAATACTTTAAATGAACCATGTCCTATGGACACGGGTTATGACTAGTATATATATATATATATATATATATATATATATATATATATATATATATATATATGGTATGAAGCTAAAGTATATAGGAACTGGTGGTGGTTTTGAGGTCACATAGGGAGCTTTCAATGATTCGGAGTAAATGATGTATTTCTAGATAGATTATTGGCAAGAAGTGGAAATTTCTTTCTTAGACGTTATATAGAACACGTGCTATTTATTGGTAGGTTTCATTGTCCAGGGACAGTCAAGGGACTCCAGAAAGGATGTGCGGAACTGTGTACAAGTATCAATTTCGATCATTGCTTATTGGCTATTTGACCGGCCCACTGGTCTTTTGAATATTGTTTCACTGTCACTTGTTTTATGAAGGCAAAAACTTGTGTCTCGAAAAATATTTTATTTCTTATCTTTCAATTTTTTTATTAGGAAAATCTGCCAAAATACGGAATGAGTCAACCAAAAACTCTTTTAACATTTTATAGTCTATTATGAGAAATGATCGGACATCCGCTATTAAGTAATTTCTGAATGTATCCGAACTAAAATAGTTGGATCCATCTTTTTGAACCATACTAATTAGTTCTTTAATTATCTATTTTTCTAATATTTTAAACTAATTTGTACAGTCTAAAAAGACAGATCCAACTTTTCATATTTTGGAACATTCAGAAATGTTTAATAATCAAGATCCCGATCCCCTCCCCCTCTCCCTCCCCCCCCCCCCCCCCCCCCCCCCCCCCTCTCTCTCTAAACGGTCAAAAAAGGTAATTCAACGACTGCAGTCATTGAATTGTCTTTCTTGACCGTTCAGATTAGATATCGCAAAAAATTGGATAGTCGAAGCCACCTGTATTTTTTCTTGGACAAAAGGGATTTGACGAACGCCTAGGGCCCAAAATCCAGTCCAGGACCAAAATTTTGGGGATTCCATAAAGGGCCCAAGTATTTGTAAGTTATTCCCTCGGCTGTTCTTTCCTAAACGGGAAAAAAACAATGATAAAAAAAAATATTCTGAAACCTAATTCCTATACGATGCTTCCAGATATCTATTGTTCTACCTTTTTTTTTTCTTCTTATCCTCTTATGAAGAAACGATTCTTTAAGCCGATAAAGAAGGAGGGCTCTTCCTCCAACAAGAAGCACACTATCTACTAACTGTCGGCGATAGAGGCAGCAGATGCTGACGCAAAAGAAGGCTAAGGCGAAGGAGGAGGAGAAGCAGAGGAAAGGAAGGAGAAGGTCGTAGGGGGAAGAGGGAGAAGGTGGTGGTGGCGGCGGCGGCGGACAGGGTCGGTCCTGAGCTCATGGGGGCCCATGACGAACTTTTGAAATATGGCCCCCATATATAATGTAGAAAATATTAAAAAAAAACTTTAGAAAAAATAATTACAACCAAGGATTGAAACTTAGGGCCTTTGGGAAGGAGTCTAAATTACTAATCACTATACCACAATAACTTTGTGTTTAAAGGAGCCCATGGTTTATACTAGTTCTATTTTAAGATACAAAATTATTAACATATTTACCTTTAAACTATTTTTTTGGGCCCCTCATGATCTGAGGGCTCTGGACGGTCGCCTTGGCCGCCCTGGGCCAGGGCCGGCCCTGGTGGTGGAGGTGGAGGAGGAGGAGAAGGACAATGACAAGGAGAAGATTATCATGCCATCGCATGACATCGTGGACCGAGCGTGCAGAAAGGGAGAGCTAATGGCGACCTTCTTGATGTTTGAATGGGTCGAATTTAGCTCGCATAAGATTAGGAGGAAATCATATTGCCTACATTTATATTTAGTTGAGATGTGGTACAATGTATGTGAGATTTCGTATCAATTGCATGAACAATCAATCCGACCATGGGCGAGGAGATGCCACCTTTTTTAGGGCGACAATTCGTTATCATTTGAAAATCCAAGGACATTTTCTGAGTTGCATGTAGTAGTTGTTTGAATACGCAGTGTCACACGTGGCATCATTCTTAGTTCTTCGCTTCGGACCCTTAAAAATATCGTATCAGCCTGGATAGCTCGTCCCTTTCCATCATACCAGAATCTAGGTCAGTCGGACCCGACCACTTCACAATATAAACCGAAAATGGAAAGATTATATTATACATTTGCTTTCTTTCTTCTCACTTACGTCTCGTTTGGTTCATGGAAACATAGGATTAAAAAAAGATGTCATTATTTTTTATATTTTGGTGCCAAAGTAATTGAGGAGGACATAAAGGTAATTTCCAACGGAAAAAATAATAGTTTCATCCATTCAACCAATGATTCAATTTCCATCTTTTTCTATAAATATAAAAAAAATATGACACTTTGAAATTTTAACCACTTGGTGCGGTTTGAATTGCTTTCTATAAGAAACTCACAAGTATTGAAGGGATTGAAAACAAAACAAACAAACAAAAATCAAGTAGTAGGTGACTCTGTACTGGAATAATGAGTCAATGACAGTAGTAAGTGGCACTGTGGCAGCACACTGGCTTGAGGATCTTCCCCAAACCCATTCCAGTTGTTGTGGGTGGACCAGTAAAAAAGTTTGTGATGTGAAGAGAATCTACGACTAAAGAGAGAGAGAGTCCAGAGTTTGGATTGAGTGGGGCTGATGAACATTTGATTCTTCTCTCTATAGTGCAACAAAGCACCAATTTTTAGTTCCTTTTTCCTGCCTGCCACCAAGTTCTGAATGGTCGCACAGTGATCATTTGGGAAAAAATATGCAGTAGGCAAATCGCCACTTCAGTCTTCTGGCTCCATTAAAAAGAATGGTAATAGCATCATTAGCATTGGTCATAACTCGGGGTGAACATTCAGTTAATTCGATTCCAATCGAACAGAATAATCGAAAATCGAATTAGACCAAAAATCGTATAAATAAAATCAAAATCGAATTGGCACATATCGAATCAAACCGAACCGAATTAAATTGATAGCATGTGGGGGGTGACAAGTAGACACCCTCCATAGGGTGGCACCTCACCTCCCTCATCCTCTCTCTCTCTCTCTCTCTCTCTCTCTCTATATATATATATATATATATATATATATATATATATATATATATATATATATATATATATATATTTTTTTTTTTTTTTTTCTTGTTCGGTTTTTGGTTTTGGACCGAAATCGAATAGTTTTTTTTAGTATTTTCAAAATCGAAACAAAACCGAATTTTTGTAAAACCGAACTGAATCTCTTATTCGATTCGGTTCGATTTAATTTTCGGTCCAAAATTAAATAATGCTCACTCCTGATCATGACTAATGACTTCCATCGAGAAGATGTTTGGTTCAAGGAACCTACCGCCCAACTTCACTGAAAATCATCATAAAGGAAAAAAAAAATGAATTTATTTTATAACATTTTATATAAAAGTGGAAGGGAAGTCTGTTATACTTATGAACGAGAGTTGGTAAAGTTGAGCTTCGGTTCTTTATTAATATTATACTTGGTGATTAAAAAAATAATTTTTTTATTAGGTCTGGAATCAAATCTCATTTATATACGTAGTTCATTATCCTACTTTTATCTATATTGTAATAAACTTTCTATACAACTCAAATTTTCTTTTAATTAGCTAAACTTCCGAATATTAAGCACTCATACGGTTATGAACATGTTCTTGGATCGATGTTGCTAAAAAATTATTATGATACACTTACAATAAGGCGCATATAATTATCAATTTGGTATTCATCATAATCCAAATGATATATATGTTTGGGTTTTGTTTGAAAATTTTCTCTAGAAATCCGATCGCACATTCAATGATGTGACAAATTAACTCTAAGTGTGTTTTATATATATATATATATATATATATATATATATATATATATATATATATATATATATATATATATATATATATATATATATATCATCATTTGTATCGCACACAAGAAAAGTGATAGCCATGAGGATTGATATGATGGGAATTTTATTAGAGGGCAAGGTTCGAATCCTCAAAGACAAAAGAGTTATGTCATCCATTTCTTAGAAATTTCTTTTGGAGCTAGGCATCGAACGAAGGAAGCAAAGTGACATTTTGATGACGCATTTTATACTTACGCATCGGGCACGCGTTCGGCGGCTCCACAGGTCTCGTGGGGTTTGTCACGTCTCGCTTCCGAATACACAGGTACTGGAATGTGGATACATCCATCATACAGGTACGAGAACGTGGATAAAACCATCACACGTCAAGGTATTGGTGGTAGTACAATATCTATGTCATGTCCCGATTCCGAAAAATCGATCATCCTCGCTAAGTGTCACTCCCCATTCCCGGAATACGTAAATTTTTGATTTTTCCTGTATATGGTATCTGGCACCTGTATCTTGAATGTATGTATCATGTATTTGTAACTAACCATGGCATGGGACAGTATCTCGTCACGGATTAGTGCGCCACCCCTTGTCATTGTCTGGTTGTAGGCGTGGTTCACTGTTTCGATGATAAGATTTCTGAACCGTGTTGTGGTTAGGATTTTATTTAATTAATTTAATTAGTTGTATTATGTAGCAATTAACATGTCATTAGTCACATGGTTAAGAGCATGCTTAAGCTTAGGGTTCCTTTGAGTCAACCCAACCCCTATATATATTCTCTTCCACACTCTCTCTTCTCATTCACTCTTTTATTTATTTCCTCAAGCAAACTTTTAGGCAAGTACATCTTGCACCAAATGGAGAGATTATTGCATTTTCATTTCTTGATTTTTCTTTGATATTATTTGTCTATATTGTTCTTCTCTTCATTCTCTACAAGTTTAGTTCTTGGAATTTTTGATTTTAATGGCTAGTTTGGTGTAGATCTAAGTTTCTAAAACTAGGATTCTATGGGTTTCCATGGTTTTGATCTATCAAACTTGGTTGTTTTCGAAAACTAATGGTCCTATGTTGTAGAAAATTCAATTCTATCCAATTTTGACCTTTGAAAGTTAGATTTCGACTTGTTTTGAGGAAGTTATGGCCAAAACAATTTTGATCAAACTTCTATGTTCATCTGTCCTGATTCTGGCAGGGATGATGAATAGTGCTGCATAGTGCTGCATAGTGCCGAGCCGCATGAGGATGCTGCATAGTGCCGAGCTGCATAAGGATGATGCATAGTGCTGCATAGTACTGTATAGTGCCGAGCCGCATAAGGATGATGCATAGTGCTGCATAGTGCCGAGCCGCATAAGGATGATGCATAGTGCTGCATAGTGCTGCATAGTGCCGAGCCGCATAAGGATGATGCATAGTGCTGCATAGTGCTGCATAGTGCCGAGCCGCATAAGGATGCTGCATAGTGCTGCATAGTGCCGAGCCGCATAAGGATGATGCATAGTACTGCATAGTGCTACATAGTGCCGAGCCGCATAAGGATGATGCATAGTGCTGCATAGTGCCGAGCCGCATAAAAGTGCCGCATAGTGCCGCATAGTGCCGAGCCGCATGAGGATGCTGCATAGTACCGCATAGTGCCGAGCCGCATGAGGATGCTGAATAGTGCCGCATAGTGCCGAGCCGCATAAGGATGATGCATAGTGCTTCATAGTGCTGCATAGTGCCGAGCCGCATAAGGATACTGCATAGTGCCGCATAGTGCCGAGCCGCATGAGGATGCTGCATAGTGCTGTATAGTGTCGAGCCGCATGAGGATGCTAAATAGTGTCGCATAGTGCTGAATAGTGCCGCATAGTGCCTATTTTGGCTGTTTTTGGCTATTTTAAGTTCTATTTGGCTGAATTGTGGCTAGAATTTTTCTTAACTCCCAACATGAAAGTTGTAGATCTTTGTCTTGGCTTCAAGGGCCCTCATGTCTTACTTTAACCTGAATTCACATGTGACTTTTATGTCACGAGGGGTCCACGCGACTTCCTGACTTGACCATGTTCCTGACCTGATTACCTGTATACGTGCTGGTACCTATTCTAAGTGTGTATTGAGATACAATATTAGTATGCACTGCGGTGCCATTTAATGAGTGCACTGAGGTGTGACTCTACATGCTAAGTGATCCTTCGTGTTATATGTCAATACATGTGTACCTTCCTGCACAGTCATGGTAATTGGTCACTATAGCGTCGTGGTAAAATGATTGTTGTTTAATGCATTACACTAAGCATGGATCTAGATTGAGCCGATGTGGATTCATACTTAGGGTACACGTACTATGGTACGACATATAGGAGGATGACCATGTGACCACGATATGTAATTCCAATATCGAGATAGGGTTAATCTAAGCAACTTAAATTGGTAGAAGCATTGGGAGGGAACAGAATCTCGAGATCGTACGTCACCAGCCGCCCTAGGTCCCGTCCTGGCGCGTCGGGTTGGCTGCCTCGGATACTGTATAGTCATCCGCACTAGTGGAGTGCAGTATCTGATTTGTGACTGCCGAGCCAGCTCTTCCTATAGGAGAGCTGGAACCGTTACTGCTTATTCTAGCGCGGTGGCCTTTCGAGGGACCGGTGCATTTCGTGCTTGCTTGTATATAATGGTTTGGCTAGCCCTGCTGGAATGCGATATGATCTGAGGATTCCTATATATATATATTGCATTACTGGGATAATCCAGACAAATCATAGAAAGCCGTAGGATTGATTGGCCGATTGTAAGCTGACTTGTTTGTGATATGTTTTCTTCTGTTAGCTATCGAAGAACATGGACTATCGTGGTGCGTGGTCCAACCCATGTCCTTGTTTGGTTGTTGGGTTGGGCTATTGTGCTGCGATAGGCTATGGACCGAAGTCGCGATCAGAAGCCCTTTTACCTGCCCATGGTTATAGGATATATCTTATCTCGGTACGATATTGGCACCGTTTGTCCTTGTTTGGTTGTAAGGGTGTCGTATTGTCTCGATGATATGGTATAAGCCTATAACTCATGAATCATGTCTTATTTAACTCATTGGATTTACCTCACTCTTTTGTGCTCCCTTGTGGTACTTGCTATTCGGGGCCTGACCCTGCTGGTTTTGTTTGGCCAGATTTCGTAGCAGCTCCAGAGGATCCAGCTTTCCACCCGAACAATGGTGCACACCAGGAGTATGGGCGCCAGGGACCATGAGTGGGTTTCTTCTTCACCGCTCTGATATCTTCTATTTTGTACTTGGCGTTTAGCCACCGATACTTGTTTAGCCGGCAGTTCTGGACACTAGTTTCCTTTGCATAATTGTAATTAAATTAGACTGCAGCTGACTATAGTTATGTACTATTGACTCTCGGAACTAGCTCATTATTTTGTATAGCTAGACTCATGAATCATTCTGATGAAGCGTCGGGGACGCCTTACTGCTTTGTCTTATATGATCATTATTTACTGCTTCTTGTTTTGATTGATTGAGACATAGATGCTCTGTGGGACCATAGGAGACCTGATTGTCGCATGCACCCCCTAGTCTCTTGACAGCCACGATCGCCGTATGACGTTTATATACCTCATACGGTGTAGCTGGCCTAGTCCGTCTCAGTATTCCGGTACTGGGGCGTGACACTAAGACGTGATGCCGCGCAAGCCTAGGTTGCGCTCGCACAAGGCGGATTCCATAACGGCTGATTTCAGCAGCTTGCGACGGAGTCGTCGCACAAAGTCCCAAGCAGAGAAATTGAATAACATAAAGACAAGTACAAAATGATACTCTTTATTATGAAAATAAGATTACAATGGCGTGAAGCCAAGATTACAAGTCACTCAAGTTCACTTTCTCTCTTGATACAAACACCCATCTATCTTTCCTCTCAATTTCAATCGCTTATGCCCGAAGGGTTACAACTTTGCGGGTGCTTCAGAAGACGATATCCGTACATTATGCTCCGTATATATGAAGTCTTCAACGCGGCTGCACGCCTTGAAATGCCAAGGGACTCCATGCCTCAGTGCATCCAAGTGAGCTCCGTCTCGACGAGCAAGTACCTGTAACCAGTACAAGAAAATTGTTGGGTGGTTAGTACACAACCGTACTGGTGAGTGAGCCATCGCCCACCCATACAAAACCAACACATTATTTTAGTGAGTGGAACATATTCTTTTGATCGTCTTTCTAATCTTGCCTTAGATCAGTTTTAGGACATAGACTCCGGACCTATTTTGTGTCTCTAGACCATCACCGTGCCTCGCATCAATAACTTACTTATCCTTGTGCCTCTAGACCATTCTCGTACCAACAACATCAACGTATCGACTCGTGCTTACCTTTTGGCTCATACTTTAAGACGTAACAACATGGTCATGTCATAAACTCTGTTCGTGCTTCAACATCGAGGCTATGCCTCACAACTCAACATGACTTAACCAAACATTGTCTTACGGTCCTCCCTGACTTAATCTCGAAACGACTCAATCCAACTTATAAAAACTTGAGTGTCAACGACTCACCAACCGACTCTACACCTCGTGCCTTTCTATAGCCAAATCTTAGGCTCCATAAGGGTATTGCAAAACGTGCATATCTTCTTGACTAAATCTGTGTCGTGCATGTACTTCTTTTGATTCAACTTGACACCGTGCATGCGCATTACCGTTCAGCACACCAACTCATCTGTATGAAGGGTCACTAGCAATTCAAGCCATCTTAGACATTGATGGGTTAGAGACGATCATTCAGTGTAAGGTAGCTAGCCCCACTTAAAGCCCCGAACCACCAAGCATTTTGGAGTCGAACCACTCCGAAATGCCTCGTGCCAGTACGTTGGACATGGCGAACTTGTTCCCCATAGGTACGAATCGATCCCGATGCCCCGGCAATCGTTCGAAGAACAAAACCTTGTGCACAATTTGTCCATGGCCATGCAAGACTCTACCTAATCTGACGTACTTGTAAGACCATTTCTCATCTTTACATCTCTATGCAGCTCCACGGTACGGAGACTGTCTCGGCGACTATCGGCCTCGAGAACTTTTTATGTTACCATATCATTTTGACTCAAACTCAGGGATGACTACTTGATAGCCCTCCAACTTAGCTCAATTTGAACAACCGTGTTCTTCGAATGCCTCGACCGGTGCCATAAACTGTATGGCTTGCATTAAAACAGTAAAATCGTGAGACATATTACTTGAATCAGCCGTATACCGTTGTCAGCCCCTGTTTTTTCAAATTTGGTTTAATTAGATGTTAATGACCTATTTAGCATTAAAATGATTTATTATAATTTTTAGGATTTAATAGAATTTTAAATAATTTTTAAATAATTTTTAAGTCAAAATATATCATTTTGTAATTATTTGAAATGTTTTAATATCACTTTGTAATATTTAAATTTGTTTTTATATCAGTTTGCAAATATACAAATTGTTTTAATTGTGATCTGCAAATAATAATTTGCAACTGTTAAACTTTGGGCCTTTCTGCCAAACCCCAAAGTTTGGGGACCCGACTGCAAAACCCTCATCACCTACCCCCGACGACTGGCCAGCTGCCCCGACGACCGACCCCCCTTTCTCCGCCTTTTACGGCCGACCAAAACCGACTTCGACCAACCTCTCCCCCCTATAAATACTCCCCTCGTCGAAACCCTAACCCTAGACTAATTTTCGGCCAACCCAGACCCTTCTTCCCCGACGAGACCCTAACCCTAATCCTAACTCCGATGACCACCCTAGCGCCGCCTCCATAGCCGACGTCGACGCTCGCCACCACCACCACTAGATGCGCCTCGTCGAGACGAGTGCAGCGCCACCCGAGCGCCACGCCGACGATGCCTTCTCTGCCCTATCGTCGCACCAATAGCCCGCTCGACTTGGACACATACGTGTCAGTTTTGTTTTCGTGTCGAATTTGTGTCTCGAACTCACATATGCGACTCGCCGCGTCCTGACGAACCTAGTGGTAAGTCTGGACACGTCCAACTCGACTCGTGCGTGTCGTGCATGGTCTGGACACTTGGACTCGGCCGTTCTTCGTGTCCCAAACAGTCAGGACACGAAGTTTGGCTATCGGGTTTAAACCCATTAACCTAAATCTAACCTAAAACTAACCCGAACCTATTTCCTAACAATGACTCGGGCTGACCCCCTGGCTAGCCCGACCGCACCTAAACCCCGACCCCCCTGGGCCGAGTTCGAGCCCCCCTTCCCTGTTTGTTTTCTTTTTTTTTGTTTTGTTTTATTTATATATATTTATATTATATGTCTCATATTTTTGTTTGTATTTATATTATATATATATATATATATATATATATTTTATATATATATAGATATATATATATATATATAATATACTATATATTATCTATATATATATATAT